>CM064516.1:5071854-5184754 GCA_032716605.1 Paralithodes platypus
TGTATGTGATGTCTTGGGTTCGAATCATGGGAGAATCAACTTTGTTAATTACTTTCATTTGGGGTGTTATTGATGTTAAGAACGATGTTAAAAATGGTTAAAAATAAATTTGCATAAAAAAAACGAACAAAGCTGTAAAAGAACATAAATATTCACAGGCTGCGGTACATAGATAACATATTGCAAACACAAGTCAGTGTAGGGTATTGGGACACGGTCAGCATTCATTCACTCACAGAATACAACATGGATAGACATGATCATGAGCTTATATTAAAACTAGGATGGGTGGGAGTGAATGGAATGAATAAAGCCATTATGAAAGAGGACAGGTGAGAACGAAAGAGGACAAGTGATACTGAAAGAGGACAGGTGGAAATGCAAGAGGACAGGTGAGAATGAAAGAGGACAGGTGAGAATGAAAGAGGACAGGTGAGCATGAAAGAGGACAGGTGAGAATAAAAGAGGACAGGTGAGAATGGAAGAGGTCAGGTGGGAATGAAAAAGGACAGGTGAGAATGAAAGAGGACAGGTGAAAATGAAAGAGGACAGGTGAAAATGAAATAGGACAGGTGAGCATGAAAGAGGATAAGTAAGAAAAAAGAGGACAGGTGAGAATGATAGAGGGCAAGTCAGAATGAAAGATAAAAGACGTGCAATCTTTTATTTATGTTTGTGTTAATTATTATTTTTGTTCCTGTTTTCATAGATTGGTTCCTATTCTCAAAAGTATGTTCTGTCCTTTGTTCTGTTTCCCTTTTGTGTCACACTCTCTTATCGTATTATCCTGATGTATATTCCCACCATGACCCCACATTTCAAATCCGCCATGTTACCCAGAAATCAGGTCCCTCGGTCGCCTCTTCCACAATATATCGGTGCAGGGAAATGTATTTTCAGGACCCGCAGCAATTCACTTCGTATCGCTATTTCAAGCTTGGTAAGTCGGCTGTAGATCAGGAAAAGTCGAATATGGTTCTTGCCATTTTCGAATTTGTTTGGGCCGGGTAAGAAAGAGATAGGTGATGCGACTTTGTGGAGAAGACAGCTCCAGATTAGGTAACTTATCTTTCGGCTTCTTGGTGATGCTTGAGGAAAGAGAATCAGAGTTCATAACACAAGGCGGAATACAAGATGATAGCAAATATTATAGCAAGATGGTGCCACAGAATGCTCATAACATACTGTATATCTTGCATGAATTATGGGAGCAAGAGGATAGCCTGCACCACCGTCTCAAGAGATTCCCCTGCTATGATATCACAGTAGGAATAAATCAACAGTATTGGGAGGAGAGAACTGTCTTGATGCTGCTACTGTTGCTTTTATTGTTAACTGCTATATACTTTATTGTTCCCTAATAGGAAAACATTTGGTGAACTATTGCAGAGTATTAACCCTCTCACGTTCTTGACGCAATGTTGAGCCTATTAGGGATACTTTAAAGCCTTTGTTACCTTCAGAGGTATTTAGAAACCTTTAGTTTAGTTACTTCAACCTCTGCAGTTGTCTTTGAGTTAGCTGTGGGCAGAAAACTAATTGTGGAGAGGTAATTATAAGTGTGGGAGAACTCTATTTATTATTGCTAATCTGGCAACCTCTGCGTCATAAGGATGTGAGAGGGTTAAAATACAAAGTACATCATATTTATAGGATGTATGTCTACTGTAGATGCTGCATGATCAAATAATATTTAGTAGGTTTAAAATACAATGCCTATGTCATTAGCTACGAAAGTCATTTATATAATATAAATACATTTATTTAGGAATCATGCAAATTATGTATTTTGAGAGCTGAGCTCCATACTTTATAGATAAGTCTTAGCAAATTAACGATCTGTCTATCTGTCTTCTAACGTACAGACACATACACAAACACACACACACATGTGATAAGAGTTGGAATTAGGACAAATAGGAGTTAAATAAAATTACATTTATGAAGAATACATACAGTAGATGTAGTCAAACACGCACTCCAGGTAATATAGAAAGGGGGATGGATTTCATCAAGCCACAACCTCGTGCCATAACCGGTTTTCTGTTCCAACGGTGGCAAACCGGATATACGTATATCCATAATACTTGATGCATAGTAGGCCTATTTGACCGCTGAGAAAAAGTAGTGTAGTACAAATTGTCGCACTCAAGACACTGTTGACACTGTGTAGCGGTAGTTAAGAGGAAAGGCAGCCTCGAGGGGTAGATATTATCTTGTTGCTTTACTTCCTTTGTAGTCCTTTGTATTTTGTACCCCCCCCCCCATTATATCTCTCTATCTCTCTCTTCCTTGGTCACACTATTTCATTTCGGACAAACTTTCTCTCTCACCATTTCTCTCTCTTTCACTTCCACCAAAGTCGTAAATTATATGATGCATTTTTTGGCTGGTTTTATCCGGGAGTCTTGGCAGTGTGAACATAATCCAGTGGTTCTTTCCGCGCTACATAAATCAGCTGGAGTTTTATTGGATTATGCATGAGGGTGGGATGTAGAAGAGGGGAGGAGGAAAATAAGCAGAGAGGAGAATGGCTGGAGGAGGAGAAGAAAGAGGGAAGAGGGGTTTAAAGTATGGGTAAAAGATACACAAGGAGGAGTGTTTTTCCTAGAGTGTAATTCCTATGATTTAACCAATTCTGGACCGGCGACGTCTTTATTATTTTATTCTAGCTATATTTAGACGATTTTTTGCAGTATAAGAAGGAGTTGCGATAGTAAAAATGGTTAATTAAGATAGTTTGATATCTGTTAATTGTTGGAGGCCCTTTTTAACTTGAATAAAATAACTTATTAGTACCGATCATAAAATTAAATGGACGGGAATGGTACTGAACGGGTTAATTTTATAGAGAAGGAGAGGAGGAAAATAAGCAGAGAGGAGAGGTGCTGGAGGAGACGAAGAGGTGGGAGGAGGGTTAATGTTTTGGAGAAAGATACACAAGACAAGGAGGAGGAGTGTTATTCCTATAGTTTATTTCTCCGGACATGGCTCTAACCTGGGAATTCTTGGTAACATACATACTCTTGGGAGCTTCCAACTGATGGCAACCATTCCTAAAATGATATAATTATAACCTTTCCCCATCAAAGTATTCCATTCAATGTAATTGGACAAAAAATATATATAATATTTATGTATAATATTTCTAGCCATCAATTACGTATTATTATAGTCTAGCTTGGCTACAACCGGGCAATATTTCCAAATTAGAAACTATCTCTCGCAATTAAACAGTTCATTTATCCGAATATATTATGCAAAATTGATGTTACCGCACTTGCGAAACTGTTCTTCTTATAACTTATCAAAATATGATCACTCTGTTGGTCGTAATTTATTGGGGAAAAGTGCAGATGAAGTATATACGGAGAGAGAGAGAGAGAGAGAGAGAGAGAGAGAGAGAGAGAGAGAGAGAACGAGAGAGAGAGAGAACGAGAGAGAGAGAGAACGAGAGAGAGAGATATATATTATGCACCAAGTAAATGCGCTGTGACCCCTGGAGATTGAATAACGGTTTCTATGGCACCACTTTGGAGAAACACAATGGAAAATATATAATACTAATTTATGATTCCCAACAAATATTCCAGTAGTTTACATGACCAGTTTAACTGCAAAGTCGTATTATAAAACTTAATGACGTTTGTATTGTGTACTCTCAAACAAAGTTGTGCTTATTATATTAAGCCTATGAATAGGTCCTGAGATATCATATGTTGACCAACAAATGACGTTGGGCACCGCACAATAACACCTATGCCACTAGTCTTGTTTAGAGTGGATACTGTTTTCAAGCCGTATTGCTTGAAATGTGGTGACATTCATAAAGTTCCAATGTATAGGAAACGGTATGTGGGTATGCTAATGGCATAGTTCTGAAACTAAAAATACCAGATCAAAACAAATAAATATATATAATAAAAGTCTTGAGGTATAAGAAGAGATGGGCAACTTGAGGCATGATGATGGTGTTCAGGCCTCTTCTCTTTAAGAATGTGAAGGATTGAAAAACCAATGTACTGTAAATGTATTAACAATATTAGGATAGTACGATGATAACTGTTATAGATGTCGGTTTGAAAATTTGAACATATTTTCTTAGGTATGGTTAATTTTGAAGCAGCACTAGATCAGGGTAGTTTGGTATATGAGTATGTATTGTATGTACGTATGTATGCATATACCCAGGTACATACCCCATTACTGGGGGTGGCCCACTGGGGACAGAGCCCGAACAGAAACAACATTTAAATTTCATATATTGTAAAGGTAATAATTCGACTCTGATGAATGAAAACTCTCAGTATAAGAAAGGAATGCTCTCAAGAAGCGCAAGATAACGAGTGGAAGGTGAAGTGAGTAGAGATGATAGTATATAATATATGGTGTGAGAATGATGAACGGTGAGAGAAGCTGTGAAATGATGCTGAGGTCAGCTGGGGTCTTTGCAAGAGATGATGGGGAAAAAGGAGGAGAGTGATGGAAGAGGGAGCCAATAGATAATATGATGAAGGAACAATATTTAAGTAAGAATGCTGAATGTTAGATATGACAAATATGAGAGAGAGAGAAGTATGTGGAAATGAGTGGAGACATTAAAAACAAGGAGTGTTTGATAAGATAAAATAGAAGAGTGTAGGGGTAAAATGGGGAAAGGAGAATGGAATGAACATATGCTGAAAGCAGGATAGAAGGCATATAGCACGATGGAAGGAAGACAGGGAGGGTAAAACTACAAAAGGGAAAATGCATATTTTATTGTATGTACGTATTGTACGTATCTTCAGACAAGTTCTATTCAACTCGTGCGTACTTATGGCCTATCTTGACAAACTTATCTCACTTAACCATTTTATGTTGGTGAGTTTGTTTCATTCAAGGAATCATCTAAACATATGTGTAGGAAGACTATTTACCTACAAAGCTTGCTAGACCCTCTCCAAATGATAACTACTGTACTTTATTATATTCTAGCTACCACCAAAACAAAAATCAGCTGAGGAATGACCTTACGAATCTATCTGATATAATATTAAACGTATGACCCTTCCCAGCCTCCTTCTCCTCCTGTATATAATGAAGAAAATATGGTAACTCCATTGGTCATAAATTATTGGAGGAAAAGTGCAGGTATCAAAATTACGGAGAGAGAGGGAGTACAAAGGAGTACGAAGGAAATCAAACAAAGAGAGGTCTAGTGACCCTTCTAGGCTGCTTTTCCTCCAAAACACTGAGGATCAAGTGTCCAAACAGTGGCTTAGAGTGGGTAAGGGAACATTGGAAAGGGAACTACTGCCCTGGAACTAATGTCCGTGGCAGGATTAGGAAGTTAGTACGGGAGAGATGGAGTAGTAACATAACACAGTTATAAGTGACCTTTCGTATATCTGGGAAAAAGAGAGTAACGTCTTTGTAATATATATACGTAATAATCCTCGATGAATTTAAAGGGGAAATAAAATAAAGTTATTCATTTACAAACGCAGTCAGTCGCGGGTTTGATGCAAGATATTTGTCTAAGCCAAGTTTAAAGAGAGAGAGAGAGAGAACTATTAACGGGGAAAGTTACAGCTAAACAATATAACATAGAGGGGAAGGGTGAATGGAATAAGCGATAATATATCAAAGGGAGTAACAGGCACGTGCTTGTGGGGAAGGGATGTATTAATACGAATCCTGGAAAAAGATACATTAGGAGAAATAACTATAGTTTTCCAATAATTCAATCACCGCAACCCCTCTTTAGAGTCTAGACTTTATGATATTGTTAGATTAGACTAAGTTAGAAGCGGTTAGGTTATTGAATGACGTAACATTATAAATATAAGGGATTCATAAATATATAAGATGATAATTCAAAGGTAAGAGTAATTGATTATAATGGAAGGAAGTATAATCAATGAAAACATGGATAGTTATGGATTTAGTAATGGATAATATTAATAAAAGAGACGTGTGCTGTTTTTAATTTTAAAAATGTAATAAAACAGTACGGTAACCTAAAATAGAATGACAGAAGTAAAGGTAAGGATACAAGGAACTCTAAGAATAGGAGAATGGAAATTTAAATATTCAAACAAAGCGCAAGCCAAAAGTCAATAAGGGGAATTGTGTTATGCAAAGAATGTTGATACACATGGTAGATATACTAGAGGAAAAACGACAAAAGTGTTATTAATGAGACAAAAATTTGATACTGCAAAACAAATATACCATAGAAAGATAGCGAGAGGACATATCTACATGAATATACCATAGAAAGATAGCGAGAGGACATATCTACATGAATATACCATAGAAAGATAGCGAGAGGACATATCTACATGAATATACCATAGAAAGATAGCGAGAGGACATATCTACATGAATATACCATAGAAAGATAGCGAGAGGACATATCTACATGAATATACCATAGAAAGATAGCGAGAGGACATATCTACATGAATATACCATAGAAAGATAGCGAGAGGACATATCTACATGAATATACCATAGAAAGATAGCGAGAGGACATATCTACATGAATATACCATAGAAAGATAGCGAGAGGACATATCTACATGAATATACCATAGAAAGATAGCGAGAGGACATATCTACATGAATATACCATAGAAAGATAGCGAGAGGACATATCTACATGAATATACCATAGAAAGATAGCGAGAGGACATATCTACATGAATATACCATAGAAAGATAGCGAGAGGACATATCTACATGAATATACCATAGAAAGATAGCGAGAGGACATATCTACATGAATATACCATAGAAAGATAGCGAGAGGACATATCTACATGAATATACCATAGAAAGATAGCGAGAGGACATATCTACATGAATATACCATAGAAAGATAGCGAGAGGACATATCTACATGAATATACCATAGAAAGATAGCGAGAGGACATATCTACATGAATATACCATAAAAAGATAGCGAGAGGACATATCTACATGAATATACCATAGAAAGATAGTGAGAGGACATATCTACATGAATATACCATAGAAAGATAGCGAGAGGACATATCTACATGAATATACCATAGAAAGATAGCGAGAGGACATATCTACATGAATATACCATAGAAAGATAGCGAGAGGACATATCTACATGAATATACCATAGAAAGATAGCGAGAGGACATATCTACATGAATATACCATAGAAAGATAGCGAGAGGACATATCTACATGAATATACCATAGAAAGATAGCGAGAGGACATATCTACATGAATATACCATAGAAAGATAGCGAGAGGACATATCTACATGAATATACCATAGAAAGATAGCGAGAGGACATATCTACATGAATAACCATAGAAAGATAGCGAGAGGACATATCTACATGAATATACCATAGAAAGATAGCGAGAGGACATATCTACATGAATATACCATAGAAAGATAGCGAGAGGACATATCTACATGAATATACCATAGAAAGATAGCGAGATGACATATCTACATGAATATACCATAGAAAGATAGCGAGAGGACATATCTACGTGAATATACCATAGAAAGATAGCGAGAGGACATATCTACGTGAATATACCATAGAAAGATAGCGAGAGGACATATCTACGTGAATATACCATAGAAAGATAGCGAGAGGACATATCTACGTGAATATACCATAGAAAGATAGCGAGAGGACATATCTACGTGAATATACCATAGAAAGATAGCGAGAGGACATATCTACGTGAATATACCATAGAAAGATAGCGAGAGGACATATCTACATGAATATACCATAGAAAGATAGCGAGAGGACATATCTACATGAATATACCATAGACAGATAGCGAGAGGACATATCTACATGAATATACCATAGAAAGATAGCGAGAGGACATATCTACATGAATATACCATAGAAAGATAGCGAGAGGACATATCTACATGAATATACCATAGAAAGATAGCGAGAGGACATATCTACATGAATAGGATCAAGGTAATATTTGATAAGGGGAAGAGAGGAGGAGAAAAAATGACAGTCAGTGCTGTAGGAATATAAGGGGAGTAGGCTATAAACCATAGAGTCTTCTTTAGGGATAAATTGACCTATTCTGATTAATAGGCCCCAAAGTGCAAATACCTTGTAGTTTACCCTTCACCTAATATATTTTAATTTGGTCTTCTACCATTTACTGTAATTTTTCTTGAAAATTAGCACCAGTTTCTTATGTAGGTGTGGCTGAGTGGTCTAACTACTAATTTGGTCATCTTAAAGTCCTGAGTTCAAACCACATAATGTCAAAGGGAAGATATATTTGGATGGAATGTCTCTTGTACTTAATTACAGTACATTACCATATAGCTCACCGACAGACCATAAAAATCACCATTGCTGATTCCATTGTGTTAGCATTGTATGAACATTCTCATATTCAAGATATGTAGTGGGAACAATGCCTACTGAGTGAGAAGCTTTTAGGTGGTGTGAGAATATCATTCGATATTTCGAGATGAAACGATGATACAGTGATGATGCAGCTTTGAGAAGTCGAAACTTACCAAAACCAGGAGGAAATAGCCAGGCGCCATAGGCCTGTGAAGGCAATTCTATTTTGTTTTGTCTATGTGTATGGAGGAGACAAAAGGCAGGTTGCCTGTACGAAGTGTCTCCCCCAAAGTTGAAAGAGTGACAGAGCCAAATTCAAGGGACGGAGTCAAATTGCCTGGACACACAAAGTTTCAAGCAGTATAAGTCATAGGATAAAGGAAAGATTGATTGAGGGAGAGAGTTCAAGAGTTCACTTGTTGAGTAGAAGAAAGACTGAGATAATTTGCCAATTCTTGGGTTGGAGAGCTGGACAGACTAGGAGTGGGACTGTGTTGAAAGGCGGGTGCCTCGCACTCGCCGCAAGGGAGTGGGTATACACTGAGAGAGCTCTGAAGAACATTGTTTGTTGTAATAAAGATAGAAGAGTGAAAGAGATGCAACATTGCGACGTGCAGAAAGAGATTGTAGGGAACTAGTAAGAGGAAACGAGTTGATTATGCGAAATGCTTTTGATTCTACTAGTTCGAGAAGTGCGGTATGGTAGGAGCCTCCCCACATATGCTAACAATGCTCAGTACAGGGGCGCATTGTGCCCGGATACAGAGCATGAAACTGTGCGGGAGTGAAGAACCCACGGAGACGGTTGAGCACACCTAACTTTTGGGAAGCTGTTTTAGCAAGAGTGGTAATATGATCTTTCCAAGAAAGGTCAGATGAAAAATATACACCAAGAATGATGAGAGAAGGTGAAGGGTTGAGTTGTGTTGAAGAATTGTTGATAGTCTTGTGGAAGATTGTGATGGAGGGAGAGAAGGAGAAACTAGGTCTTGGAGGCGTTGAAAGTAACATAATTTTCTCTGCCCCAGTCAAAAATAATTTAATGATCAGAAAATAGGCATTCTATGGCCTCACCCCATTTGTTTTGGAGTGCTTGCATGCTGGGTTAATGTAAACAAATAGTTGAATACTGTAAGGTAGCGTTATCAGCATATGAGTGCATAGAACTAGAGGTACAATTGAAGAGATCATTGATAAATATTAGAAAGATAATTGGAAACAGGACAGAAGCTTGAGGAGTTGATAGGTTGAGGAAGTGAATGATGGCCATCCACAACTGCAGCTATGGACCGGTCTGAAAGGAATTTTGAGACAAACGCACAGATAGAGGGATAGAAACCTAAGGAGGGTAGTTTGCAAATTAAAGACTTGTGCCAGACTCTATAGTAATTGGACGAAAGTTGGAGGGCTGAAAGCGGTCATCCTTCTTTGAGACAGGTTGAATAAGAGCAAACTTCCAGCATGAAGGGAAATACGTTAGAGGACAGACAGAGCCATTTATTCAAGTACATTGGGGTTTGTAATTGATGATATAATGTTAAGAACTGGGTATTACCTATATTTACACACCTTCTTTTAGCATAAACACACACCTATTAAGTAGTGTAGAGCGAATGAAAACAAAACGACAACTGCTGCATGATAATGTGCGGCCAACTCAACACTTAAAGCTTAGGTGTGAGTGAAAGAATACTCTGTATGTCAGCGAACTACTACGTTAAGGGGAGGTTTGGTTTTCTGAACTCCATTCTCCCTCACTTTTACCCCCATTAGTTTTGAAATTATAAGACGTTCGCCCAATTAATTTGGCGATTTTAAGAACTTTTGTGACATTTAAGTGTCTATTATTTTCCTGGCGAGTGATAGGAGGAACCGGCCTTCGGCAAGGATATGTGTCTACCGAAAAAGGTATAAATTTATCTCGTATGGGGGTCTTGGGGGTATGTTTTCAGCTTGATGGAGGTCATGGGAGGAATCTAAAAAATAAATATTAAATAATAAATATATGAACAAATAAATGTAATACAAACCTCCCCTTCAGCGATTGTAAACAATGAAAGCAATACAAGATATTAAAAGCAACACCAAGTTAAACCGACTTCTACTGTCTGAAGTCACACAACAACAGGTATACAATATGGCAGCCACTGTAAAGAGGTTGTCATGTGGTCCCTCAATAGACGGCTATATTGAGGACCCGAGATATATTGGATGAAGGGAAGAAGGCCAAAAGGCTAACGGGGAAGGGGGAAGGAAGGGATAGCACAATCAATCCAGGGAAGGCAATACAGTGGAGAGTAACAAGAAACTCGGGTAAACTGATTGCGACAAAAATAGATGAAGGGCCTTGAAAAAGAACAGTAACCCTTTGAAGATTATGACGCATTTCGACAGTTTATTGTGTATGTCATTAGACGATTGGAAACAGTTTAGGAAAGATCTGTGGGAATTATAAGGGTAAAGACTATCTCAATTAACCCTCTGACTTTCGTATACCCTTCCTAATATGAATAAAATCGTCTAATGATAGTCAGATAACAGAAAAGAGAAATGCGTAATTGGATCTTGAAAGGGTTAACAGAGAGTGGGTTGAGTACTGTAACGAGGAATGAGAAGCCAGTGCATTAAGGGAGATTTTCACAAAAGGATTATTTTTTTGCTGGACCCCATTCTCCCTCTTGTTTAGCTCTATTAGTTTTGAGATTATAAGACGTTCACCTCATTAGTTTGGCGATTTAAGACCTTTCGCCCCATTTATGTCAATGTTAAGACTTTTCGTGTCAATTAGGTGTCGATTTCTTTCTTGGCGAGCTCCTCCTCTCAGAATTTGCTTTCCTTCGGCCGGGACATTTTTCTACCGAAAAATTTTCACATTTATCTCGGTGTTTTGTTAAGCTTCATGGAGGTCGAGGGAGGAAAACCTCCCCTTAATCGAAAAGGGATGTAGGGAACTCGACAGTAAATTAGGGACTAGAGGGAGAGAGAGAGAGAGAGAGAGAGAGAGCTAACACAGTGAGGCTAGAAAAGGGATGTAGGGAACTCGACAGTAAATTAGGGACCAGAGGGAGAGAGAGAGAGAGAGAGACCTAACACAGTGAGGCTAGAAAAGGGATGTAGGGAACTCGACAGTAAATTAGGGACTAGAGGGAGAGAGAGAGAGAGAGAGAGAGCTAACACAGTGAGGCTAGAAAAGGGATGTAGGGAACTCGACAGTAAATTAGGGACCAGAGGGAGAGAGAGAGAGAGAGAGAGAGAGAGAGCTAACACAGTGAGGCTAGAAAAGGGATGTAGGGAACTCGACAGTAAATTAGGGACTAGAGGGAGAGAGAGAGAGAGAGAGAGAGAGAGCTAACACAGTGAGGCTAGAAAAGGGATGTAGGGAACTCGACAGTAAATTAGGGACCAGAGGGAGAGAGAGAGAGAGAGAGAGAGAGAGAGAGAGAGAGAGAGAGCTAACACAGTGAGGCTAGAAAAGGGATGTAGGGAACTCGACAGTAAATTAGGGACTAGAGAGAGAGAGAGAGAGAGAGAGAGAGAGAGAGCTAACACAGTGAGGCTAGAAAAGGGATGTAGGGAACTCGACAGTAAATTAGGGACTAGAGAGAGAGAGAGAGAGAGCTAACACAGTGAGGCTAGAAAGGGGATGTAGGGAACTCGACAGTAAAATAGGGACTAGAGGGAGAGAGAGAGAGAGAGAGAGAGAGAGCTAACACAGTGAGGCTAGAAAAGGGATGTAGAGAACTCGACAGTAAATTAGGGACTAGAGGGAGAGAGAGTGTGACGTTAACCACTCCGTTAGAACCGCATGGCTTGTCCTACAGTGACTCGCTAGGATCGCCAGGGCAGTGGATGGGGCTACAGTTTATGTATTAGAGTGTGCTTTATTTCATATGAAAGCTCGTGTCATGGGCAGTCCAGAAAGGCTCTTTGTTTTCGCCCATGTCAAGGCTTTATATATTTAATTGTAAAGTATATATTTTATCATTAACTAGTAATGATAGGATCTGGGAGAGAGAGAGGGAGTAGAACAGAGTGAGAGGGGGCGCGCAGTGTTTTTTGTCCCGCTCGATGACGTCACGGCTGGCTGCCTCGCGGGGGTTGGTGGAGAGAGGCCCTTACCATGCTGTAAGCTTTGCTAGTGGTTAGATGACTTGTAACCGCTGTTTTCCCACGCGGCTCGAGCTAGTGCGAGTATATATACAGTTCCTCGCCACTCTCTCGCCCTCACATTGCAATCAGTGCCGAATGTCCCTTCCGTCTCAATGTCTTAAAAGACACTAGAAAAAACGCAAAGGCCACTCCAACCAATCCCAACCAAACACGTCCTTTATTCTCATCCCACCCAGTCACTGCCAAATCATATGCTTCAGCGAGCACCTCACACATCCCTCAATCCTCCCCCCCTACCCCACCCAACATCAATCCTCCCGGCCCATTGTTCAACCGCGAAATATTCGCCCAAACTTCAGTCCTTGTTAATGTTGCACTCCACCTCACGAACCAAAAAGTCACCCCACAGTTTAACAAGCTACTAAATGATGGCCTGACTGCCCACAATCTCCCTGCCATCATGATCCCTGAGTCTTGGTTCCAGCATAGCAAGAACTCTCATAATCCATCTCTCTCAGCCACTCCTCTTCCTATTCCACTACCCTCAACCTCTACCTCCAACTCATCCTCCACTACCCCTATTCCTCAACCCCCAAGCGCCAACGAAATCCCTGAAATGTCAATCCCTCTCACCACTGAAAATGAACCTCAAGATCTCCCTACCCAAACCCCCCCCCTCACAAATGTCACTGACCCAACTCTCAATGCATCTGACCCTGACCTTCCTAACCTTACTACCCCAACATCCTTCATGCCTCCCCCACCCCCTCCTACACCAAAAACGCCCACCATTCCTCCCCAATCTCCTCTAAAACGAAAACCCACCAGTCCAGCTGAGATATCCTCCCCTGAATTAAACCGTTCTCGGTCAAAGTCACGTAAAGTCGAAACCCCAAGAAAAAACACCAAATCTACCTCCAAATCTCCATCTTTTGGAGGAGTCCGCTCATTATCCTCTCCCTCTCCAACCCGGGCCCCACCATCCCCCCACTTCCCCACACATAGCTCACTTCACGATACCCCATCATGTTAAGAGTCATCCAATTCAACATAAGACACTACTACAATAACAGACACCTACTCACACAATTAATTTTAGATAATGACCCAGACATAATACTAATTAACAGCACCTGTACGTACAACACACATAAAATTAGATTCTTTGGTTACACAACACGACAGACCGACGGCGATGCCAACGATGGAGTTGCAATCATGATAAAAAGCACCATTCAACACGAATTCATCACAGACTGGACATACAAGCATTTCCTTGCAGTTAAAACACACACAACACTCGGACCCCTCATAGTTGCCACCACATATGTCAGACCCAATACCTACATCCCTTACACAGACTTAAATACCTTATTCAATAACAATGCACCTACACTTATACTTGCAGACTTTAACGCTAGACACCAAGCTTTCCAACATAATACCATTAATCAACGTGGAATTCAACTATTAGCACTACACAACCACAAAAGATTAACTTTTCAAGGCCCAGATTTCAACACAGTTTTCACACCAAACGGTAATGGTAAACCTGACTTAATTTTTTCAAACCAAGCTTTTAATATATTCCAGCATGATATTTCCCCAGGGCCACTTTCAGGATCAGATCACATCCCAGTTTTCATGTCAATTTCTTCAAACCCAATTCAAGTCCCATGTCAATCTCATTTTAACTACTCACAAGCAAACTGGGAAGAATTCAAAAACATTTTATCAGAAGACAACTACATACACGACTATGAGGGACAACACTACACACACATAGACCAACAAATTGAGAACCTACAGAACAAAATCATAAATGCAGCCAACACAACCATCCCAAAAACTACATACAAAATCAAACACACTTTCAGACCCTCCATCAGAACACAACGACTCCTAGTGTGCTATCGTCGTCGATTCGAACAGAACAAACACAACCACATACCAGGCCGAGTACGTTACGATCTCTCCAACCTCAGAACTCACATCCTTAACAGCCTGCAATCTGATCATGATGCTCACTGGACTCACCTAGTACACTCAGCAGAACAAAACAGGAAAACTAAGCCCTGGGAATTCTGGCAACATATAAAACGTTTAAAAGGTAATACCACTCCCAGAACATCCTCCCTCACTGTTAATGGCAACAAAATTACTGATCCTAGGGCTATCACAGATACATTTAAACAGACATGGCAACAAGTATACCACCCACACCCCATTGAAAGGCCTGCCGAACAACACATCCGCAATATAGAACAACATCTCACTACCATCCCTGACAACATCTCCCATGACACACACATTAACCTAAACACACTTGACCCTCAAAACATACTCACTGCTCCCATTGTGCCAGACGAAGTCAAATTCATCCTGTCTAAAGCACGGAGAAAGGCGCCTGGTGCCACGGGTATTAATCACCACCTTGTAAAGCACCTACCTAACACTTTCATAACAGCACTCACTCGCCTCTACAACGCCATCCTGGCATCAGGCTACTTTCCCGTCTGCTTCAAGACAGCGACCATTATCCTCATTCCCAAGAAAAACCAAGACAAGACTAATCCACTAAACTACAGACCCATTAGTCTACTTGAGACTCTTGGGAAGACTCTAGAACGTATCATAAACCACCGACTCAGACTATTTCTCGAAGACGAAGGACTCCTCACGAACATGCAATTTGGTTTTAGACAACACAGATCGACACAAGAAGCACTAAACATTATCACAAACTACCTTCACATAAACAAACAGTCCAGACGAAAAAACAAGACAGCCTTAATTACAAAAGACATAAAACGAGCTTTTGACACAGTGTGGCACGAAGGCTTGAAGTACAAAATCTGCGAAAATTTCAACTTCCCATTAATTACTCAGAAACTTCTCTGCAACTTTTTGGATAATTAGAACAGCCAAAATTAAGTTTTCTAATCTTTATTCAGATTCATTTCCACTAAACGCAGGCGTACCTCAAGGCTCAGTGCTCGCTCCTACCCTCTACATCCTATACACAAATGACTTTCCCAACCCCACTCACAATGACTCTCTCACAGTAATGTACGCAGACGATGTGACGCAAATAATAAGAGCAGACACAATAGACGCATTGACAAACAAAGCTCAAAGAGAACTTGACAAAGTAGCACAATGGGAGCAAAAATGGCGGATTCAGGCTCATCCTCAAAAATCACACGTCACATACTTTGCCAAGGGACATCTCCGCCCAAGACCCTTATTCCAGAACTCCCGAGCACCTGTCCCTAACCGCACACAAATAAATGTCTCTCCCACAAACAAAGTACTCGGCCTCACATTCGACAAAAACATCCGATTCCACAAACAAGCACAAACTTCCATTGCCATTGCATCAAAATCACTACAAACCATCTATCGTTTCAGAAATGCCTCAATAAAAACCAAGCTTCACTTATACAAAGCACTTATAAGACCTCTTTTGTGCTACGTCCCACTCAGCATTTCACTTTCGGCCCCTACCAACCAACTAAAATATCAAAGAATACAAAATAAAGCACTGAGGTGGATGTTCGGGACTCAGTGGTATGAGTTCCAGACGGCACAACATCTTCACAATCTAGCCCACATCCCCCCTCTAAATACTTATTGGCAGCAATTAGCAGAAAAACAAATTATAAAACTTGAGACCTTTCATGATAACTTCATCCAAATTTTCAACATAATTTTACACCGCCCCATGTCAAACCTCCTTCACCCCAACAACAGAGAGGCACCCATTCCAATATTCACTTAAAATCAGGATTGGTAGAGGAGGTGGGTCATGCCGGCTCGTCCACAGTCCAGCCTCCCTACCACTCCTGACCTAGATTCCTAGCTTCACTTCCCATTAAAATGTATAATTTCACAGACAAAGTACAAGACAACAACCTTTTAACGTAACTCCTATAATAATAACAGTACAGCCTTCTTACAGGTTCTGCCACTGACAGACTTCCCCAGCAGTACCCCTTTTGACTCAATGCCACCCAAAATTACCTCCCCCTATACCATTTTCGAATACTACCACCCAAAAATACAACCCCAAAACATGCAAGCACTTTCGATCTTATACCATCCAAAATTAACTTGCTCCCCATCCCTTGCCCCCTTCTTGGCAAGCCATCCTGAATCACTAAAGTAACTTCTCCAACTAAATCAACTCAACCCCAGCTCAATTATTCAACTCACGCACGTTGGGTCAAGCCCCGACACCCTATTTCTCCCACTAATATCACTGTCTCTCCTACTTAACCAATAAAAACTTCCCTTCTTTCACCCTCACCCACCTTTTCTATATTCATTCATTCATTTCATTCTCTCTCCCTCAGATCTGGTTTCTAGAACACACCCATCTTTTTTTCCCTTGCTATCTGTCCCCGCTCCGTACCTGAGAATCTTTTCCTCTGCCTATCTCTCTCATTTTCCATATCCTTCACCACCTTTTATTAATATTATACCCCCTCTGGTTAACTCTGCAAAATCAGCTTAATGCTGGCCAGTTGTATTGTGTGTTAAGGTCTGATATAACCTATGTATGTTAGTTGTTAAGATAAGTGGATCACGAAGCATTGGTTGGCATTTATATTGTTTAAGTACTGCTTCCTTTAATTATTAGTGTTCTGCTGGATTAGATAATGCTAGACTAGGAGTCTGATATTATAGGTATTGTTTCCTATGAGTGCTGGCTTCAGTTAAAAGCGGCACGACATACCTGAGAACTGGAGTTGATTGAGTAAATTCTAGTCTGTGTGCCATTGAGAGTAGAGCATGCACGAATGAGGGTTTTTTGCCTATACCATTCTGCACTGTTCTAGTCTCGATTGTTTGTCTTTGAGGTACGCCAGGAGAACGCTTAATACTTCGGTATTAAGGTTTCTCAAGAGAGCTACCCTTCCCTATAACGTAATATTTGACGCACAGACTTGTGATTTACACTAGGCTATGCGGCATGCCATGCGCACCAGTATCTCGTATCATTGACTCTAGCTAGACTGTATCAATCATAGTAGACATTAAGTATATTACCCTAATTACTCTTTTTATGCATACCCATTTATGATTACACAAGCATTTCGCAGCCTAGTTTGATGTATTGAGACACAAACGACTTAGGCTCTTTTTGTTGATAGGAATACTGCATTGTCGTGGCGATTATTATTATTGTTGTTGTGTTTAGGATATTCTTGGCTCCGACGGCATTATATATATTCTGCCTTTTTGTGTGCATAGCCTGCACGAGCATTGTTCCGCTGCCTGCCTTTTTGGGTTCCATTTCCGATACGAGCATCTTTATAGCATCTAACATTTAAAGAAGATTCCTTGTTAGTGTTGAAGGACTTTAGTGCACTTTCTTTCATGCAGGAGTGCCTGACATTTATTGATTAAAGTAACGTAAGCTGTAACTTCTCTTACCACCTTACTTTGCATACCATAACCAAGCACCTTTGGTTATAGGTAGTAATAGGCTGTTTTCACATAACATTAAGCCTAGAGTAGACGCACATTTATTGAGAGTTTGATAGCCTATTATTGCATATAGAACTCTGTAGAGTATTTGTGTTCTTTGTTCACTGGGAATATACATCAGAGGTTGGAGCTAGCGCTTTCCGTTGTAGCATTTATGCCATTACTAGTCCAATGAATAAGAGCCCTGATATATTTGAACCCCAGTCGTAACAAATGGCGACCTTACCTAGGATTTGGTGAACCTACATTTATTAGCAGGGAACATTTGTTGTTTTGGAGAATATTTTGCGGGGATCAGCAAGAATAAATATTTTTTGCAACATAGTATAGCCCTTGAGTATTTCCGAGAATTTGTGTGTGTATATTGAGGTATAAGAGTTTGGGGTGCTTCTTTTCTGAATATTGTGGTGAGAAATTTTTGTGAGCATCATGTCTTATACCGGATCAGAGGAGAATGGAGACACAGTACGTAATGTCGAAACTGAGGAACAGCAGTATGATGAAAGGGTTAATGGGTTGAACTGTGAGGAGGATGCTAGGATATTTTTGCAATGGCCTGTTACTGCCGAGCGGTTGGAGGGTATGGATCGGTACGGTCTTCAATGCCTGGCCACAGCTATCGGTCATGCGGTTACTAGCAGCATGACCAAGGATAACTTGATAACGTGTGTACTGGGCAGGGTGACTGGTGAGCGAGATGGGTTGAGTGCTCAGAGCCCTTCGGCCATGCTTCCCCTACACTCGACTCCCAGCCATCCCAGTAGTTTGCCGACCCCGGGTACGCTTCCGCAGTTGGGTGGTGACTGGCAGGGTGGGTTGCCCCTGGGGGGACCACCGGTAATTTCAAGCATTGTAGCACCTTCACCTCCTCAAGGGTTAACTCCAGAATTATTGCTTCAGCTCGAATTAGCTAAGATCGAAGAGAGAAAGGCTATCAGGTTATCTGAGCTTCAGCTTCAGCAGCAATTAGAATTAGCCAAGATAGAAGAGAGAAAAACTATCAGTCAAGCAAAAATCCAAGCTGAGTCGACTAGGTACTGTGCCGACATGGATGTAGAGAAGTCGCGAGTAGAGACAACGGGACAGCGACTTGGGGCTGGTAACAGTGTTCATGAGCAGTCTCTCTCGCACTTATTGAAACTGGTTCCGGTGTTTGATGAGAGTGGTGTAACAGAATTTTTCACACGCTTTGTGAAGAAGTGCCAGGAACACCAGTGGCCAGAGAATAAGTGGGCAGCACTTGTATCCTCTAGATTAATAGGCAAGGGTCTTAAAGCCTACGATGCGTTACCTTTGGAGTTATGTATTGTGTACGAGGATCTCAAGGAGGCTGTCCTGAGGGCTTACGAACTGCAACCAGAAACGTACCGTTTGAAGTTCAGGGGTGTAACTAAGGGAAGAGATCGCACCTTTTTGGAACACGCCCGGGACTTGTCCGATGCTATGGGGAACTGGCTCCGATCTGAGAAGGTAACAACGTTTGATGGAGTTAAGCAGTTAATGATGTTGGAGCAGTTCTTTAAGAGCACGGGCGGTGATCTAACTTTGAACTTAAAGGAGAAAAACCCAAGAACTCTAGTAGAAGCAGCAGAAATGGCTGATCTACGGCTGTCGTTGATTCGGCGTTGCGGGTCCTCCCAGAAGTACGATGCAAGTGCTAGGGACCGTTATCCTCCCCCTCCCCATAGCAATGGCACATTTAAACCAAAGAGCAATGAAACTAAAACTGAAGCCAAACCTACCACCACACCGTATGTGAAAAGTCAGGGGCCTTTTACATCACAGTATAAGCCGAAACCGAAATTTATGTGTTTTAGGTGCCACCAGGAGGGTCATAAGGCAAATGAGTGCCCTAGTCGACCTCCTCGGGCAGCCGTGTCTTTGCTCACGGCATTGGAGTGTTCAATAGGACATCGGAGTTTGTTAGAGGCATTTCTTCCGAGGTAAATACACTGCCAGTGCAGAAGGATCCGGAAGGCTTATTCCCTGTCCGTGATGCCTATAGTGACCACAGGGGACTCGGTTGTGTGGAGTGGGGGGGTAGAAGACATGAGGTGAGAATTTTGCGTGACACTGGGGCATCGCAAACACTGTTGAGAAATTTCACTGGTAAACCTGTCAATACGGCGCGGGTGGTTGTGGTTCAGGGAGTTAATGCGACAAGGTCATACCCGCTTGTAAGAATGAAGGTGGAAGTTGATGGTGTGACTCGGGACCTGGATGTAGGAATTGTGGAGAAGTTGCCTGTTGGGGGCGTCGACCTCCTTCTTGGCAACGACTTTGCGGGGCCTACTTCTGAGGCTCCACCCTTAGTCGTTGTCGAGAAGCCGGCCGACGTGAGTAGGGAGGAGCAGGAGTGGGTTGGGAAGTGTCCGGGGCAGCCTATGGAGTGTGTTGTCACCGGAGATTCTGCATCCAGGGAGTCACATTCTGGTCAACAATCTTTAGATCAGCGGAGGAAGGGTACCGAGAAGGGGTTGGAAGTTGATGCGGTTGAGAGTTTAGTGTCAACGGACCTTCTCGGGGACTCATTATTAGGACCACATTTCGAGTCTGGAGAAGACCCAGTAACTGTTCCTGAAGGGGCAGAGGATGGGCTTAAAAAGACGAAAGAGTTGAAGGAGGACAGTGATGCACAGTCGGGAGATGTAGCAACAAGGTACCCTGACGCGTACCCTATGAGAAATGGGTCGGCGAAAATGGTGGTCCGAAGCTTGCTAGTGTATTTTTCCCGGTATGGTTACCCGCAGGGGATTCAGTCAGTCCGGGGACCCAACTTCACTTCCAGCCTCTTTGTACAAGCAATGCCGCAGCATGGGATTGTTGGGGTTGTGTCATCTGCATATCATCAGGAGAGCCAGGGTGTGTTAGAGCGATGGCACTCAGCCTTGAAATCTGTGCTTCGTTGTTGTTGCTTTGAGAGTGGGAGGGATTGGGATCTTGGCCTGCCATGTGTTTTGTTTGCTGTGTGGGAGGTACCTGGGGAGAGTTTGGGATTCAGCCCTAATGAGCTCGTCTTTGGACACCGTGTCAGAGGGCCTCTCCATATGGTTGAAGAAGTATGGGAGGGCGCAGAAAAACCTTGTTCTATGCTCAAGTGTGTCCTCAACAGTCGAGAACGGATGTTGCGCAGTCTGGAGTTGGCTGGCCGTAATTTGACTAGCTCTCAGGCCCTCAGGAAGGACAGGTACGACCTCAAGGTTGAACTCAGGGAGTTTCACGTGGGTCAGGAGGTGTTGATTCTACTGCCCCTTGTAGGTCACCCCTTATCCGCGAAGTACGCTGGTCCTTATAGGGTGGTGGAGGAGCTATCGGACCTGGTTTACTTGGTAGCCACTCCAGACAGGCGGAAGCACAATCAGTTATGTCATGTTAATCCCATGAAGGAGTATGGGAGGCACCCCCCTGAGCCTCTCACTGTGCCTGTGATGACGTTTAGCAGTCAAGGTGGAGAAGGAGAACGGGACAGTCAAGCTCAGGTGGAGGATAACTGGAAGGATAAGAAGTTCAAATGGGCGCCTGAGTGTGAGAAGGTGTTTCGGGAAGTAAAACACCTGTTGTGCACTCACCCGATCCTCAGGGCCCCTGACTTTAGCCTACCTTTCCAACTAGCAACGGAGGCTAGTGGTGTGGGGGCTGGTGCCGTCCTTGTGGAAAAGGACAATGATGGGCTGGAGCATCCTGTTAGTTTCTGCTCGGAGAAGTACAATTCGGCCCAGGGGGGCTGCTCTGTTGTCAAGGAGGAGCTGCTGGCGGTTGTACTTGCTCTGGGGCATTTCGAGGTCTATGTTCCAGCCTATGGTCTGGTCGTTGTAGTTTACCCAGATCATCACCCTCTCAAGTTCTTGGACCAGTTTCACAATCGGAATATGAGGCTGACCAGGTGGTCACTAAGGTTATTGGTATATAACCTGGACATACGCCATATTGCCGGTTGTGACAACGTGGTTGCAGATGGTCGTTCAAGGGTATATGATCCTGGGTAGATTGACACACGGGTAGCCTCCTGCTTTAGTTTGAATAGTATTTTGCGCTTGGTGCTTGTTGGCTCGCGGTTGTAGCCCAGCGTATTGGGTCGTAAAGCAGGAGTTGAGCGTTTGGTATAGAAGAAAAAACTAGGCTTGCCCCTATAGTGCAGCCGAAATAAACAAATTATAAACATAAAAATCAAATAAAAACTCTTTCTTTGATAGTTGAATTTTTTTAGTATGTTATAGCAGTAATTCTGAGTTGCACTCCTCTCAGAATGCTGGGCTAGAGAAGCTCGCTCTTGAGGAGCATAACTACATATAATTTACCCTATGGTGTTGGGGAGGGTTATAATTTTGAAAAATGTTTTGTTGAAGAACTGTGCCAGATATTTTACTGCCGCTGGGTGATGGGAAGTGGAGATATAGCAGGGGTTCTAACCATCAGATTTTTGTGAGCCATGGGGCCTCTGAGAAAAATCTTGGGGGGGGTGTGACGTTAACCACTCCGTTAGAACCGCATGGCTTGTCCTACAGTGACTCGCTAGGATCGCCAGGGCAGTGGATGGGGCTACAGTTTATGTATTAGAGTGTGCTTTATTTCATATGAAAGCTCGTGTCATGGGCAGTCCAGAAAGGCTCTTTGTTTTCGCCCATGTCAAGGCTTTATGTATTTAATTGTAAAGTATATATTTTATCATTAACTAGTAATGATAGGATCTGGGAGAGAGAGAGGGAGTAGAACAGAGTGAGAGGGGGCGCGCAGTGTTTTTTGTCCCGCTCGATGACGTCACGGCTGGCTGCCTCGCGGGGGTTGGTGGAGAGAGGCCCTTACCATGCTGTAAGCTTTGCTAGTGGTTAGATGACTTGTAACCGCTGTTTTCCCACGCGGCTCGAGCTAGTGCGAGTATATATACAGTTCCTCGCCACTCTCTCCCTCAGATCTGGTTTCTAGAACACACCCATCTTTTTTCCCTTGCTATCTGTCCCCGCTCCGTACCTGAGAATCTTTTCCTCTGCCTATCTCTCTCATTTTCCATATCCTTCACCACCTTTTATTAATATTATACCCCCTCTGGTTAACTCTGCAAAATCAGCTTCATGCTGGCCAGTTGTATTGTGTGTTAAGGTCTGATATAGCCTATGTATGTTAGTTGTTAAGATAAGTGGATCACGAAGCATTGGTTGGCATTTATATTGTTTAAGTACTGCTTCCTTTAATTATTAGTGTTCTGCTGGATTAGATAATGCTAGACTAGGAGTCTGATATTATAGGTATTGTTTCCTATGAGTGCTGGCTTCAGTTAAAAGCGGCACGACATACCTGAGAACTGGAGTTGATTGAGTAAATTCTAGTCTGTGTGCCATTGAGAGTAGAGCATGCACGAATGAGGGTTTTTTGCCTATACCATTCTGCACTGTTCTAGTCTCGATTGTTTGTCTTTGAGGTACGCCAGGAGAACGCTTAATACTTCGGTATTAAGGTTTCTCAAGAGAGCTACCCTTCCCTATAACGTAATATGTGACGCACAGACTTGTGATTTACACTAGGCTATGCGGCATGCCATGCGCACCAGTATCTCGTATCATTGATTCTAGCTAGACTTTATCAATCATAGTAGACATTAAGTATATTACCCTAATTACTCTTTTTATGCATACCCATTTATGATTACACAAGCATTTCGCAGCCTAGTTTGATGTATTGAGACACAAACGACTTATGGTGGGTTCACACATTCACGTATATTGCTCCCGTCCGGCGTATCGCCAATTTATGTAAAGACGCGAGTAGTTTCTGCCGTTGAACGCCCGTTCTTCCACGTCTATTGCACTTCCCGACAGACTTAGCGTAACGGGGCCAGTGTTACGTCAGACGTAATGGAGTCGTATTGAACTACGTACGTGTTTGCGACGTGCGTAAGCATAGCCCCGTTCGACCTCATGGGCTGCACGATTTGCGGGAACACAGGCCACGCCCATGCCACGCCCCCTCAAGACCGGCGTAGATGAGGCCGCATGTCTTGGGATTTGTTAGGTCGTACCTGGACCGGTTCTGGCCAATCGTAGGCACACCCCGTCTGACCAAACACAGACAAAGACAGTCTTTGTCAACCACGTAGGTCTGGGTTGGAATCTGGGAACTACAAAAGGGCAGGAATGGCCACACCATTCCCATTCCCAGTCCTTCATCGGCACCATGAACAACATCGAGGAATTCATCCTGGAGGAGTAACATCGAGGAATTCATCCTGGAGGAGTAACCCGCTGAGTGCCAGCCAATTTTGATGGTGTGCTTCTGCCAGTGCCATATTTTTTTTTTTTTTTTTGGCTAAATCTATTAAGTTGGGAGAGAAATAGTAGAAAAAAACTCCCCTGCCAGAAATCAGGTCCCCGATGGTCCCGAAAGTAGCTGAAAAGACACTATAGACTACAGAGACTTTTATGGTATCGGAATGTATGGGTGGGAGGGTGGTTTTGGGGTTGGTTGGGGGAAGGTAGAAGGGTAATTGACTTGTGTTACACATATGAAGCCGATTGGTGAGGTAGTTTCGCCACCACGGATTTTCCTTTTTTTCCTTTCCTTCGTACGGATACGCTAGAAGTGGGTGGTGGGAGGAGGTTGGGGGTGTGGTGGGGGGAAGGCAGAAGGGTAAGAGACTTGTCACACAAATATGGAACCGATTGGTGCAGTCGTTTCGCCGCCACAGATTTTCTTTTTTTTTTTTTTCTTCGTACGGATACGCTAGAAGTGGGTGGTGGGAGGAGGTTGGGGGTGTGGTTGGGGGAAGGCAGAAGGGTAAGAGACTTGTCACACAAATATGGAACCGATTGGTGCAGTCGTTTCGCCGCCACAGATTTTCCTTTTTTTTCCTTCTGACGGGACCGACAGTCAGCGAGTGGGTGGGAGGAGGGATTTGGGATTTTTGTGGTGGGTAGCCTAAAGGGTAAGGTACATGTGGTAAAAATATGAAAGCCATAGGTGCAGTCGTTTCGCTGCTACGATTTGTTTTCGGCAGGGTGCAGAGGGTGGCAGGGTTGGCTTGTTGGTTGCTGCTCCGGTGTGTGGTGAGAGGTGTGACTGGAGGGTCCCTCGCTGGTCCCGTTGTCCCCTTGTACAACGATGCCGCGTCTTCCCGCCAACCCGCAGTGCGGCGGTTCTGCCAGATGCGGCCTAACTAACGTATACTTCCATGTTCGACTGGAACTTTCTACGATTTGACGAGAGCAGCTCTCGTCTCACGTGGTAGCTGCTACGTCCGACGAGGATGCTCTGGTCAGACGACCGTGGTGGCCTGGTCGGTCGTAAGTTTCCCCGTCTTTTGACATACGTGAGGGTGAGCCACGTTCCTGATTCGACTCGAATCAGCAACCGCGCGGCCTTGGCCGCACCCACAACATTCCCGACCCACGTGGGCTACTCGTTTCTACTCGCGCCATGCGAGAGTACCCCCCCGACTGGCCGTAATTTCATTAAAGTTTTGCGTATTATGCCATTAAGTTTTACGTAATCGGTTGCCAACTACCAATATACCTTCGTTTACAACAGACGGGAGCTGACGGGAGCAATATACGTGAATGTGTGAACCCACCATTAGGCTCTTTTTGTTGATAGGAATACTGCATTGTCGTGGTGATTATTATTATTGTTGTTGTGTTTAGGATATTCTTGGCTCCGACGGCATTATATATATTCTGCCTTTTTGTGTGCATAGCCTGCACGAGCATTGTTCCGCTGCCTGCCTTTTTGGGTTCCATTTCCGATACGAGCATCTTTATAGCATCTAACATTTAAAGAAGATTCCTTGTTAGTGTTGAAGGACTTTAGTGCACTTTCTTTCATGCAGGAGTGCCTGACATTTATTGATTAAAGTAACGTAAGCTGTAACTTCTCTTACCACCTTACTTTGCATACCATAACCAAGCACCTTCGGTTATAGGTAGTAATAGGCTGTTTTCACATAACATTAAGCCTAGAGTAGACGCACATTTATTGAGAGTTTGATAGCCTATTATTGCATATAGAACTCTGTAGAGTATTTGTGTTCTTTGTTCACTGGGAATATACATCAGAGGTTGGAGCTAGCGCTTTCCGTTGTAGCATTTATGCCATTACTAGTCCAATGAATAAGAGCTCTGATATATTTGAACCCCAGTCGTTACAAGAGAGAGAGAGAGAGAGCTAACACAGTGAGGCTAGAAAAGGGATGTAGGGAACTCGACAGTAAATTAGGGACTAGAGGGAGAGAGAGAGAGAGAGAGATAACACAGTGAGGCTAGAAAAGGGATGTAGGGAACTCGACAGTAAATTAGGGACTAGAGCGAGAGATCTGAACAGAGAGGGGAGATAGGAGTAGAGAGAGAGAGAGAGAAAGATAGAGGCGGGTTGGTTATTACTCTGTATGTTTATGTGGTTCCTTCGTTATTCTGGACTCTAGCATATATAGCAGGTAATATGGATCTCTATCACTCTTTCAACTTTGGGTGGGACACTTGTTACAGACAGCTTTGCCTTTTGTCTCCTTCATACACATAAACAAAATTGCCGTATGTTAAAATATTTAAGTATAAACAAACAATAGTAATACTACTATTGAATAAGGTACGTGCACAAAAGTGGTCATTCACATCGAACCTAACTCTTCTTGTTTTCTGTTTTCCATATTGTACTTACTTACAATTGAATATAGTACTGTGCCGGTATTCACTTTTGTTCAGCGGTGGAGGTGGAGGTTGAAGGTTTGTCTTGATAACACTGTATTATATTGTTTATCAACTTGTCATTGTATTCGATTATTTATATTATAGGCTATACATTATTTACGATGCATTGCATAAGTTTTGTTTTCGTTTTTATAGTGTGCCTGCTTAATATCTTCTTGTTATCTTATAGAGTAGCGATGGTCATGTCAGTTTGCTTTAATTACGTGCATAAATATTCATATGTATGTATTAATGATAAGTGTAGCAGTTCTCTATAGTATACTGCATTTGAATGGTTGGTACTTAATTTGCTATTGTAATATGGATTTGTTTCTGTAAGAAGAATGTCTGTATCAACTGTACGTGGGGCTCTGATTTGTACAGTCGCGCTAATAAGTGATATCTCGGCACCAAGTATGTTTTGATCAATAATTGGTATTAGATATATGTAAGCTTCATTTCTTCATAGCAAGTGAGATTTACAAACATGTTCCTATACTTACCCACCATATTCAACATCAGACAGACATTAATACAGCACAGAGCGAGCCAAACGTAATGACAGCTGGGACTTGACTTATTAGCGCCACTGTACTACACGCTATTAACTCATTCTGTATCGGTGATGTTTTTTAATTGTATATTAACTATATTTAGACGATTTTATGCAGCTTAGAAAGGATCTGTGGAAGTTAAATGAGATAACTGAGATAGCTTGTAGCCTCTTAATTGCTACACGTCCGTCCTAAGCTGAATACAATCGTCTAATAGTTGACGGAATATAATGAAACAGATATTACCGGTATTGGAAGGGTTAAGTAAGTGTTCTTATTATCTTAATGGTTTCATAGTTAACATTTTGTGAGCGTGCAATTATACTTTGAATTGCGAAACAAGACAACATAATCTGATTAAACAGCTTTGGGTATCAAATATATTATTCAATATATAGAGTTAAATTATTAAAGAAATGTTAATGTTTGTCATACATATTAGAATTCTCAAAAGTTTGCAAGTATATTGCTTAAACCCTATATGAAAGTATACTATCAATGTTTCTATGTATAATCCTAAGTATAACGTGTAATATACCACAACGACCCTGGATAATGCCAGTGGCTATGTATATTGTGGTCAGTATAATAACACTAGCAAATGTCAGTGTCTATGTCTGCTTTGGTCAGTATTATAACACTGGATAATTTCAGTGTCTATGTCTAATTCCGTTAAGAGTCGTCATTTTAACCCTTTCTGTACCAGCGACGCCTCTTATATTATATTCTAGCTCTACTTGGATGATTTTATGCAGCTTAGGAAGAATCTGTGGTAGGTAAAAGGGTTGATTGAGATAGTCTGAAGCTTTATGATAGCAAGAGATTCTTCAAAATATGCGTAAAGTCGTCTAATATTTAACAGAAGGGGTTAAGCATTATGAAAGAGGAGTTTGGGCATTTCTGGCATGTGAGTGAGAAGGGAATTGAAGTGAGAGCTTTCGAGTAGTGATGATAAATTTGAGTGAAGTTGTGAAAGGGAACAGATATGAATGTACATTCTTAGCATTGTTGTCTTTTAAGAGTTTCGAAAAATAAATAGACATGTGTAATGATAAATAATATTAATATATGATCGATATGAAACAATGAATGCCAAAACCAGGAACATACGAGATTCCACGACCATTCTTGCAGCTACATCACACAATGTACACATTTGCTATACGCCTATAATTGTGCAAAACAAAACGAAAACACTATTGTATATATATAATATATATATATATATATATATATATATATATATAGCAGAATCACAATTGAGCGATGTAGAGTTAGATAGGACAGATATAGAGACATCCATACGAGAAATCAACACATATGCCGCTGCAGGACCAGACTGTATACCAGCAATACTCATGAAGCAGTGTGCCTCCATTATATCCAAACCACTGCACATGATATGGAGAACGTCGCTAGATACTGGGGAAATACCTAGTCTCTTAAAACACGGACAAATATCACCCATCTATACAAGTGGGCCGAGAACGGAACCAACAAATAATAGACCGGTGGCTCTTACTTCACACGTAATTAAAATATTCGAGAGGATAGTTGTAAAAAAAGTAACCAAATATCTGGAGGAACAATCGCTTTATAACAAAGGTCAACACGGATTTAGAAGCGGAAGATCGTGCGTGTCGTGTCGCAGCTTCTTCAACACAGGATGGATATTTTGAGTGCTCTAGAGGATGGAGATGGTGCAGATGCAATCTACCTGGACTTCTCTAAAGCTTTCGACAAGGTTGACCACTCGATCTTATTGCAAAAACTGGAACATATTGGGATTAGAGGTAGGCTACACAAGTGGATCGGGAGCTTTATCACCAATAGAAGTCAATCGGTAATGGTCGAAGGAAGCGAATCCAAGAAGTCGGAAGTGAGAAGTGGTGTGGTACTGGGGTCGGTGATTGGCCCCTTGCTTTTCCTCATATATATCAGTGATATCGACCAGAGTATACAGTACTGTAAAACAACCTCATTCGCAGACGACACTCGACTCCTGGGCATTGTGAGAAGGGAAGATGATTATAAAATGATACAAGATGACCTGAAGACGATATATAACTGGGCAGAAATGAATAATATGATATTCAATAGCACAAAATTCGAGTTATTGAGATATCGACACCCGAAGCAGGAAGTGGCCGACAAGGACTAAACAACACCAGAAGGAGGAATTATAATCCAAAGCAACCACTTGCGGGATCTGGGAATAACAATAAGCGACGACGCTAGCTTCGACCGTCATATTGATAATACTGTAGCGAAGGCCAGAAAGAATATGGGATGGATTTTTAGAACATTCAAAACAAGAGAACCACGTGCGTTAATAGTAATATGCAGGGCCCTGATACTACCATTGGTTGAATACTGATGCCAGTTATGGAACCCCACAAACATCGGCCAAATCAGAAAACTGGAGGCAGTACAACGAACGTACACGGCCCGAATCGAAGGACTGAACAACATGGACTACTGGCAGAGACTACAGCATTTAGACTTGTACTCATTGGAGAGAAGAAGGGAGAGATATGTAGCAATGTACGTGTGGACAATAATTAACGAAATGATACCAAATCTGGCAAACGAAGATGAAATTAGGACGACATACAGCAGTAGAAGAGGAAAATTGTGCACTATTCCGCGTTTAGTGAGAACAAGGATGAGCTTACAAACCTTGAAAGAGAATTCAATGGCTGTACACGGTCCAAGGATATATAACTGTCTCCCCAAGCAACTAAGAGAACACACAGGCTCTCTCGTAAGTTTCAAGACTGGATTGGACAAATTCCTACGAACAATAACTGACAAACCATCGCTGCCACACTATTACCAAACGTCCGACGGAAACAGCCTGCTACATCAAACCAGAGCGAGGAACTACTGAGGGCGGCGCACCAGCGTGGCCCAGGACTTCGGTCCTAAACTACAATCCAGGAATCCAGGAATATATATATATTAATGATGATATTAGTGAGTTGTCCTCCAGGATAACGTATTTTCAAAAGTAAAAGGGTAGCCAAAACAAGGAAGATCCCCATCTTCATATTTATTGCAATATCCAAACGAATCTTGCTGATCTTGAAGTGTTCCCTCTCCAGTCCCCGATAGACCTTCAGTGTTTCTCGTCCACTCGTTGGCTACCCTTTTTCTTTTGAAAATACGTTATCCTGGAGGACAACTCACTGATATCATCATTAACAAATATGGACGAGAAACACTGAAGGTCTATCGGGGACTGGAGAGGGAACACTTCAAGATCAGCAAGATTCGTTTGGATATTGCAATAAATATGAAGATGGGGATCTTCCTTGTTTTGGCTACCCTTTTCCTTTTGAAGAAAAAAAAAAAAAAAAAATATATATATATATATACAGGTATATATATATATATATATATATATATATATACCGGTATATAATTTATATACTGTATATATATATATATATACAGTATATATAGATATATAGATATATATATATATATAGATATATATATAGATATATATATATATATATATATATATATATATATATATATATATATATATATATATATATGTATATATACAGTATATGTTTATATTAGTCTCCTCCTCCCCCCCTCCCCTCCCAGTCCTCAGTTATCTTGTTTTCAAAATGTGGTTGTATTATTATGTCCTGCGTTCCTGATTCTAGTTCTCCATAGAATTTCAAAGCTTTTCTTTTTCCTTATCCGACATTCTTTCATCAAGTCTTCGATAATGTCCGTTATCATATCAACGTGTATCCTCTCTGTTCTAGCCATTACACGGATATAGACTCTACTTATCAATATATACAGTATAATGTCCTAGTATCCGTTTAACTATCTGCCCCTGTCAGTACCATTCTTCCTGTCACCCAGTCTTTTTTCAGCCTTTTCGTGTTTTTCTTCGCCTTTTCCTCTTCCTCCCTAGCTTCCAAAATAATGGAAATAAGGCCTTGTATTTAGATTGGCCATTAACGTAACATAATGCCGGGGCCTTAATTTGGTAGTTAAAATTAATGTGTCCAGGTCATAAAAGTGTGGAGCTACTTTGTCCCGCCTAGCACCTCATTTTACCCTCCTTCCTTCCTGGACATTTTACGCCTTCTCAAAATTTGTTTTTCCTTTCACTTTTTTGTTCGGCCACTTGTTTTTCTATCTCGTTCTTGATTTTATCTCTCGTATATTATTTCTCTTCAATTTACCTATCTTATTTATTATGTAGGTGAATCATTCTATTGCTTTATATGTATTCCCCTCTTTCTTCTTATGCTTTATACATCGTAATACACTATATTCTTGGTGTGTATCTGTTTTCATTAATTGCAATGCCCATATGCTAGAATTTCATAAATTATATTAATCACCTCTTATCATTATGTGTTTTGCTTCATCCAAAATGTTAACAAATGTTCCAAGATGTTTCACTCTCTAAAACACACACGCATACATACACACAAACACACACACACACACACACACATATACATTTGCACCTGTATTTTACTAACTCATTTCACTTTCGATTTCAGAAACTGGCCAGAGTACCTTTTCTTTAATCAAAATATCTCTATACTTCTCTATTTCTTTGACAACCAAAAAGCTAAATATAGATAACTAGGATAAATTGAATAGATAAATGTACATGGTAAAACTCTTGCACAATGTTCGTAGCGAAGTCAATGATGAATTCACATGACTGATTTCAGTAATAAACGTAAAATTTAGTCACCCGATGATAGTGAGTGGTCGTATTCCAAAGGGATTGCAACATGTTCAATAAAGCCTAAGCAATTCTGTTGGCGCAAAGGGATAATTATATACATTGAATTGGTCGTTGGACAAGAATGTCATAGGATACAATTGTGTATTGGGTAACATTATTGACAGGTGGTATGCTCTGAGAGAGCTCTGAGGAACACTGATTATTGTAGTAACGATAGAATAGCGAGAGAGATGCAACATTGTGGCGAAGAGAGAGAGATTGCATAGAGTCGGTGAGTGGACGGGAGTTAATGATACGAAAGACCTTCCATTCTACTTTGTCAAAAAGTGCTGTGTGAGAGGATCCTCCCCACACATGTGAACAATATCAATACAAGGACGTACTGTGCCCCTGTACAGAGCAAGAAGCTGAGCAGGGGTAAAGAACCCCTTGAGGCGGTTGAGCACACCCAGCTTCTTGGAGGCTGCTTTAGTAAGACTGGTAATATTGTCCTTCCAAGAGAGAGCAGAAGAAAAAGATACACCAAGAATACTGAAAGAAGATAAAGGGTTGATTTTTGTATTGTTGAAGAATAAGGGAAAGTCCGCTGGGAGTTCACGGCGGGTAGATAGATGGAGAAATTGGGTTTTGGAAGCATTAAAGGTAACAAGGCTTTCTCTGCCCCAATTGGAGATGGTAGTTAGATCAGAAGATAAGTGTTCTAAGGCTTCATTACGTTTGCTTGTGAGGGATTGCTGACTGGGGCGTTTTGGGAACTAATAGAATAGTGTAGAGTCGTCTGCGTATGAATGGATACGGCTTGAGGTACAGTTGAGAAGATCATTTATGAAAAATAGAAAGAGAATAGGAGATAGGACAGAGCCCTGAGGAACACTAGAGTTGATAGGATGAGGAAGTGAACGATGGCCATCCACAATCGCAGCTATGGAATGACCGGAAAGGAAATTAGAGACAAAGGCACAGATGGAAGGATAAAAACCAAAGGAAGGTAGTTTAGAAATTAGAGATTTGTGCCAGACTCTATCGAAGGCCTTCGATATGTCTAACGCAATAGAAAATGTCTCACCGAAGTCCTGAAAGGAGGATGACCAAGAATTATTAAGATATGAATTATTATGTTACCTCCACCATCCGACAAACCTGCTGCCACCGCCAGGATGCACTTATATAACCCTGAATTACCTTGGTCTTCCACACAATTAGTGTTCGGCAGATGGGGCCATAATGCTGCTAATAATGAGGCCTTTCAGGGAACACGGCCAAGGTTAATTTGAGAAGCCAGAGCAGCCTCAGTCCTCATACAGGGTTGCGGTGGTGGTCAAAAAAGGGGATGGTGGTTGTAGAGCTGGTAGTGGTTTTGGAGAAGGAGGATTTTTGTTATTTTTTCTTTTCTATGTGGATGAAGGAGACAAAAGGCAAAACTGCCTGAGACGAGTGCCTCACCCAGAGTTAAAAGAGTGACAGGGCCACAATCAAGGAATGTTCGAGCCAAAATGTCTGGACACACGGAGTTTGAAACAATTGAAGTCATACGATGAGGGAAAGATGGATTCAGGGAGAAAGTTCCAGAGTTCAGCTGTTGAATAGAAGAATGATTGGGAGTAATGTTTCACTCTTGAGTTGGAGAGTTGTACAGAGTAGAGCGACCTTAAGGAAGCCATACTGGCAATCGATAGTAGATTATGAGAAGATAAATGCGTAAGAAATTTGGAAGTAAGAATAGTTGAAAAAACTTTAGAGATATATACAAGAGATGAAAGCAATTGGACGATAGTTGGAAGGTTGAGAGTGGTCACCCTTATTTGGGACAGACTGAATGAGAGCAAACTTCCAGCAAGAAGGGAAGACTTTAGAGGAGAGACAGAGACAAAAGAGTTTGCCTAGGCAGGGAGTCAGCACAGAAGCACAGTTTTTTAGTACAGCAGGAGGAACACCATCCAGACCGTACGCCTTCTTAGTATCAAGCCCAGAGAGAGTAGAAGGTACATCTTTAGAAGAGATTAGGATATTAGGAATAAGTAGGAGAGAGGAGGGTGGAGAGGGAGGAATAGCACCGGAATCATCCAAGGTTGAGTTTCTAGCGAAAGTTTGAGCGAAGAGTTCAGCTTTGTCAGAGGAAGAAGTGATGGTTGTGCCATCAGAGTGAAAAAGGGAAGGGAAAGACGAGGAAGAAAAATTGTTGGAGAGTTCTTTGGCTAGATGCCAGAAAGCTTGGGAAGAGCTAGAGTTGGATAGTTGGATTGGTGGTGGGGGGTGAAGAAGTTGGTCATGGTGGTAGTATCGGTTGGTTTGTAAGTATTTAACAATGGTAAGTGAGCCATTGGTGGTTAGTCCGGCCTGGGTGACTGAGTGTGCTGCCTCCTGGGTTTATGGTGGGTCTGGTAAAGGGGAAAATGTTCACTTAAGGTGATTTTTTTGGACCTCCTTTTCCCTCATGTTTAGCCCCATTAGTTATAAAATTGAAAGATGTTTGCCCGATTAGTTTGCTAATTTTAAGACCTTTTGCCCCATTGTTGTCAATGTTAAGACCTTTCATGACATTTAGGTGTCGATTATCGCCTGGCGAGCGATTACAAGCCAGCGATTACAAGGTTAGCGAAGGTAGTGAGACCATAATTATTGGAGTTATTTATAGACCACCAAATATGAGTAGAAACGAAGGTACAGCTTTATGGCAGGAAGTGAAAATAGCATCTAGGTTTAACAATGTGTGTATTATAGGGGATTTTAATTTTCCGAATATTGATTGGCAGCATCAAATCGGCGACTCAGATTCAAACGAGTTTATTGAGGCGGTACAGGATAGTTTTTTATTTCAATTCATAGACTCGCCTACTAGAGGTAATAATATCCTCGATTTAGTTCTCAGTAATAATGAACAAATGATAAATAATGTAGAGATAGGAGACCAACTAGGAAATAGTGATCATAAATCAATTTACTTTAACATACAATGGACAGGAAAGGCTAAAGAGAATGCGACACTTATCCCAGATTTCAGAAAAGCCAATTATGGTGGATTAAGAAGAGCCTTAAGAGTCGATCCTATGGTTAAACTATTAAGTGGACCCAGGTGCGCTAATGAACATACTCTCTCTCAGATACCTGTCTTAACTCAGGATAATTTGACAGCTACATATAATCATTTTATTTCTTCACTCCACAATGCGCAAAATAAATATATCCCCAAAAGAAAATTTAGATCAACACAGAACCAACCCAAATGGATGAATAATAGACTATTAGACCTTCTAGGAAAAAAGAGAGGAATATATCGAAAAATTAAGAAAGGCGAAATTCACCTACTTGCTTACTATCAGAATCTATCAAGAGAGGTTAAAAAATGTATAAGGACAGACAAAAGAAATTATGAAATCAGGATAGCCAATGACTCAAAAAATAACCCTAAGGCTTTTTACCAGCTATATAAATCTAAAGTTAGAGATAAAATAGGCCCCTTAAAACTTCGATAGGAGAAATGACAGAAAATGATTTAGAAATGTGCAGTACATTAAATAGTCAGTTTCTATCCGTTTTCACTAATGAAAATTTGGCACAGATTCCAGAAGTCCGTAAGGTATATAGAGATAGTATAGAAAATAGGTTAAGTACGGTTACTATAAGTAGAAATGATGTGCTTAAGGAAATTGACAGACTGAAACCTCAGAAATCGCCTGGTCCCGATGAGGTATATGCCAGAGTATTAAAAGAATGCAGAGATGAGTTAAGTTACCCATTAACATTTCTTTTTAACAATTCATTAGAAACTGGTATAGTTCCAGAAGCTTGGAAGCTTGCAAATGTAGTTCCGATTTTCAAAAAAGGTGATAAATCAATAGCATCCAATTACCGTCCCATTAGTCTCACTTCAATCATAGGAAAGCTACTAGAGTCAATTATTGCTAGGAAAATGAGAAACCACTTAGAAACATTTAACTTAATCAATTCTTCTCAGCATGGATTCACACAGGGACGTTCTTGCCTTACTAATTTGCTTAGTTTTTTCTCAGAGGTATATGAAGCAGTAGATAATGACAAGGCATACGATATTATATATTTAGATTTCAGTAAAGCTTTCGACAGAGTCCCTCATGAGAGATTGATGAGAAAGGTTGAGGCACATGGAATAGGTGGGGCGTTGTTGGGATGGATTAGGTCATGGCTAATTGGTAGGAAACAGAGAGTCAGCATAAATGGTACCAAGTCAGAGTGGGGAGCAGTCAAAAGTGGTGTCCCCCAGGGATCGGTATTAGGTCCCCTGTTGTTTCTTATATACATAAATGACCTAGATTTAGGTATAACTAGTAGGATAAGTAAATTCGCAGACGATACTAAAATGGGGAGATCAATTGATTCAGATAGCGATATAGAGTGCCTCCAAAGGGATCTAGATACCTTACATGAATGGTCAGTAAATTGGCAGATGAAGTTTAACATTGACAAATGCAAGGTATTAAAGATAGGGAAGATGCAAACAAATGTTAAATATAAACTAGCTAATTTAGAATTAGAAAATTCAGACTGCGAGAAAGATCTAGGTGTGTTTGTTAGCAATGATTTGAAGCCTAGAAAACAGTGTATAGGCGTTCGTAATAAGGCAAACAGGATTCTCGGGTTCATCTCTAGGAGTGTGAGTAACAGAACTGCTGATGTTATCTTAAAACTTTACTTGTCATTAGTGAGACCCCATATGGATTATGCTGTCCAATTTTGGTGTCCTTATTACAGAATGGACATAGATTCATTGGAGAGAGTACAGCGTAGAATGACAAAAATGATCCATAATATTAGAAATCTTCCGTATGAAGAAAGGTTGAAGAAATTAGGTTTACATTCGTTAGAGAGACGCAGAGTTAGAGGGGATATGATAGAGGTGTTCAAGTGGGTTAGTGGGATTAACAAAGGGGACATGACAAATGTACTAAAGCTCAGTGATAGCGAAAGAACTCGTACCAATGGTTTCAAATTAGATAAATTTCGTTTCAGAAAAGATATAGGCAAATATTGGTTTGGTAACAGAGTTGTAGATGGGTGGAATGGACTACCAAGTGCTATAGTGGGATCTAAAACTGTAGGGAGCTTTAAGATAAAATTGGATAAGCATATGGACGAGAAGGGTTGGGTGTGAAGGGGGATCAGCCGGGTTGGGCCAATCAGCGCTCTGCAAACCCCCATAATCCTGCGTTAATCTCTAACCGTTTTGGTAAGATGATCCTCAGGGTATTAGAGTGTTGAGCCTATAATTGGGCTTTGTAATTGATTTGGGGTTGTGTGGGACAGGGATCTGCCTTGCTTAGGCCAATCGGCTTTCTGCAGACTCCCATTTTCTTATGTTCTTATGTTCTAAGCCAATAATTTAGTAGGAATCAGCCTTCCGCTGTGAAATTTTCTGTCTAAATTGTACACATTTATCTCGAAGGGGGGTCTTGGAGGTATTTTCTAAAGCTTATTGGAGGTCTAGGGAGCAAACAAAATAAATCCCCTTAAGCACTTTAAGGACTGGTTGGCTCCTGAAAAGGTCCCCCTAGGAACGGAAATCATCCTAAGTAATGCCTTGTTTATAAAATATACCCTGATACTTTAACTGGGACACTAAATTTATGAGTACAGACAAAAGGCAAATTATTTATTTCGGGTTTGTTGTGAGTGAGAAAAAATCAAGGCTATTGAATCTTGTATGCCTCCACTACTGTATCAGATCAGTCAAGGAAGATGGGAGGGTTACAGTTACTTAGGGGATCAATCTTTCAACAGTCTTGGATTATACTTAGCTCAGAACAAAGTTGGGGAGGAACTTTGGGTTTTGATTACAGTTGATCCAAAAAATTCCTACAAGTCATTTAGATTTTGAAGTTGTATATTCTATATACAATTGCACGTCACGGCTAAGGTTGCTAAAGTGTAAATATTAGTATATTTTCCTTTCCTTTGCAAAGCGATGTAACGAAAATTAGTTTTCGTTAAGTACTTTACTCAATTTACGGATGAGGGCTGTGTTTTGCTGAATTGAGTGTTTTGTCATCTCCGAAACCTTTGACGCACTACATATCCTAAAGGGCAGCCTCCACGACATTGAATGCAAAGATCAAACTTGTTCACAAAGCCAAAACTAACACAGTGCTGCTGCCGGATTTCTGCTACCAGTCATGGTGGCTCTTGCACCGATAAATTGTTTATAATGGGAGATAGCAAAATCAGGATGTAACGGATTAATCTGCCATTTACTATTACTTTCCCAGATGTGATGGTTTACAAGAAAGGGTATTGAGGTCTTGTTTTTTCTTCACCTCCATCAAGTCATAGGAAACCGAAACTACTTTTGTGCTTTTGCAATTTTGTGGTGGTTTATGAGAGTAACTATCGAGTGTACCTTTCCTCCTCTGTCTTTTACAGGCTATTGTAAGAAACCCTATATGTAACTTTATAATGACCATTTTATTGGTCTATAAACAAGATATCTCGCAAAGTTACGAACCGATGTTCACAAAATGTGGTGGGCAGATTGGATATACGCCAATGAAGAAGTGATAATATTTAGGAAATGATCCGCAGATTTTCACAAAATTTGGTGAGTAGATAGGATATGCACTATGGACGGATTATCACGAATTTGGTGGGCAGATACGATATGTGCCAAGGAAGAAGCGGGTTAATTTAAGAGGTGATCCGGAGAGTTTCACAACATTTGGTGGGCTTCAGCTTTGTGAGGTTATATGAGGTTGAGTGTATTGTAAGATTATTTGGGCTTCATTGAACAATTATTGAGTTTACAATATTATAGATTTACTCTATATCCTGCTTAGACCATAGCGACTATTTAATCCAATTTGTCTTCATGTTGTCCTTGTTCTTTTTCCTCTTGTCATTCCTATTCCCCATTGTTTTTATTTTCCTTCCAATAAGCTTACCTTTTTCGAAATGCTAGTCTGAGTGTTTCTTTTTTCGTAGAACTTTTGACCCGAGTTTGCGGAAAGTGATTAGCTGTTTGAAAACTTGTGGTCCAGGTTTAATGAAGCAAACTTCGCTGCTCATAAGTTGTATTACTTTAAAACAAAAATCGGTGGGATGTGAGGGAAAGGGTTGACATTTTTGCTTCGAACTGTCTACTTCAGCATCCATCTTTTGGTTTGATGGTTTGTTGGTAAATTTATGTTGAGCAGAAGACGTTGATCATTTTAAAATCACATTTTCCACAAGTGATTCGTATGAACGAAGTAGATTGATTACATTTGTAATTGTATGGTGCTGATAGTAGTGAAGTTACAGCTACCTCCATGACCTCTCTACGGCAACAAGTACATTAATTATGGTGTATGACAAGGTAACAATATTGGAGTTACAGTCTTATGAACCCTCTGAACCAAATCTACAAACTGTATAACAATTTATGCAAAATACCTCCATGGCAACCAACGTTAAGAGATTACAGGCATTACATTTTGCTCTATGATGCCTCTGTTATCCAACACTAACACTGGTTCACACTAATATACTTGTATTTACCATTAAATATTGTCCAGCCTAATGCAGTTTATCCGATGTTTTTGACTGATTGGTACAGCAGTGGGAGTTATTATCCAGGTGCATATACTGTATATATATATTTTGTTGTCAAAGAAATTAACTTTGAAGTCTAGATCGAGTTGAACCAACCCCTCACGGATACTTCTAATTGGAATTGGGTATTGAGAGTTTTCGATGCGATACAGGTTTTTTGTTCCAATAAATTGAAAAGTATAATGGTGTTGGAATGAAGGTCGATTTGCATGGTCTGTTTTTTATTTTATATTTTATTTGTGAGTGAGTGTGTGTGTGTGTGTGTCTTTGTATGTATTTGTTTTCTTTTCTATTTAACTTGATGGAAAAGGATTTGTTCACAGCAACGCATTGTAGTCGTATTTTTATCTCTCAGATGGACCGTAGTATTAATAGGCTCGTTCTTTGTCGATTATAATGTCCCTATTTGATATACAGGTTATGTAGCTCTCTCTCTCTCTCTCTCTCTCTCTCTTAAACAAAACATCTAGCTCGATTTACGCAGTAGATATGAACGAGTCCTAGAGCTTCATTCCAATGCGTGGATAAAAGGATTCCTGACGACAACGGAATGTGAGAGTTTAAGTGGGAATGAAAAAGGACCGGCGAGAATGAACGAGGACAGATGGTAATGAAAGAGGACAGGAGAGAATGAAAGAGGATAGGTGGGAATGTGAGAGGACAGGTGAGAATGTAAGAGGACAGTTGGGAATGAAAGAGGACAGATGGTAATGCAAGAGGACAGGTGAGAATGAAAGAGGATAGGTGGGAATGCAAGAGGACAGGTGGGAATGTAAGAGAACAGGTGGAAATGTAAAGAAGAGAGGTGGGAATGTAAGAGGACAGGTGGGAATGAAAGAGGTTAGGTGGGACTGTAAGAAGATAGGTGGGAATGTAAGAGGACAGGTGGGAATGTAAGAGGACAGGTGGAAATGTAAAGAAGACAGGTGGGAATGTAAGAGGACAGGTGGGAATGAAAGAGGACAGGTGGAAATGTAAGAAGATAGGTGGGAATGTAAGAGGACAGGTGGGAATGTAAAGAAGACAGGTGGGAATGTAAGAGGACAGGTGGGAATGTAAGAGGACAGGTGGGATGGTTAAGAAGACAGGTGGGATTGAAATAGGACAGGTGGGATTGAAAGAGGACAGGTGGGATTGAAAGAGGACAGGTGAGATTGAAAGAAGACAGGTGGGATTGAAAGAGGACAGGTGGGATTGAAAGAGAACAGGTGGGATTGAAAGAGGGCAGGTGAGAATGAAAGATGATATAAGATGATATAAGAGAATGAATGAGGACAGGTGAAAATGGTAGGAAACAGGTGAAAATGAAAGAGGATTAAAATGAAAGACAAGTGGGAGTGAGAGTGAACAGGTGATAATGAAAGAGGACACGATGAACAAGAACAAGTGTACGAGCTATTTCTTGTAATATTTTCCATATAGTGATTGATATTTCCAAAAGCATATCCTTCCTATTTCAGTTTTATGTCACTGCCGCTTTCTGTAAAATTGTCCTGATCTTACAGTATACAGTATATATATACCCATTATCTCTCAAGAATTTTAGTGCCGCCTCTCTCGCTTCACAGTCTGACTCAAAAATTTCAAATACGCCTTGTTACCCAAAAATCAGGTTCCATCCGTCTCCTCTTTGTCAGTATATCGGTGCAAGGGAATATAAGAGCAGGACCAGCTGCATTTTACCTCGTATTACCATTTCCAGGTCGGTGAAATCTGCTGTAGATCTGGATAAGGTCAGATTCGGTTCTTGCCATATGCGGTGATGCTTGGGCTGGAGAGAGAGAGAGAGAGAGGGAGACGGAGATGATATAACTTCACAGAGTTAGACAGATATTACTTCATACATGTGCTAAGCGTTTGTTGGGCTTGTTGTCAAAGAGGTTGCGTTTCATGATTGCAGTCTAGCAACTACTGGCCTGCGTGACTTAGAGCCACGTTTACGGTGCAAATTATAAGCACTGTTGTCGAACCATGGTCTGAAAACGTGTTGACTGCGTGTATAAAATCAAAGAAAATTTTGACCTTTCGATAGTTTCCACAGATAACGTAAATAAGATTACTTAACCTTGTAGATATTTTCCGTTTCTTTCACATTAAGTAATTTAAAATCTAAGGTCTATTTTTCCACCTCCGGCACAAAACATCGTGTAACATTTAGTGAAACCCCATATGGATTATGCTGTTCAATTTTGGTGTCCTTATTACAGAATGGACATAGATTCATTGGAGAGAGTACAACGTAGAATGACAAAAATGATCCATAATATTAGAAACCTTCCGTATAAAGAAAGGTTGAAGAAATTAGGTTTACATTCGCTAGAGAGACGCAGAGTTAGAGGGGATATGATAGAGGTGTTCAAGTGGGTTAGTGGGATTAACAAAGGGGACATGACAAATGTACTAAAGCTCAGTGATAGTGAAAGAACTCGTATCTATGCTTTCAAATTAGATAAATTTCGTTTCAGAAAAGATATAGGCAAATATTGGTTTGGTAACAGAGTTGTAGATGGGTGGAATGGACTACCAAGTGCTATAGTGGGATTAAAAACGGTAGGGAGCTTTAAGATAAAATTGGATAAGCATATGGACGAGAAGGGTTGGGTGTGAAGGGGGATCAGCAGGGTTGGGCCAATCAGCGCTCTGCAGACCCCCGTAATCCTGCGTTAATCTCTAACCGTTTTGGTAAGATGATCCTCAGGGTATTAGAGTGTTGAGCCTCTAATTGTGCTTTGTAATTGGGGTTGTGTGGGACAGGGATCTGCCTTGCTTAGGCCAATCGGCTTTCTGCAGACTCCCATTTTCTTATGTTCTTATGTTCTTATGTAACCTTTCATTTAATATCTTATTGTATAATTTGCTCCTCTGCTTCACGTCCCGCACATCTGTTCCTGTTTCTCTTCGAGGCCCTGCCTATCCTCTGAGCGTCGCCTAGTTCTTCCTCTCCTTTATACATCCATTCATTTCCTATTGCCTTGTTCACTTAATTTCTTTTCCACACACCCCTTCTTCTTTTTCCTGACCTTTCCCCTTTTTTTATGTACTTCTACCCTGTTCTTCTTATTACTTTTCCTTCTCCTCCCTCTCACTCTACCGTCAAGTTCTACTTTCACCTTTCCTAGGCCTACCTCTCCTGCTACTATCCAGCTTTACATCCCCACGAAGCTTCCTCTATGTGATATCCACCCATTACCTCTTACTTTTCCCGATCTCCAATATTCAATCTATTATATTCCCCTTCCCTCTTTGTCTGCTTCTGTTCAGACATATTTCCTTTAGTCTATTCCTTCTCATATTTTTTGCTTATCACCTATCATTGTACTTTCTTTCATCCAGACCATTTCACTCCTCACCACCACCTCCCCCCCACTCCTCTTTCCCTAAAACCTTACCAGAGGTCTCGTAGCGTTTTTTTTTTATGAACGTCTTACCAACCTTTCTGCTGTCTCTTGCCTAGTCGTCCTCCATTTATCGCATGTCCACCTGTTTACCTTCACCTCCTGCTTCCATGTTAGGCTTTACCCGTGTTTTCCTCCTACCATAAGTAGCGTAGTTCTACTTTGTTTCTGATATGTTATGTTGTGGCTATGTGCATGACGGAGACAAAAGACAAAGTTGTCTGTAACATGTGTTTCCCCCGAGGTTGAAAGAGTGATAAAGAGCCAAAATCAAGGTACTGTACGTTAGAGGTAGTTTAGGTGTGTTGGCAAGAAGTGTGGTGTGCTTGTTAATTGTACTGAAATGAATAGGAAGACGAGTCGTTTGTAACAGTTGCCTGGATTACTCTCTTTGTAGGTGAGACACAAATAGGAACAGTGGGGGAAGCCAGGCGAATGATACATATGCCTATATGGCGTCACCTGGGTACCGCCCTGCTCAATTGGTGCCTACAATCTCCCCACCTTCCCTAGTATTTGCTCTTTGTTTACTTCATCCTTTTTGTTTCTTCCTTATGTTCATCATTTGTTTCCCCCTTATACCTTCTTCATTATTATTTATTATCTCATGTTAAATATGTTATGAATACCGACTAGTTTCCGTTTTCTGTGAAATGTATGTGTTAAGTACTATGTTAGCAGATTCAATATTATCTCTCCCCAAGTCCTCATTTTCTTTTCTTGAGTTATCTGTTCTCAATTTCATGTTTGCGCTGTCAAATGAAGAATGTTATTGTTGGATATTTTCTGAATCCGGTACCGTGTTACTAAGTATCAGTTAATTTTCGGATAGCGTGTTTCTAAATACTGATTTAGTTTAGTAAGCTTATTGGGTATAAGATTTATTATAAAGCTATACATTGATACAAATACATCAGCCTCTCTCTGTTTTTACTTTTACGAACGTCGATAACTGCAATGTTGTCTGTGGCGACAAATATTATTTTATGGCCAAACTTGTGATGCAGCTATTGCTCTTTAGCTCCCCAGGGGTCTTGCGATTTCTTGGAATTTACTCCCCCCCCCCTTAGTTGGTTGGGTAGGAGACCTGGGATGTACGCGTTTGACGACGAAGCCTCGACGGTGACACGTCGTAGCCACGCCGGGCCAGATGGTACCACGGTTGCAACACGACGGCGCCACGTCAATGCTGTAACGGTCAAAATTCCGGTCAAAACCGTACCCCGACGTACCCCGACGTGGCACGTGGGGAACACGACGAGGGGCAATGGACTTATGATGGTGACACGTGGCCGACCCGACGAGGACGACGCCACAACGTCAGGCAGCCTGACAGATATCATCAATACATATGGTGTTAAAGGTATTACGTTCAACGGTCAAGTTTAAGGTAAGATAAGGTCGAATTATTTCTTTGTAAGGTATAGGCGTATGATTTGTTTTTATATAAAATCAAGTTTTTGTCGTAGAGAGCTGGTTCTACGTAAATAACAATCTGTATTAATTGCCGGTATACGAAATTAATATCTAAAAACTGTATCGAACGTTAAATTATATGAAAATAGACCATGGCGAAAATATTTACCAGTGGGTGACAGCGGCGACGGACAAAAAATATTCAGAAAAAATAAAAGTTTTGATCGTACATTGGCCATATATGTACCGTTAGAAAGCTAATGAAAAATCCAATATATCACTTGCTTACAGAATATTCATTGTCCCATATTTTATCGGTGAAAATGGGGAGGGAAAGTATGGACCGACTGAACAGTAACCTTCACCTACGGTGAAATTCCACATATTATTATTTTAATTTATTTTGTTGAAATCTTATATAATAAACTTTCCTCTTTCCTCTTGCCGTTCATAAAAATGTAATTAAAAAAAAACAATTATTATGGGTGAAAACCAATTGAGAGCGAATATTTTGGTGCGGCTGGGATTCTATAAAAACACAAAACTATCGTTATAGATTTATTTCTATAAAATCCAATATTGATGATAGCATATTCTAAACACCGCCATCATGTTCAGCGGAACAAATTTGTGTGATTTATTATGTAAATAAAAATAACGATAAAAAAACGATATACCGGTACCGGTATATCTCATATAGTATATAATATAACAGTGCGTTTAATCTCCACAGGTAGGCTACAGTTCGTGATGAATCATATGTTCTCTAATTGTGGAAGGTAAAATGTATTGATATAAACCTATCTTGTGCAAAAGGATTGATATAAACATAGCTTGTGTAAGGATGGAATCGTCGAAAACACAGGAACAATCTCCTCTATCTAAACCCATCCACCCACACAAACACTACCTTGTGTTAAATTAATCAATAACACTTAGTATTTCCTTTGGCTTTTACTATTATAAACACTACTGTATTAGGTAAAATGAAATTCAATTCCATAGAGCATAATTATAATAACATTTATTGCATACCGTGTATCAGTGGCGGTCGATATAGCCACACAAGAACAATAACACACATACACGCACACGCACACACACTCACTCGACAATTAACACACACGTGTTTCGGTAATCATACCGGTACACTGATTTTTCATTTGAACTTATTAACTCGTTTGCTATAAGTTGATTATGGAATATTATATACGGTATAGGCCTACCGTATACCATATCAGGTCTTTATTTATTCATCATGTGCGTATTTATAGTGTTGTCAGAATACTCCACTAATCCGAAGCACTGTCGGTCCTCTGCCATCCGGATTGCATGACTTTTACTGTAATATATTATAACTACTTATACCCCGACGCCGCCACGTCGATGCCGATGAAACCGGATGCAGACACGCGAGACACACGCCATCGACACGTTGTACCCGACGTTACCCGATGGTACCACGCCAAAAGTCCATCGTGCAAAATTTTTGAACAAATCCAAACCTTTGGTGGCCAAGCCCGATTTGCCACGTCCCGCACCGCAGGTAACACACGACGCTCCCCGACGACCCCGACACACGTTGGGGATTGCACCACGTTGTGTCCCAATATTCAAATCGGGGTACATCGGGACCAACATCGTGAATGTGTGAAAGTGGCTTAAGGATGGGGAGTGAGTGGCTGGTGTTTGTGTGTGTGTGTTTCTGGTATGTGTGTGTGTGTGTGTTTCATTAGGGATTTACTCCCCTTGGTTAGTGGGAAGGGGGCCTTTGGTAAGGTTGGGGAGCATGTTTTTTTTTGGTTTATGCTTGATTTGTTTGTGCATGTGTTTGAATGTATAGGCCTATGTGTGTTTATGCACGTGTTTGAATGTATAGGCCTATGTTTGTTTGAATGTATAGGCCTATGTGTGTTTCGTGTAGGCCTATCCGTGTATCTAAGTGTTGGGAAAAAGTCGAGAGATGATATAATTTAGGAGCAATATTGTAGATACATATTTTTAACTTTGCTGAAGTAAATTGGTTGGTCAAAATAATTTACTTTGCCAGTATATGAATGTAGGATTCAATTGCAAAGCTATTAACATCTCCGCGGCGGACAGTGTTTTTTTTACAGGGTCATACTGTGCGCATGTATGATGATTTTGGGACCCAATGCCAATTTCGATAAAAAGTACATCAGCGTGTAGGGAATGTTTGCGTGCATCGGCCCATATATATTTGACCCCCCAAAAAATGTCTGGGGGGGGGGGGGGGGAACGGTCCGTAGTTGAAAAATGTGGAGCGAATGGCACCGCGCGGCTAGATTGTCATCGAGCGGCGAGATTTCCCGGCCGAATTTTCACGCGCCCAGGGGATAGAACCAGAGGGAGGAAGGGGTGGGTTACCGCGTATTATCACGTATATCTCCTTTTTTTATCCCTTTTAGGCTATGTAGAGTACGTATACGTGTGTAGGCCACCCATATAACAATGAATATGCCTCATAGTGACCAAAAATTGCAATATATAAGGGAATTATTAAAGAATTTTTAGGCGGGAATGAAGATGGGTTGGAGGTTTGGCGGCAATTTATGAGATGAGAGTGTGGTTTGCGCTATAATATTACGTATATCTCGTATATCTCGTACTTAGAGCACTGTCATGCTATAATACAGACTTGTACGTATGTAGACGTGCCATATATCAATATATATACCGCATATAGACCAATTCATGCAATATTTATGCACATTATCAATGAGTTTCTAGCAGACGGAAGCCTAAAAGGGTGGGTGGGGGTGGGTGGGTGGGAGGGAGGCAGGGAGTGAGTGTTGGAGAGAGTGAAGGCAGGGAGATCTAGCAGGAAACATATGCAGCTGTGTGATAATTGTGGAGGCGCCCCAGGCGTATGGATGTCTTGGGATTTTGAACCTTATGTCTAGCAGGTGTCTGGGGTTCGTTGCCACCAAGAGGTCTACAATAACATGAGTCAGGAATGGAGAGAGAGAGAAAGTGAGACATGCGTATGTCGTATGTATAAATGGACTTCAGAATTGCATTTTTATGCAAGCAGACATTGCATTTTAGACACATGTGAAGTACCACAGAAACATGTAGGCCATTGACTGTAAATAAAGTACTATATTATAGACCAGGAACGAGGGTGGTCAGTAAACATCGGCTTAACCTTTTTTGATAGAGAGCTAAATATAGATTGGTGTCGCCTTACACTTGCGAAATGATAGATTGCCACCAGAAAACTTATATTTATTTATTTCCAAGTAATATGCAATCTAAATGTATATTCGAGACCTACTGCAAGTATTTGTATGACTGTCATGACTATGTATAATCCAATATACGCGCGTAAGGGCGTAGGTGAGACATAAGAAAGATGGTTGAGCAATTTTCGACACCCACACAGTTATTATTCACTATTATTTACAATATTATACAATACAAATGTATTTGTGAAGAGTATTTTATGCATTATTGTATTTATACAAATTTTGTTCCCAGACAGAGCTGCTGTGGCTGGAGGGAGCAGCAAGGGTCACCCAGTGACCGCTTGACCGTGTGATAATGACTGGAGTCACACTGAGAGGGGCAATTTTGCTGAGTGTTTGGGCAATTTTTGACAGAATAAAGTTATATAATTACTAATTCTTGACAGAGACAAACTTGTATAAACCTTGGCATGATATAATTGATAATCCCATCAATTTACAAACGTAAATTGGTGGGATAATTCATTTTTGTTTTTATATTGTCATTTAGATTGTAGACACGAAGTTTTGAGTGACATTTGGTATGAGCTCCTGTGGCATGGTTGGTAAGGTCGCGGACTGGAAAACTCAAAGTGTGGTAGGGTAGTGGGATCGAATCCAAGAGGGGGTTATGGGGAAGGTTTTATACTGTTTAGATACATTTTGATAAAAAAAAAATGTTTTACAAGATCATGCCATTGTATTCAAACAATATGAAATATTCATAGAATATATCATATTGTAAGAATACAATGACATGACCTTGTATTTTTTTTGTTTTATTGTTTTATTTTATTATCTTAGTAGGTTTGACAGGATTTATTGACACATATTTATTTTTGTACAATTAATTTGAGGTAAGAAAATATATACACATTACTTAGGCTATAACAAACATATATATTGATATACTAAAAAAAGAAGGCATATTACATGTAAATCTTTGAAACTTATAAACTAAATAATGAAACATACAATTATATAATGTAAAAGCAATATCACAGGGACATCTTTGGAACTCATACATTATATCAAATATATGTTACATTATGAGGTAGCGTGATCAATTAGGTCAGGTAAGGTAAGGTAGGGCGCGAGTCCAGGGCAGGGCAGGGCAGGGGGCGAGTCCAGGGCAGGGCAGGGCAGCGGGCGGCACTCAGTAGTTTTTGAATGTGTGGTAGTCCCTGAAGCAGTCACCCAAGCAGAGTGCAACTTTGCACTCCGCGCACATTGAGGTGACTCCTTTGGTGACGTGGGGTTTTCTGACATTGGAGCTGCAGACGTGGCACTGCACCTGCCTGTAACGAGTGCCAATCAGCTCGGTGTTGGTTGGGTAGTGTCTTTCGACACCCAGCTGGATGCGGTCAGGAACGTGATCCCCACGCCATGCCGTACTTCTGTGAGTGGTGGTGCCATACTTCTCCAGGAGTTGATATGCCACGTTATACACAAACTCCCGGAATTTTAGCTTCTGGTTTGGGGATATCTCTCTCTTGACCAACCACAAGTTATAGGCGTTGAGCATCGTGATGTCAACTAGGTGGAGGAAGAGCTTGTGATACCACTTCACAGTCTTCCTCAGACACTCAACGCCTGACAGTTGACAGTCAGACTTGTCCACCAGGCGCATGTTCTTAGTGTAGTCCACTACCATGTCGGGCTTATAGATGGTCTTCCTGGTTCTGTAGTGGATTTTACCAGAGTCCATCTGGGCACCTGTGTGGACTGTGGAAAGCAGGTGGACGTCTCTTTTGTCCTTCCACTTCAGGGCTACCACTTTCCCGGACTTTTCAAGCTGCTTGTACTTCTGCCCCCTTCGTCGCCTTCTTCGGACATGCCTCTCGCGGTGTTCCTAGGCCAGTTCATCTTCAGAAGGTGTGTCACTGGAGGAGGCATCTGACAGAGGAATGGCATCACCTGTGAACTTGGGCATAAACTTTCTTGTCTTTCTGACAGTTCCACATGACCCCGTTTGGTTGTCATGAAGAAACTGGCAGAGAGCAGGAGAAGTATACCAGTTGTCAGTGTAGATGATGTGGCCTTTGCCCAGGTAAGGTGCCAACATTTTCCTGACGATGGCACCTGACATGCCCATGGGGTCACCGGGAGCGGCTTTCGGTATGTCAATGTCAGTGCCTGTATACACGATCATGTCAAGCACTATTCCAGTTTCACAGTCACACAAAACGAAGAGCTTGATTCCGAACCTATGCCTTTTCAAGGGGATATACTGCTTGAAAACAAGACGTCCTTTGAAGAGCACGAGCGACTCATCAATCACCAAATTGAGGAAGGGGTAAAATTATTTCCTATACCTCTCCAACAACATGGTGAACACATCCCAAACTTTCCATATCCTGTCAATCCTGTTAGGATTTTCGTTGTCTGCAAAGTGCATAAATCTTAGCAGCAACAAAAATCTGTCACGAGTCATGAACTTATTGAAAGTTGGGGTGGCGATGAGAGGGTCGTGCTTCCAGTAGTGTTGCAACACATGCTTCTTGCAAAGAAGCATGAGGAACAACAAGGCAAAAAACGTCATGAATTCTTCCACAGTCGTATCTACCCAGCCTTGTATTCTCGCTTTTGGAGAAATGACGTCCAATCTGCCAAACACCCACCTGTAGTAGGTGTTTGTTTGGGCAACGATGTAAGTCATTACCTCAAAATCGAAAAAAGCGAGGAAAAAGTCGCTTTCGTTTGCGTGTTCGTCACAGGGCCAGTCATCAGTTGTACCTGACGTCCCAGGATTGAACTGGCGCACGTCAGGCACAAAATTGACCCCGTCAGACCACTCTAACGAAGGCATGCCAGGGATCGGAATGTCGTCTGCGTCTGCTTCTGCGTCTGAAATATCGCTGTCATGTTCGCGATACAACACAGCATCATCATCACCCTCCTCTTCACTAGACAGACGCCCTTCTTCATTCTCGTCACCGACGTCTGACTCACTGCCACTGTCCACTCCCAAATCCCCCCACCCTTGGTCCTGTGCTAGGGCGTCGTCGAAACCAGGGCTGCCAATGCCCTGCGAATCACCATCAATCAGCAGGGCGGCGTATTTCGATGGTGTCAGAGTTTTTCTGGTCACTCTAGCACGTACGGGCGTCTTATGAACAGGGGCAGAAGGGCCGGCAGGGGTGGCGGCAGGGGCAGCATCGGCAGGGGCGGCAGTGGTGCGTGGTGCAGTGGGCCTGCCAGGCAAGATGATGGTGGTGCCTGTCGCCCCTTTCCCTTTCTCTATCCCTGTTCCTTGGGCAGGGGCGGCAGGGGCAGCTGGGGCAGCAGGGGGAGCAGGGGCTGCAGGGCCGGCAGGGACAGCAGGGCCGGCAGGGCCAGCAGTCGCTTTCCCTCTCCCTTTCCCCTTCCCCTTCCCCTTCCCTTTTCCTTGGGCAGGGGCAGCAGGGGCAGCAGGGGTGGCAGGGGCAGCCGGGCCAGGGGCACCTGGTGGTGGTGGTGGTGGTGGTGGTGGTGGTGGCGGCAGGGTCACTGTGGCAGGAGTACGGGTTCTCTTCCCTACGCTCGTGCCTTTGATTTTGCCTGCCCCTGCAGGTTCTGCAGCCCTAGGGCGGCCTCCAGCGTCGCTGGTACTGGTGGCAGGGGTGGCAGTGGTGGTGGTAGTGGTTGTTGCAGTGGCCTGGGTCGTGGTGGCAGTGTCCCGAAAGACCAATGACCTCTGTGCCATTGCCCTGCTTGCACGTGTTTTTCGTGCTTTGGGTGCTGGTGCTTTGTCCTCCGAGCTGTAGGGCATGTCGTACTGGTAGCTAGGGTCTTTAGCAGCCACCCTCTGCCTTCCACGGCAGCTGACACCACCAGAAGGAGGGCTGGTTGTGTCATCAGGGAGCGAGCGTGAGGGACGTGTGGGCTCCATGACTAGTGGTTGGTTACTGGCGCGGTGGTGCTTGCACGAGTGCGAGGCGATCGTGTGGCGGGGTGGTATCGAGAGTTGACATGTAGTACTATACCCACACCAATTTTTAGCCGCCTGCCTATCAACGCGCGGTTTTGGTACGCGTTCAAAAGCCTCGCTCTTAAGAGTCTTCCTGCAGTCCGCCGGGGGAACTCTTAAGAGTCTTCCTGCAGTTCCCGGGTTAAGAATAACCAATGCAATATTATTGATGCATCATCGCTCAGTAGATATATTGATGCTTCATAGCATTTATAACACTGCTATTATTGCCACTGAATGAACCTTGAATAATTTCAATGTTATAATCGATGATACAATCACACCGATATACTGAAATGCTAAATATAATAGACAGTATTTCCTCAGAGCTACAACTAATGCGATGTTGTGTTATATTTTATTGCAAACAATTCGTTTAATACATTATATCTTTCTCCTTGACTTTGAGGGGTCCTTGCTAAGATTACTACAATTGTTTTAATGGAATGTTGAAGTGACCATGGATATTTTTAAACCTTTAGGTATTAGATGTAGAAGGCATTTTAAGTTAGAATTGCCTATTGTTTGTCAGAATAAAGTAGCTGCCAGCCAACCGAGAAGGTCATGACTAATAATACTTATTTCATTGTTGAAAATTAAATATTACATGCTAGTCTTAACATTTGGATGCCCTTATTCTTGTATTTGTTATTTACATACTTAAATATTTTACATATTGTATTGGCATCTTCTTTATGGGCGGTTGGGAATTTGCAACCCACCCAAAAAAACAAGCTAGATTAATTAACGATTTATATCCAGGGACACCTCAGCTTTCCCTTCATAATTGCTGAGGGGCACAGGGTATTGGGTGGGGCTTCGGTATCCGAGGCATTTCCGCACCCTCCTCAACTCCACGCCTGAGAGCAGCTTCGGTCACCCAGGCTTTTTTATGGTAGGCAGGGATGGTTCTGTGGGGGCGATCAGTTATGGTCCTGGCCTTGCTCAGGGCCTTGGGACTGTTTGGTCAAACAGCCAGGGGAACAACAACAACAACAACAACGAATTATCTCGATGGAGGACATTAATTTGTCGCCCAATAGATAGATTTGTTTTCTGAAATATATCTTTCAAGTCCATTTCTAAAATATTATATTTATTATAGTTTTCTTTTTTTCAGATAAGTTGTCCCAGCCTGTGTGTGATCCACGCCAGTAATACCTGGTAAGGTATATCAAATATTAATAAACCTTTACAGTCAGATGACTGCCACAATTGCTCACCTTGGTGATCCTTTCAGATCCCTGGTAATGATATATATATATATATATATATATATATATATATATATATATATATATATATATATATATATATATATATAGGCGTGTGCATAAACCTTAAACCATCTTGGTGGTGTAATGGTTAAGGTGTCTAAAAATGTGTGTGTGATAACCCGGGTTTGATTCCTGTTCGATCACATATATACTTTCATTAATTTCATTGGAGGTGTTTGGTGTTGTGGTGAAATTAATATAAAATAGATTATCAGTAGGTTCAGGGATATTTCGTAGCGAGTCCGTTCTAAATTATCTGTGCCCCATGAGTATTCTTTCCTCTCACTTAAAACATTAGGCTAACATAGTGCGGTGGGAATAATATGAACATGATTAGATTAATATCCAGTATTCGAGAATGGATAATAAGTCGTAGGCCTGTGCATAAACCTTTAACCGTCTTGGTGGTGTAATGGTTAAGGTGTCTAAAAATCTGTGTGTGATAACCCGGGTTCGAATCCTGGTGGATCACATATATGCTTTCATTAATTTCATTGGAGGTGTTTGGTGTTGTGGTGAAATTAATAAAAAAATAGATTATCAGTAGGTTCAGGGATATTTCTTAGCGAGGCCGTTCTAAATTATCTGTGCCCCATGAGTATTCATTCCTCTCACTTAAAACATTAGGCTACCATAGTCTATCTATTTATCTATTGCCTGACGCCGTGATCCCCGAAGGGGTGACCACGAACGAACCACCCCCATGCACCTCTGTCCCCAGTCAGTCGACTCCCCTCCCCCCAATCAGACCCGCCTTCGTTCATATACTTCCTCACTCCATCCTTCCACCTCTCCTTCGGTCTACCTCTCCCTCTGTCCCTCCACCTCGCTCTCGTACACCCTCTTAGTCATTCTCTCGTTTTCCATACGTTCCATATGGCCGAACCATCTATCTCAAGTTGTTCCTTTTCACACTTTCCAGCACATCTACCTCCACACCACACCTCCTTCTTACTTCTTCATTAGTCTGTCAATCCCTCCATGTAACTCCGGACGCACTTCTTAAGTAATTTATTTCCACTGCTCTCACTCTTGGTTTGAGTCTCTCAACCAACGTCCATGTAAGTCAGTGTCGGGATTACCACACTGTCATGCAAGGACTTCTTCACTTCCATACTGACCACCCTATTTCTTGTTACTGCTTTCAGCGTTCCTACAACCGTCTTCCCCTGTTGTACCCTCTCCCGCACTTCTTCATCTATAGTCCCATCTTTACTCAACACACTGCCCAGATACTTAACCCTTAATTAGCGGCGAGCAACATAAGTCGAGTTAAATAAAGCTGGACTATGTGGCGGCGCTCGACATAACTCGAGTGGCAATTTCAGCACGTAATGTGGCTGAGAGAGAGAGACAAGTGGTGGCAGGAGACTAGCGAGCGTATGACTGCTCCAGACCACCGCGGCGAACCTACTGACACAAATCTCAGCTCCCTCCTCCCTCTCTCACTCGCTACATACTCAATTATGTACTGAAAGTACCGAATTACCTGCTTTTTGCACTCGCGTTGCACGGTTATTGCAAGAAAACTATCCATCATACAAGGATCGTTATGGTGTCATTCGAAAGCTCTGTTTATGCCCTTTCAGGGATAGGTACTTGTTTTACGTTCTGGGTCTTATTTAGGCATGAAAATGATCACGTAAACAACCCTATTTTGGCTAAAAACACCCCGCTGTGCGGTACACATAAATAAACCGCATAGGCCGCTCGTAAGGTGTTAAAAGAGTTGACGATCTCCATAGCCTGACCGTTCAGCTTCACCTCACACTCTGGGACTTCACCCCTTTCGAAGACCATAACCTTGCTCTTCCCCGCATTTACCTTCAAATTCCGTTTCTCGCACACTGTTCCAAACTCATTTACCAGACCCTGCAACTCCCATTCATTATCACTCATCAGAACTGTATCATCCGCAAACAGCAGTATAGGTAGCTTCCACTCATGTCCCTCTCTTTTCAGCGTTACACCAACATCCACTGCTCTTGATAGTATTTCTTTCATGACTCCATCCATATATACAGTAAACAACCACGGGGATATCACACACCCCTGTTTTAAACCAACATTGAGGTCAAAGAACTCGCTCTGCTCACTCTCCACACGTACTGCCGCCTTTGCACCCTCATACATGCTCTTCACTGCTTTCAGCAACTTGCCAACTACTCCGTATATTTTAAGTACTTTCCATAGTGCGGTGGGAATATGAACATGATTAGATTAATATCCAGTATTCGAGAATGGATACTAAGTCATAGGCGTGTGCATAAACCTTTAACCGTCTTGGTGGTGTAATGGTTAAGGTGTCTAAAAATATGTGTGTGATAACCCGGGTTCGAATCCTGGTGGATCACATAATTATATGCTTTCATTAATTTCATTGCAGGTGTTTGGTGTTGTGGTGAAATTAATAAAAAATAGAATATCAGTAGGTTCAGAGATATTTCGTAGCGAGGCCGTTCTAAATTATCTGTGCCCCATGAGTATTCTTTCCTCTCACTTAAAACATTAGGCTACCATAGTGCAGTGGGATTATGAACATGAGTAGATTAATAGCTAGTATTCGAGAATGGATAATACGTCGTAAGCGTGTGCATAAACCTTTAACCGTCTTGGTGGTGTAATGGTTAAGGTGTCTAAAAAACTGTGTTTGATAACCCATGTTCGAATCCTGGTGGATCACATATATGCTTTCATTAATTTCATTAGAGGTGTTTGGTGTTGTGGTAAAATTAATAAAAAAAAAAAAAAAAAAAATATATATATATAGGTATATATATATATAGTTACGTATCTTGATTTAGAAGTGGTTAACTAAATAAATGAAGATAGAACAGTTAAGGTGTAAGTGTAGCAAAACAGCTGAAGGCCAAAAGAACGTAAAATATTAAAGTTAGTTCTGTTGTCACTTGCTTTCCCTCAGTTGTTGAGACAGTTATCCTTTATACTCTGATACACTTCAATTATATGTAATCAGTAAACTAGTTAAAGTTACATTTAAAGTTTAATATGAAATAGGCTATTTATAACGAATACAAAAGTTCGTATGCAAGCAAAGTTTTAAGACACTAGAATATATCAATTTATCTTGATTATCAGCAAAGTATTAAGATTTTTTATATATAATTAATTTAAGTTTGTTAACCCTCTAAAGAATGTTTTACTCTTTCTATGTTATATCGTTATTCTTAGTTTATTATTATTATTCTCCTTTAGTATTTTATCTTATTTATTCGTATTACTGAAAGACATTTGTCTAAATAAAAATGGTAAGGAAATATTATAAAACAACATATAAAAGGGAACTATATTTATAAACGTAAATAAGGTATTTTACAATTAATCAAAATAATAAGCAATGAAAGTTATGATAGAGTTTCAGGATCGTTTTGCATACGTTCTGATTTCACTAAAGTACAAATTAAAGAATAATAGTCAGGTAAGCATTTAACTTATACAAGGCTTAATCCATAATTATGAATGACAATAGCTTTACATCCAGTTAGTTAATCGTTAATATGTAAAGTAGAATATTCACTCACAAATCATCTCTGAATCAAACATTAATTCTAATCACCAAAATGTAACAGTAATTCATAATATATATCTGTCCAATTAAATTAAACATATATGATTTCTCCAAGTAAATTAAACATATATGATTTCTCCAAGTAAATTAAACATATATGATTTCTCCAAGTAAATTAAACAGTAAAGTAAAATGATTTCTCCAATCACAAAATCTTAAAGCAAATGAGTGTATGTTTTCGACATACCTCTGGTTAATTAATAGTCACAAATAATCCCTAACTAACGAGTAAGAGGTCGCTCCCGGACGCAACTTAACACATAATAATATACAAGCCTTTGAAGTCTGTCTTGTCTCCCCACCACACTGCTCGTGTTCCCCAGCTAGAAATGTACTCGTTTGAATTATCAAATCCCCGTCTTATATATCGTTCCCTGGACCTAGCTAACCAATCAGGAGGTAGGAAGCAGGTGCCGGGACCAGTAAGAAGGCAGGAAACACGTCGACCAGTTACAGGTGAGAAGCAGGTGAACGAGGCCCGTGAGTGGTTGGGGGCAGTAGGGAGAAGGGGGCTGGTTCCGTCTCGTCCGGTAGTTTGCCCCACCACGTCCACACAAACTTGGCTGGTTTCTCTCTCTCTCTCTCTCTATCTCTCTCGTAAGCAAGGTGAGTTGTTGCCACGAGGTAATTGTAAAGTCACGTTCAACAGGTTGGTCTGGCCACATGATATCCGGTCGGTACGGATGTTACACCTCCACCGCTAGAAAAGAGTTCAATAGGAGAAAATTATAGGACACATTTTCAGACTCTTGACAGACAATCTGCCAACACATTCTGGACCCCCTTGATGTGTTTGACATCTAAGGCGTACTCCTGCAGCAACAAGCTCCACCTGTCAGTCTCTGATTCTTGTTTTGGAACTTGTGTAAAAACTTTAATGGGTGATGGTCAGTATATACAGTAATGGAACCAGGGGCAGATTGAACATAAACACCAAAGTATTGGAGGGACAAAATCAATGCTAACAGCTCCTTTTCTATGACAGAGTAATTACGTTGAGCAGAATTTAACTTTTTACTAAAATAGCAAACATGATGCAATACATTACAGTCATCCTCCTGGAGTAACACTGCTCTGACCCCAGTATTACTTGCATCAACAGCTTGGAAGAAAGATCTGGTGAAATCAGGGGCACGGAGAACAGGATAATTAGAGAGAATGTATTTAGTAGCACTGAAAGCCTCCTCACAATCGGAGGACCACTCAAACTTCACATCCTTTCGGAGAAGATCTGTTAAAGGTGCTGTTAACTTTGAAAAATTAAAAATAAACCTCCTGTAGTATCCAATCATCCCTAAGTATCTTTGGATTTCTTTCTTATTGGTAGGTGTTGGGAAATTAGAAATTGACTCTACTTTAGCATGAGGAGGTGCAACCTGACCCTGTCCTACTATATACCCAAGATATTGGACAGTACTCTTAAATGAAAGTGCACTTTTTTAAGTTCACTACAAGATTTACTTCAGCAAGGTTAGCAAAAAGCAGTCTGATTTGTTTGAGATGTTCCTCCCATGTATGGGAAAAAAGAAGGATATCGTCAATGTACACCACACACCCAGGTACCCCTTCAGTCACCTGATTCATGAGGCGCTGAAAGGTAGCTGGAGCGTTTTTCAGGCCATAAGGCATTACTTCACAGCAGAAGGCTTTATTGTTTACCACAAAACATGAAATCTCCCTTGCTCTGGGTGTTAAAGGTACTTGCCAATATCCTTTCATAAGGTCAATTTTACTTATAAAACTGGCAGTGCCAATCTGGTCAATACAATCATCAATCCGTGGCAGTGGATAAGTATAATTCTTTGTTACGGCATTGACTTGTCTGTAGTCCATACAAAATCTATAACTCCCATCTGGCTTAGGCACAAGTGTGACCGGACTACTCCACTGGCTTAAGGCTCTAGTAATTATGGCATTGGACAACATGAAATCTAATTCAACTTGCAGAATACTCCTCCGCTGTGGTGAGACACGGTATGGGGATAATTTGATGGGTGCTGCATCCCCGACATCTATGTCATGCACGGCCAACGAGGTGAGCCCTGGAGTATCACGGAACACACTGGGAGACTGTGATAAAACATTGATTAGTTCTTTAGCTTTCTCTGAGGGAAGATGACATCATTTAGTTGGTAATTCCCCCCAGGCTACTGAATTATATTTAAAGTTGGATAGACCACAAGACAAGTCAAAATCGATACCTTCAGGATCTGGGACAGTCTGCTGCGGGATCTGTGGGTAAGGACTACAAACATCACCCGCACCAGGATGTCCACAGGTCCTTATTACTGCCACAGTAGGAGAATCTGGAAGAGAGGAATCAGGGGACCTATGATAGGGTTTTAACATATTTATGTGAAATACTTGCTTAGGCTTCCTCCTGTCTGGGGTAGCCACTAAGTAGTCAGTAACACTCACCCTTTTCATTACTTTATATGGTCCTCTAAATTTTTCTGATAAAGGTTGGCCGAAAAGGGGAATGAGAACCAAGACCTCATCACTGGGCTGAAACTCTCTAACACAGGCTTTTTTATCGTACCATACTTTCATGGTATCTTTAGCTACTCTTAGATTTTGTGCTGCAAACTCGCATAAAGATCTCAGCCGGGTTTTGAACTCTGACACATACCTGAGGAGATTTTTGTTCCCTTCCTGACCAACTAGGCTGTCCTGTAATAGCTGCAAAGGGCCACGTACCTGGTGACCGAAAACTAGTTCATTAGGTGAAAAACCCAGAGATTCAGTTGGAATCTCACGGGTGGCAAACAACAGAAAAGGTACCCCCTTGTCCCAATCACCTCCAGTTTCCTCACAATATGTTCTTAACATAGACTTAAAGTGTTTGATGGTAACGTTCGAGGACCCCATGACTCTCTGGGTGGTAGGAGCTGGACTTCACATGCTCGATACCCAATTCCTTCAGAGACTGCTGAAATATATTGGAAGTGAAATTAGTACCTTGATCACTCTGCACCTCATGGGGGAAACCCATTCTGGTGATGAATTTGAGCAGTTCCTTAATAACTGTTTGAGTTAAAGTATTTCTTAGAGGTATAGCTTCTGGGTATCGAGTTGCCATGTCCATTATAGTTAACAAATATATATGTCCCTGGGATGTGTTTGGCAATGGGCCAACGATATCCACTACCACCCGAGTGAAAGGGTTCTCGAACACTGGTAAGGGCACCAGAGGGTGTGCAGGCACCTTTTGATTAGATTTACCCGTCATCTGGCAGGTGTGACACACTCTACAGAACTCCACTACGTCTGCACGCATTCCTGGCCAGTGAAAGTGGGCTCTAATGCGATCTAAAGTTTTCCTCACACCTAGGTGCCCTGCTAAGGGTATTCTATGGGCCATTTCTAGTATATCTCTACGGCAAGGTTTAGGAACAACTACCTGATGTACGTCCCATGCCCAGTCATCAATAGGTCTATGTGGCGGTCTCCACCTTCGCCACAAAACTCCTTTCTTCATATAGAAGCATTCACCCTTCTCCTTTTCACTCTCCTCTTCACTCACGGCACTGGCAGCTAAACTCCTTACACTCATTGTCATCTCGCTGCAACTCTACCAGGCCACTAGGACAATTAGGAGGAGTTTCATGATCATTCGGCTCAAGGTTAGCTATAAAGGTGTCGGACAGATCTACTTCAGTCTCCGCTTCAGGCACAGTTAGAGCATCATTCACTACTCTTACATCCCTTCTATCTACCTTCACAGTTGGTACAGTTATATCTGAGGGAACTGCTACTTGGGCCATAGATCGAGTGACAGCACACACTGGGAAAACCTTTGGCATCTCCTTCTCGAGCTCACCGGTTAGTGGCTCGGCAACAGGGGAAAGTGACAAAATGGGGTCTGGTCGGACCCTCTCACCAGCCACATCATTCCCCAAAAGGAGTGTTACCCCAGGCACAGGGATGTCCTGAGGCCTACACAAAGCTATACAGGCTTCACCCTTCAGCAAATCACACTCAATCTCACCATTCACCAGGTTAGCAGAAAACTGACCTCCAGCACCTCTCATTATTACTGATTCGCCAGTTGGGCATTCAGAATAAGGATTCACCATGAGGGTGCTAGTAGAACCAGTATCTCTTTAGATTTTTACCTCATGTACACAACCATTTATTTTCACACATCCAGATGAAATAAAGGGACGGTAGCTATCCTGAACTGATGGAGACACTAAGACAGGCTTAACCCTTGCGGGTTGTACCACACAGCTACTACACCATTTCCTGTCTGATTTAAGTTAGTAGCTAGGTACTCCTGTCGGGAGTCCTGCATCAAAGGCACTTTTGGGTGGTTTTGGTTATTTGGGGAGGCAGTTGCGGCGGCTACTGTCGGCCCCGATCTCTCTGCTCTCTCCTTAGCCCAACACTGATAAGCTAAGTGGCCTCTCTTGCCACAATAGGTACACACTTTCGGAGATACATTCCCCTTGTAATCATTTTTATCATTTGTTTGGGCCCCACCTCTGTTACCATTACCAGGAGTCACATTCTTAGTTGGGGGAGCATTTTTAGTTTGGCTTACGTTACAGGCTTTTGCGAGTGACTAGATTTATCAGATTTGTGATTGGAGAACTTAATATTATCATAGGGCTTTTTCCCACGAAATTTGTTGTTTAGTACATAAGTATCAGCCATGTCTGCAGCTTCGGCAAGAGTTTCTACCTTTTTCCCTCTCAAATGATAGGCTACTGGTGAATCTACCTTCCATAGGAAGTTCTCAAGCAAGATTAACTCTTTCATACCCTTATACTCAGTGACATTCTTACTGGTTAGCCAGTTATTTAAAGCTTTGTTCATGGTCCTGGCAAACACCGTATGAGTTTCCTCAAATGTTTTATGAGTCTCTCTGAAAGTCTGTCTATATGCTTCAGGCAGCAGTTTGTAGGTTGTTAGAATGGCTGCTTTGAGACGGTCATAGTCTTGCCGAACCTCAGACTCTACTGATGTGTAAGTTTCCCGACCTTGTCCTGTCAACACCGTTTGCAACATAAATGGCCACCGATCCCTTGTCCACCCGATACCTGTAGCAACCTCCTCGAACAACACAAAAATGTCCTGAACATTGTCTTCGGTGAACGGGGGAATTACACTAGTCATGGTTAATCCCGGAGGGGGAGTAATCACATGGATTTTGGCCTCGGTTTGAGCATTTAATTGGGCCATGCGATATTCATGATCTAGCTGAGTTTGTTGTGCCTTGGCTTGTGCCTGGGCTTGTTGTGCCTGTATTTGAGTTTGAGTTTGTGCTTGCAGCTGAGCATCTGCCTGGGCAGCATTTAACCTACCTAAATCAAGATATTGCTCAGGGGTAAATCCCTCTGGCAAATGATCACCAAACCGCATCTGTATCCCATTACCGAGTGACCTCCACCAGCCTCTCCATTTGGCTCACCGCCCTCGGCTCCACCATGCTCACCGCCCTCGTCCCCGTTATGCTCACCGCCCTCGTGAATCCCAAATAACTCTGACTTTATGATCTGGGCTATTTCAGGCTTTGACATGTCCGAGACCGTTAGCTCAAGATACGAGGCTAGGTACTATTAACTTTGCCTTGGACAAGTGATCGATGTCATCGGCAACGGGTGACGAATCTAAGACATTTTTAACATCTTCCTTATTAATAATTTTAGGCATGATTATGATAGGATATAAACTTAGTGAAACTTATACAAAACGAATCCTGGCAAGGTCGCCAGTTAATCTGTTACGTATCTTGATTTAGAAGTGGTTAACTAAATAAATGAAGATAGAACAGTTAAGGTGTAAGTGTAGCAAAACAGCTGAAGGCCGAAAGAATGTAAAATATTAAAGTTAGTTCTGTTGTCACTTGCTTTCCCTCAGTTGCTGAGACAGTTATCCTTTATACTCTGATACACTTCAATTATATTTAATCAGTAAACTAGTTAAAGTTACATTTAAAGTTTAATATGAAAAAGGCTATTTATAACGAATACAAAAGTTCGTATGCAAGCAAAGTTTTAAGACACTAGAATATCTCAATTAATCTTGATTATCAGCAAAGTATTAAGATCTTTTATATATATTTAATTTAAGTTTGTTAACCCTCTAAAGAATGTTTTACTCTTTCTATGTTATCTCATTATTCTTAGTTTATTATTATTATTCTCCTTTAGTATTTTATCTTATTTATTCGTATTACTGAAAGACATTTGTCTAAATAAAAATGGTAAGGAAATAATATAAAACATATAAAAGGGAATTATATTTATAAACGTAAATAAGGTATTTTACAATTAATCAAAATAATAAGCAATGAAAGTTATGATAGAGTTTCAGGATCGTTTTGCATACGTTCTGATTTCAATAAAGTACAAATTAAAGAATAATAGTCAGGTAAGTATTCAACTTTCTAAACTACCCTCCTTCGGTTTCTATCCCTCCATATGTGCCTTTGTCTCCAATTTCCTTTCCGGCCGTTCCATAGCCGCGGTTGTGGACGGCCAATGTTCACTTCCTCACCCTATAAACTCCGGTGTTCCTCAGGGCTCTGTCCTATCTCCTATTCTCTTTCTAATTTGTATAAATTATCTCCTTAACTGTACCTTAATTCCTATCCATTCATACGCAGACAACTCAACCTTGCACTACTCCATTAGTTTTTCAGAATGCCCCAGCCAGCAATCCCTCAACGACAAACGTAATGAAGCCATAGTACTCTTAAATTCTGATCTAAATACTATTTCCAATTGGGGCAGAGAAAACCTTGTTAACTTTAATGCTTCCAAAACCCAATTTCTCCATCTATCTACCCATCAGGATCTCCCAGCGGACTATCCGTTATTCTTCAACAATACAAAAATCAACCCTTCATCTTCTCTCAATATTCTTGGCGTCTCTTTTTCTTCTGCTCTCATTTGGAAGGACCATATTACCAGTCTTGCTAAGGCAGCCTCCCAGAAGCTGGGTGTGCTCAACCGCCTTAGGGGGTTCTTTTCCCCTGCACAGCTTCTTGCTCTGTACAGGGGCATAGTGCGCCCTTGTATTGAGTATTGTTCACATGTGTGGGGAGGTTCCTCTCACGCCGCTCTTCTAGACAAAATTGAAAGGAAGGCCTTTCGTATCATTAACTCCCGTCCACTCACCAACTCTCTGCAATCTCTCTCTCTCCGCCGCAATGTTGCATCTCTCTCGCTATTCAATCGCTACTATAATAATCAGTGTTCCTCAGAGCTATCCCAGTGCATACCACCTCCTTTACGTAGGGCACATGGTACCCGTCTTGCAACTCAATCCCACCCCTACTCTGTGCAACTCTCCAACCCAGTAGTGAAACGTTACTCTCAAACTTTCTTCTACTCAACAGCTGAGCTCTGGAACTCTCTCCCAGAATCAGTCTTTCCCTCTTCCTATGACTTAAATTGCTTCAAATCCGTGTGTCCAGGCATTTTGGCTCGAACGTCCCTTGATTTTGGCCCTGTCTCTCTTTCAACTATGGGGGAGGCACTCGCTATAGGCAGTTATGCCTTTTGCCTCCCTCAATCACATAGAAAAAAAAAAAAAAAAAAAAGTTATACAAGGCTTAATCTTTAATTATGAATGACAATAGCTTTACATCCAGTTAGTTAATCGTTAATATGTAAAGTAGAATATTCACTCACAAATCATCTCTGAATCAAACATTAATTCTAATCACCAAAATTTAACAGTAATTCAAAATATATATCTCTCCAATTAAATTAAACATATATGATTTCTACAAGTAAATTAAACATATATGATTTCTCCAAGTAAATTAAACATATATGATTTCTCCAAGTAAATTAAACAGTAAAGTAAAATTAGTTCTCCAATCACAAAATCTTAAAGCAAATGAGTGTATGTTTTCGACATACCTCTGGTTAATTAATAGTCACAAATAATCACTAACTAACGTGTAAGAGGTCGCTCCCGGACGCAACTTAACACATAATAATATACAAGCCTTTGAAGTCTGTCTCGTCTCCCCACCACACTGCTCGTGTTCCCCAGCTAGAAATGTACTCGTTTGAATTGAATGAATTAAATGAATGAATGAATATAGAAAAGGTGGGTGAGGGTGAAAGAAGGGAAGTTTTTATTGGTTAAGTAGGAGAGACAGTGATAATAGTGGGAGAAATAGGGTGTCGGGGCTTGACCCAACGTGCGTGAGTTGAATAATTGAGCTGGGGTTGAGTTGATTTAGTTGGAGAAGTTACTTTAGTGATTCAGGATGGTTTGCCAAGAATGGGGCAAGGGATGGGGAGCAAGTTAATTTTGGATGGTATAAGATCGAAAGTGCTTGCATGTTTTGGGGTTGTATTTTTGGGTGGTAGTAATTCGAAAATGGTATAAAAGGGGGAGGTAATTTTGGGTGGCATGGAGTCAAAAGGGGTACTGCTGGGGAAGTCTGTCAGTGGCAGAACCTGTAAGAAGGCTGTACTGTTATTATTATAGAAGTTACGTTAAAAGGTTGTTGTCTTGTACTTTGTCTGTGAAATTATACATTTTAATGGGAAGTGAAGCTAGGAATCTAGGTCAAGAGTGGTAGGGAGGCTGGACTGTGGACGAGCCAGCATGACCCACCTCCTCTACCAATCCTGATTTTAAGTGAATATTGGAATGGGTGCCTCTCTGTTGTTGGGGTGAAGGAGGTTTGACAAGGGGCGGGGGGGATATAAAATTTTGTTGACAATTTGGATGAAGTTATCATGAAAGGTCTCAAGTTTTATAATTTGTTTTTTCTGCTAATTGCTGCCAATAAGTATTTAGAGGGGGGATGTGGGCTAGATTGTGAAGATGTTGTGCCGTCTGGAACTCATACCACTGAGTCCCGAACATCCACCTCAGTGCTTTATTTTGTATTTTTTGATATTTTAGTTGGTTGGTAGGGGCCGAAAGTGAAATGCTGAGTGGGACGTAGCACAAAAGAGGTCTTATAAGTTCTTTGTATAAGTGAAGCTTGGTTTTTATTGAGGCATTTCTGAATCGATAGATGGTTTGTAGTGATTTAGATGCGATGGCAATGGAAGTTTGTGCTTGTTTGTGGAATCGGATGTTTTTGTCGAATGTGAGGCCGAGTACTTCGTTTGAATTATCAAATCCCCGTCTTATATATCGTTCCCTGGACCTAGCTAACCAATCAGGAGGTAGGAAGCAGGTGCCGGGACCAGTAAGAAGGCAGGAAACACGTCGACCAGTTACAGGTGAGAAGCAGGTGAACGAGGCCCGTGAGTGGTTGGGGGCAGTAGGGAGAAGGGGGCTGGTTCCGTCTCGTCCGGTAGTTTGCCTCTCCACGTCCACACAAACTTGGCTGGTTGCTTTCTCTCTCTCTCTCTCTCTCTCTCTCTCTCTCTCTCTCTCTCTCTCTTGTAAGCAAGGTGAGTTGTTGGCACGAGGTAATTGTAAAGTCACGTTCAACAGGTTGGTCTGGCCACATGACATCCGGTCGGTACGGATGTTACAATATATACAGAGAGAGAGAGATAGAATCATAAATGTCTTCACCCACATTATTATTGATGAGTGGATTAAGTATCTCCAAATTAGGTTCGACTCATACCACAGAGAAGTTGGCCTAGAGTAGAAAATTACAAGAGAACCTGACAGAAATGAACTATGCCTTCAGTTGAAGAGAGCAGAAGTGAAATAAAGGTGAAAGTATGCATAACAAATCTTTCCATTTCTAACTATTCTATACATGTCTATACAATTCCGAGACCTTCAAGGTTATTCACGTCTAACTGTAATCATGTGCGGCAAATTGCTGGAGGGTGGGAAGAGAGCCTTCATTTATGCTATCCTTCACTTCCACTTTATCTTATTCTTAAGTGTGCTATCTCTATTATCAAGATTTAGTCCTGGCCATCTCAGAGGGATCATAAGACCTCTGTGGCCAGTGTATATATGTAAATTTAAGTAAAATATATATCTTTCTCTCTCTCTCTCATACGCCCAGTGACTTCCCTTTTTTCCCTGTTCTCCTTTCCATTGTTCTTTCTGTTCACGTAAATTTCCTTCCTTCCTTCCTTCTTTCCTTGTCAGGTGGGATGAAGACAAACTACCAAGGGTAGCAGGTGTAAGAAATAGTGTACCGCTCCTCCACCTTATTAGTCCACACCTGTCTCTCCTCCACACCAGTCCCTCTACCACACCTGCCCCTCCTCCACACCTGTCTGTCCTCCCCCACATCTGTCCCTCCTCCACACCTGTCCCTCCTCAAAACATGTCCGTTCCCCACACCTGTCCCTCCTACACACTTGTCCCTTCTCCACACGTGTCCCTCCACCACCACACATGTCCCTCCTCCACACCTGTCCCTCCACTACACGTGTCCCTCCTCCACCACACCTGTCCCTCCTCCACATCTGTCCCTCCTCCACACCTGTCCCTCCTCCACACCTGTCCCTCCACCACACCTGTCCCTCCCCCACACCTGTCCCTCCCCCACACCTGTCCCTCCTCCACACCTGTCCTTCCTTCTTATTCTTATTAATATATTTATTTATTTATTTATATACTGTATGTATATTGATATATACTGTATGTTCAGTATAGATTTATTATTTCGCTCGGTCTTTCAAAATCCCAACTTTGTATTTAAGTCTTTTTCTCTTCCTTGTATTTTTCTTTTTGTTATTTTTTGTTTCTCCTTCCCTTCCTTATTGGTTCCCTCTACCTTCGTTTTGTGTGTAAAGGAGTGAGAGTGCTGCCGTCCTGTAGCATTAATAATTTACTCTCTCTCTCTCTCTCTCTCACACACATCAGATACTTATACATTTATTATGTGTTGCCACCACACACACGTCCATCTGTGTGGTATTTATAACAGTCCACAAACACACTCGGGCCCCCACAGTTTAACTCACTATGATTGACCCCAGTACCCATTTATCCAACAAACTTATATATTTGTTCTCACAGATGGAATATTATTTGTATGCATGCTAACATCAACGTCATTGTGTTTATTGTGTGTGTGTGTGTGTTCTGAGAAAGATATATTTATATTGATGCTACTTTAGAGTTATAATGAATTGTTTCATCTGTCTCAGAATTCCTATATCAACACACTGACACAAACACATTTTTTAACAGTTACAATGTTCACACCTTAGATCGTGGAGCCTTTTAAAATGAGATAGTTACAATGAATATTATATTGTTGGACTAAAACACGGTATGTGCTCTTTCCAAAACATATGCAATAATATGTTTCCTTCTGGTATTTGTTAAGTTAGTATTTAATATCCAAAGCTATTATATAGGTATAACTTTCTTACTATCGTATATTATAATTTTTGTATTGTACGGTATTCTCCGTTGTGTATAATTCCCTATTACTTCTTCTTGCATATTTCATATTGTGTTATCTGTTTATGATTGTTTAACTATTTGTTTCTGTATATATTATTTAGTTTTGTTTGTAATGCCTTTGATGTACCATAATGTATAATGTTGTATTTAACTTAAATTTTTAATTTCATCTTGTTGCGTTATTATGTTTGTTTATATTTCTCAAATATTCCATCTTCACATTTTCAAGTTATATTTTAGGTGAGCCAGTAGCTGTGTATGAATTCTGTGTCCCCCAAGAGCTTAAGCTTCCACGCGGCACTATGGTGTGAAGCTCTCTCCACCCTACCCCCTCTATCCTTCTATCTATTAACAGTGTATCTATCAGCACATAACAACTATGCAACAACATCCAGAAAGAAGTCTCGTATTAAATAATCTCTGTGATTGCCTTAGGCCTGATTAGTGTGCTTTAAAATTACAACATATCTGTGATGTCTGAGGCAGTCACCGCTTTATTACAATTGTTCCGATATTTATCTTTATTATATCCCCGGTACAGTTGCCTGCACTTTCATATCTGTGACATAATGAGTTCTGGGTTTGCTATTGATGTATAATTCTGTAAAGACTGGCAGAGCCATTTTGTTTGAAGTGTTGGACGTATAATATTATGGTGTGTATAATTATGTCTGTTTGTATTACTATAAGTCACTCTAAACTTTATGCCCTGTTTGAAAATTAAATATTATGATTACCTTCATGTGAGACATAGCTCTACTTTAATAACTTTTGATGAAAATGTGTTGCTCCTCTGCATCCCCCCCATCTCCCTTCGTACATAAAGGAAAAGCTGAAATAGATTGTTTTGAAGTGTAAAGGGTCCCTGCTTTTTGTTTTTCTAAAAGGAAACATTCACTATCACCGTGTTTATAAAGATTTTACTGCAACAATCATATCGTGATATACTTTAGTTTTGAGTGAAGAAATAATGCTTCATAATTCTTGACTACGATCGATTACATTTGTAAGGAAGTATTAGCTGATTGGCACTACCTAAAGTGCGATTTGGCTTAAAACACAAAGTGTTTAACTTGGCAGTTGCTGTAAATAAATTGTGTAGTTTTCCCTATAGACAACAGTGGCCATAGAGTTTGTGACCATTAGTTTGTGATATCTCTCGGTTGAGTACGAAGATGAAGGTGAGGATTGGACATGAATTGGCAATTATATTGTAGATCCACTGAGACGGAGTGGTCAGATAATAATTGTGGTCTGAGAGAGAGAGAGAGAGAGAGACAGAGAGAGAGAGAGAGAGAGAGAGAAGTGGAGGAGGCGGGGTGGGGTTATATACAGCATAGCAATGTATCTAATGAATAAGAGATAATTGGAAGTTAAAACGGGAAGTACTTATGTGAGAAGCAGAAAACTTAATTACTGAGTGATGGAATATCCAATAAAGATAGAGTAACAAGAGGTTGGAGAGTGGCTAAAGTGAAGGATGACAAGCTTAGGTTGGGATATATTTGTATTGACTCCACTCTTTATTTAGTTTGATTTGGGTTGAATAATGTACACATATTTTGAATATCTTGGAGCACCATATCCGGGAGTGACATATTCCACCACCAAGTTGTTGAAGTAATCTCACTTTTCTACTATACAGTATGGTCATCATAAGAAACCAATAGGGAAACATAACACATAATACAATTAACACGTTAGCTCAGAGAAGCTTGTTATATTTAATGTGGTAGAGTGTAACAGGTCTTGGTGTGTTGGTATATTGTCTACTAATAATTTCGCCCTGATTCAGTACTCCACCAATAATCAGAGTCGACTCGATCACACGTAGCTCAACTTTGTCTATCCAAATCTAGTTAAACCTAAACTCCACTAAGTTGTCTTATATGGAAGCCAGGTCAGGTCAGGTGAAGGTATTGAGGGATAAGCCTTTACAACGGTACATCGTAGATACTTTCTACTTATCATATTTTCTGAAGAGTGTAGAGAGGGGAGAAGGGGTGTTGGAGAGAGAGGAAGCTGTTGGAGTGGCTTTGTTGTGTGTTTTATTAGTCTGTATACGTCGTCGAGGTGTCCCCCGACTGGGTGCGAGCATGTGAAACACACTAGGACGTATTACCACACCCACTACATGTCTGCCATGGCTGGGATCGAACCCAAGTCAAGCAGATTCACAAGTGAGCGTGCTCTCCACTCGACCGCCGTGGCTCTTCAGGTTAGGTTAGGTGAAGATACCGAGGGATAAGTCTAAGTCTTTACAACGACATTTCGTTTTTTTTTTTTTTTTTTTTTCGAAGAGTGTTGAGTGTTCGAAGGGGTATTGGAGAAAGAGGAAGCTGTTGGTGTGGCTCAATACCTTCACCTGACCTGACCTGGCTTCCATATAAGACAACTTAGTGGAGTTTATGTTTAACTAGATTTGGATAGACAAAGTTGAGCTACGTGTGATCAAGTCGACTCTGATTATTGGTGGAGTATCACTTTGTACACGTCGTCCAGGTGACCCCCCAAATGGGTACAAGCATAATTATGAAACATGCTAGTACGTACTACCAGTCTACCACATCCATTAATTATGTCTTGGTGCCTGCATCAATAAAGGGTTATCTGTGTTTTGATGTTTCGGTCGGTTTTTGTCTATCTTTCCTTCTTCTTCCTTCTTACATGTTTGTTTATGATCATGTTTCCTCTTCCTGCTATATGATTATTATGTGATCGTTTTCCTTCTATGTTTGTTTGTGATCCTCTTTTCTCTTCCTTCTATATGTTTGTTTGTGGTTTTCTTCCTTCTATATGTTTGTTTGTGGTTTTCTTCCTTCTATATGTTTGTTTGTGATCCTCTTTTATCTTCCTTCTATGTGTTTGTTTGTGATCCTCTTTTATCTTCCTTCTATATGTTTGTTTGTGATCCTCTTTTATCTTCCTTCTATATGTTTGTTTGTGATCCTCTTTTATCTTCCTTCTATGTGTTTGTTTGTGGTCCTCTTTTATCTTCCTTCTATGTGTTTGTTTGTGGGCCTCTTTTCTTCCTTCTATATGTTTGTTTGTGATCCTCTTTTATCTTCCTTCTATGTGTTTGTTTGTGGTCCTCTTTTATCTTCCTTCTATATGTTTGTTTGTGATCCTCTTTTATCTTCCTTCTATATGTTTGTTTGTGGTCCTCTTTTATCTTCCTTCTATATGGTTTTTCTTCCTTCTATATGTTTGTTTGTGATCCTCTTTTATCTTCCTTCTATATGTTTGTTTGTGGTCCTCTTTTATCTTCTTTCAATATGTTTGTTTGTGGTCCTCTTTTATATTCCTTTTATATGTTTGTTTGTGGTTTTCTTCCTTCTATATGTTTGTTTGTGGTCCTCTTTTATCTTCCTTCTATATGTTTGTTTGTGGTCCTCTTTTATCTTCCTTCTATATGTTTGTTTGTGGTTTTCTTCCTTCTATATGTTTGTTTGTGATCCTCTTTTATCTTCCTTCTATGTGTTTGTTTGTGATCCTCTTTTATCTTCCTTCTATATGTTTGTTTGTGATCCTCTTTTATCTTCCTTCTATATGTTTGTTTGTGGATCTCTTTTATCTTCCTTCTATATGTTTGTTTGTGGTCCTCTTTTATCTTCCTTCTATATGTTTGTTTGTGATCCTCTTTTATCTTCCTTCTATATGTTTGTTTGTGATCCTCTTTTATCTTCCTTCTATGTGTTTGTTTGTGGTCCTCTTTTATCTTCCTTCTATATGTTTGTTTGTGATCCTCTTTTATCTTCCTTCTATATGTTTGTTTGTGATCCTCTTTTATCTTCCTTCTATATGTTTGTTTGTGGTCCTCTTTTATCTTCTTTCAATATGTTTGTTTGTGGTCCTCTTTTATCTTCCTTCTATATGTTTGTTTGTGGTTTTCTTCCTTCTATATGTTTGTTTGTGGTCCTCTTTTATCTTCCTTCTATATGTTTGTTTGTGGTCCTCTTTTATCTTCCTTCTATATGTTTGTTTGTGGTCCTCTTTTATCTTCTTTCAATATGTTTGTTTGTGGTCCTCTTTTATATTCCTTTTATATGTTTGTTTGTGGTTTTCTTCCTTCTATATGTTTGTTTGTGGTTTTCTTCCTTCTATATGTTTGTTTGTGGTCCTCTTTTATCTTCCTTCTATATGTTTGTTTGTGGTTCTCTTTTATCTTCCTTCTATATGTTTGTTTGTGGTCCTCTTTTATCTTCCTTCTATATGTTTGTTTGTGGTCCTCTTTTATCTTCCTTCTATATGTTTGTTTGAGGTCCTCTTTTATCTTCCTTCTATATGTTTGTTTGTGGTCCTCTTTTATCTTCCTTCTATATGTTTGTTTGTGGTCCTCTTTTATCTTCCTTCTATATGTTTGTTTGTGGTCCTCTTTTATCTTCCTTCTATATGTTTGTTTGTGGTCCTCTTTTATCTTCCTTCTATATGTTTTTTTGTGGTCCCCTTTTATCTTCCTTCTAAATGTGTGTTTGTGGTTTTCTTCCTTCTATATGTTTGTTTGTGGTCCTCTTTTATCTTCCTTCTATGTGTTTGTTTGTGGTCCTCTTTTATCTTCCTTCTATGTGTTTGTTTGTGGTCCTCTTTTATCTTCCTTCTATATGTTTGTTTGTGGTCCTCTTTTATCTTCCTTCTATATGTTTGTTTGTGGTTTTCTTCCTTCTATATGTTTGTTTGTGGTCCTCTTTTATCTTCCTTCTATATGTTTTTTTGTGGTCCCCTTTTATCTTCCTTCTAAATGTTTGTTTGTGGTTTTCTTCCTTCTATATGTTTGTTTGTGGTCCTCTTTTATCTTCCTTCTATGTGTTTGTTTGTGGTCCTCTTTTATCTTCCTTCTATGTGTTTGTTTGTGGTCCTCTTTTATCTTCCTTCTATATGTTTGTTTGTGATCCTCTTTTATCTTCCCTCTATATGTTTGTTTGTGGTTTTCTTCCTTCTATATGTTTGTTTGTGATCCTCTTTTATATTCCCTCTATATGTTTGTTTGTGGGTTTCTTCCTTCTATATGTTTATTTGTGATCCTCTTTTCTCTTCCTTCTATATGATTGTTTGTGATCCTCTTTTATATTCCTTCTATAAGTTTGTTTGTGGTCCTCTTTTATCTTCCTTCTGTATGTTTGTTTGTGGTTCTCTTTTATCTTCCTTCTATATGTTTGTTTGTGGTCCCCTTTTATCTTCCTTCTATATGTTTGTTTGTGGTCCCCTTTTATCTTCCTTCTATATGTTTGTTTGTGGATTTCTTCCTTCTATATGTTTGTTTGTGGTCCTCTTTTATCTTCCTTCTATATGTTTGTTTGTGATCCTCTTTTATCTTCCTTCTATATGTTTGTTTGTGGTTCTCTTTTATCTTCCTTCTATATGTTTGTTTGGGGTTTTCTTCCTTCTATATGTTTGTTTGTGGTCCTCTTTTATTTTCCTTCTATATGTTTGTTTGTGGTCCTCTTTTATCTTCCTTCTATATGTTTGTTTGTGGTCCTCTTTTATCTTCCTTCTATATGTTTGTTTGTGGTCCTCTTTTATCTTCCTTCTATATGTTTGTTTGTGGTCCTCTTTTATCTTCCTTCTATATGTTTGTTTGTGATCCTCTTTTATCTTCCTTCTATATGTTTGTTTGTGGTTCTCTTTTATCTTCCTTCTATATGTTTGTTTGTGGTCCTCTTTTATCTTCCTTCTATATGTTTGTTTGTGGTCCTCTTTTATCTTCCTTCTATATGTTTGTTTGTGATCCTCTTTTATCTTCCTTCTATATGTTTGTTTGTGATCCTCTTTTATCTTCCTTCTATATGTTTGTTTGTGGTCCTCTTTTATCTTCTTTCTATATGTTTGTTTGTGGTCCTCTTTTATATTCCTTTTATATGTTTGTTTGTGGTTTTCTTCCTTCTATATGTTTGTTTGTGGTTTTCTTCCTTCTATATGTTTGTTTGTGGTTTTCTTCCTTCTATATGTGTGTTTGTGGTCCTCTTTTATCTTCCTTCTATATGTTTGTTTGTGGTCCTCTTTTATCTTCCTTCTATATGTTTGTTTGTGGTCCTCTTTTATCTTCCTTCTATATGTTTGTTTGTGGTCCTCTTTTCTCTTCCTTCTATATGTTTGTTTGTGGTTCTCTTTTATCTTCCTTCTATATGTTTGTTTGTGGTTTTCTTCCTTCTATATATTTGTTTGTGGTTTTCTTCCTTCTATATGTTTGTTTGTGGTCCTCTTTTCGCTTCCTTCTATATGTTTGTTTGTGGTCCTCTTTTATCTTCCTTCTATATGTTTGTTTGTGGATCTCTTTTATCTTCCTTCTATATGTTTGTTTGTGGTTTTCTTCCTTCTATATGTTTGTTTGTGGTCCTCTTTTATCTTCCTTCTATATGTTTGTTTGTGGTCCTCTTTTATCTTCCTTCTATATGTTTGTTTGTGGTTTTCTTCCTTCTATATATTTGTTTGTGGTCCTCTTTTCTCTTCCTTCTATATGTTTGTTTGTGGTTCTCTTTTATCTTCCTTCTATATGATTGTTTGTGGTCCTCTTCTATCTTCCCTCTATATGTTTGTTTGTGGTTTTCTTCCTTCTACTGTATATGTTTGTTTGTGGTTTTCTTCCTTCTATAATGTTTGTGTGTGGTTTTCTTCCTTCTATATGTTTGTTTGTGGTCCCCTTTTATCTTCCTTCTATATGTTTGTTTGTGGTCCTCTTTTATCTTCCTTCTATATGTTTGTTTGTGGTTCTCTTTTATCTTCCTTCTATATGTTTGTTTGTGGTCCTCTTTTATCTTCCTTTTATATGTTTGTTTGTAATCCTCTTTTATCTTCCTTCTATATGTTTGTTTGTGGTCCTCTTTTATCTTCCTTCTATATGTTTGTTTGTGATCCTCTTTTATCTTCCTTCTATATGTTTGTTTGTGGTCCTCTTTTATCTTCCTTCTATATGCTTGTGTGTGGTCCTCTTTTACCTTCCTTCTATATGTTTGTTTGTGGTCCTCTTTTATCTTCCTTCTACATGTTTGTTTGTGGTCCTCTTTTATCTTCCTTCTATATGTTTGTTTGTGGTCCTCTTTTATCTTCCTTCTATATGTTTGTTTGTGGTTTTCTTCCTTCTATATGTTTGTTTGTGGTCCTCTTTTATCTTCCTTCTATATGTTTGTTTGTGATCCTCTTTTATCTTCCTTCTATATGTTTGTTTGTGGTTCTCTTTTATCTTCCTTCTATATGTTTGTTTGTGGTCCTCTGTTATCTTCCTTCTATTTGTTTATTTGTGATCCTGTTTCCACTTCCATCTATATGTTTGTTTGTGGTTTTCTTCCTTCTATATGTGTGTTTGTTGTCCTCTTTCCATTATCTTTTTTTTTTTGTTTTTTTGTTTTCTATATTCCAACTACTCCCTCTCGGGCATAGGCTGAGAGCCTGTACATTCCACCGCCCAACACGGTGAAGCCCGTGAGATCTTGTTCCAGTCTGGGGAGTGAGACATGCGAAGCATCCATCATGGCTCGAAGCAGCTCCATCTCTGCAGCGGCCGGTTGCTTCGCTCAAGTGCTTCACCGTCTCACCCTCCAGACTCAGACCCTCACTCTCAGAACGCCACCTATTGAGCAGTGAACTCACTAGGCATTGTCCCCCTGTAACATATTTTGAATATGGGAATATTCATACAGTGTTATTTAATCAGGGAACAACGAGGGTATTTTTTTGGCATTTCGGTGGGCTTTGTGGTAATGCACTGATACTAGGTACAGCACAAATTCAATCCCAATAATATCTTCCCATTGACATATCGGGATTTGAACCCGGGTCCATTGGATTACCAATCCAGTGGCATGACCACTCCACCACACCTCCCCCTATCTGTGTTGGTTTGGCTACTGACTAACATACTAACCTACGTATCTAACAACCAAGAATGAGGGGCGGCTCGCTCATTGACGCAAATCCACTCTATGTAGGCATGGATGACTGAGTAACCGGACATGACCTGACTTTGTGACTGTCTGACTTACTGAATTGCTGAATATATAATTGTCGATCTGACCCAAGCTATCAACCAATATATAAGTAAAATATAAGACAGCAATTCGCTGGGTAATGTACTCTAGGAGGGTTTATTTGTTATTGTTTTCAGTTTAACCCATTCAGTGCCGGTGACGTCTTTTTTCATTACATTCTGGCAACTATTAGACGATTGTATTCAGCTTGGGAAGGATGTCTGACCATTAAATGGCTACAGACTATCTCAATTAATCCTTTTAGCTACCATATATCCTTCCTAATCTCATAAAATCGTCTTAATGTAGCTGAAATGCAACACAAAAAAACGTCACCGTTTCTGAACGATTTAAAAACCTTGAGGGCTTTAGGAATGTATACAAACAGGGCTATGGGCGGGGAACCAACAACCCTGTTCAATAAGTAACACAAAGGCTGTCAAGTACAAAACAACATCCTACTTTTTCCTTAGCGTGTTGCCCCTTCTACTTCTTCTTCCAGTCTTCTTCTTTTCAAATCCATGTTCACTCTTCCTCTTTCTACTTTTCATTTTCCCAAATATTTACACTTATCCTCTTCCCAGTGTTCATTTATTCGCTTTAATTTAGTACATTAGTAGGAAAGGGCGAAAAATGTGATTAATGTAAAGTAAGTTTATAAAAGAAGTGCAGAAAGATGTATGCATCTTAGTATTAATACACAATCGTACTATATATATATATATATATATATATATACAGTATACAGTATATATATATATATTTGTGGGTATATATAATGTATATATATATATATATATATATATATATATATATATATATATATATATATATATATAGATAGATATATATATGTTACGAGGGCAGCCGGGGCAACCAGATGCTTACGTAGCCTAGCCCACAGCACCGTACTACCCTGCAACAGACACGCTCTTAATATCTGACTCAAACACCAAGACACGCAGGTTCTCTAGAAAAATTGTTATTTTCCTCTTTGCTTATTAAAGCAGTAACAAGGACACACACAAATATCTATTGTCCCCGAGTCTATTGCATAGTTCGTGTAGTATGCAAGAGAACTTCTAAGGTTATTCTCTACTGCACCAACATTATCCCACCATACCAGTACTAGACTCCCAGAACACTCTGTATCATGCCCAATCGCTTAGGAATTGAGAACAATACAAAGCAAAAACCCATGGAAAGTCCAGTACAATAAACCTCTGTGCCAAGCCTATTATCCCTAGCCTATGTCCTAATAATACACCGAGTGGCTCTCTTCAGCACAGCACGGCGGTGGTGTAAGGGATAAACAACTTTAATGACTTATCGCTTACAACATCATCTGGGGTTAGCTCAATACACCCGAGTACAATGGGGACAACCTCACCTAGTAACAGGCTCCACCCCTAGTTACTAACTGCACCAGATGTATTGTTGCTATAACTACACAAGGCCCAAGGGTTGATATCCTAGTAGGTTGGAAATTGGCTGCCACCCTTAAAGGGTTAAATAAGGCCCGAGTTGGAGGATGCTGTGTGGTGGAAGGAAAAACAAGGTAACCTATTAACCCTTAAAAAGCGGCTCACCACTTAAGTCGAGTTAAATAAAGCTGGACTATGTGGCGGCGCTCGACATAGGTCGAGTGGCAATTTCAGCACGTAATGTGGCTGAGAGAGAGAGACAAGTGGTGGCAGGAGACTAGCGAGCGTATGACTGCTCCAGACCACCGCGGCGAACCTACTGACACAAATCTCAGCTCCCTCCTCCCTCTCTCACTCGCTACATACTCAATTATGTACCGAAAGTACCGAATTACCTGCTTTTTGCACTCGCGTTGCACGGTTATTGCAAGAAAACTATCCATCATACAAGGATCGTTATGGTGTCATTCGAAAGCTCTGTTTATGCCCTTTCAGGGATAGATACTTGTTTTACGTTCTGGGTCTTATTTAGGCATGAAAATGATCACGTAAACAGCCCTATTTTGGCTAAAAACACCCCGCTGGGCGGTACACATAAATAAACCGCATAGGCCGCTAAAGAAGGGTTAAGGCAGTATACAGGCCTCTTCGCCACCCAACAACCTCGGTCCTCCAGGGCTCAACAAATACTGGATAAACAGGCCAATCCCCAAACCACTAGCGACATCAACCAGGAATAATATGCACATATAATGATGAATAACAATGCAGCAAAATAATGGAAACGAACATGGAGAAATAAAAGGAGAAGCTTATATGCTAGATTGCAAAGAAGGAATGAATGCAGTAATTAGGATTAAACTAAAGATGTTAAAACAAAACAATATGCTCAATATGACTCCAGCCCCCTGCTATGCTCCAATCAAATAAAGAACCAAAAATAAATATGCGGTATTCATGGGACAACACGAAGCAAGCCTATCCAACACCAAACAGAGATGTTGACAGAGCGAGAGCTACGACTGGAGTAACGCTCTGGCACTCGCTCTAGTTCCCACGGCCAGACGAGGGAGGAGAAGGGGAGCACCAGGCACCGCCAGAATATACAATTAACTAGGCAGCCTGGGCTCTCACTAGCAATACAAAGTAATCAAGTAAAACATAAGACAACCTTGTGTAAACTTATGATAAACGAAATAATTGCACAAAGGCTAAATAAACTAATTAATTATAGTAATAGCCAACCGGCCACACGGACTACAGGCGCCGTCCTGCTAGCCACGAGGGCTAGCTAGCTACAAGCCTCGCACAGGGTCCTCCCCCCCCACAACAGGCCCTGCAAACTGTAACTCACTCACAAATTATATAGGCTACAAACTCATTTGGGAGTGACAGTATATATATATATATATATATATATATATATATATATTCTCTTTTAAACAGACGAGGTTAAAAGCAATAGCGGTTTCAGCATTCAGGATTTTATTGTTACAGCTCTCAATAGTTGTAACAATTTTCCTCTGGTGTTCAGAGATGAGGTACAAAAGGTTAGCAAAATTCATGGTGGATCCAACGTTTCACAAGTAAACATCTTGCATCTTCAGGGAATGGAGAGGTAATGGTTAGATTTTTTTTTTCTTTTTTTTTTTTTTTTTTTTTTTTAAGGTAGGGGGGTGAAGAGAGGCACCACAGAGTGGGTGGGGGGAAGAGAAAGTAGGAAAGATGAAATACAGCGGAAGAGAAAAGTTAGTGGGCCGTCCACCTTGCTGTTGTTAAAGGGATGTTTATTTATTTATTTATTATTACTAATTTGTAAGGTAAATTCTGAGGGATGTATAACTAATTTGTAAGATAGTTATTCCTAAAGGATTAGCTTCAATCCACATGTTGTCATCACATATCCATTTGTCTCCATTTGCCTTTGCTGTTCCATTAGTGAAGTATAAGTATCTATCCCTGTAGGTGTTGATGCTCGTTCTATGTCTGATTCAGGATATTTTTTCTTGATCATAGCAAGTGGTTATTTTTGGAGATCTGCAAGAAATTCTGCATATTCGCTGTATGTGTTTGGTTGTTTCCTGGTTGTTGGTTTGATGGTTGTTGTATCACTGGCAGGATTCTTCTTCACAACTTGTGGTGTTAGAACTGGAGGAGGGGGGGAGGGAAGGAGTATTCTCAGGAATTTGGTGTGAACGTTCTTCTTCTTCTACTTCTTCTTCATATTCTTCATCATCTTGTTCTGCATTATCTTCCTCTTCGAAATCTTCGAGGATGATGGAGGAGTCATCATTGCCTTCTTCGGCGTTGTCCTCCTCTTCATCATCTTCTAAGTTGATGGAGTAGTTGTCTTCTTCAATGATGTTAGGTTGGTGTTCTCGTCTCCTTCTTGGTTTCTGTCGCGTTCTTCTAGATTCCAAGACTTCTGGAGGGATGGAGATTGATGGCAAGCCATTGTGCTGGAGTAGTTTGGGAAGATCTGACAGAGGTGAACTTTGTTATGGCCGGCAATAGCTGTGGCAGCTTGAACGCAAGCTTATATTTTGGCCATAGTGTCAGTTTCCTTGTGGTTTTGGGTCTTGTGTGTTTTCTCCCAGCGTGTTTGTCGAGCAAGATGTGATCCTTTCACTGAAACCCCTCCAGGACCAGTAATTTGATGGGCTTCTGGTCCTTTCCTTCCAGGTTTAACACTGAAGATCACTGTCTCGCCTTCCCCTAGTGATGGAAAATACTTGGGGTTGTATTTTGATATAGACTTATGGTGTGCAAATATATCTATATTGTTGTCAGCTCTTGTTATGAATCCATAGCCATGTTTTACATTATACCACTTAACTGTTCCTGAGATGTTAAGGTTTGGCATAGTGGCTGGATTGCGATATTTTTGACCAGTTATGAAAGTTCGAGCCATGGTAGCAGGTCAATCTGTTGATCATAGTGCATAGAGGGGGATAGAATAGGGGGGATGAAAATAGAGTTTATCAGTGGATAAAGAAGAATAAGATTAGAAATATGAAGTAAAGTTGGAGATTAAAAGATAGTGGGCCGTCCACTTTGCTATTCTTGGTTAAGACTTAAATTACACTGCATATATATTCCGTGAGCAGAACATACCACCAGCTTCATGTTTATGTTCCCTTTTTTTATTTCCTGCCTCCATGTTTGCACTTTGTTTTTAATTTTGCATTTGTTTGTTTTCATATGCATTGTAGCATCGTTCCGGTGTTATAATTATTTATTTTGTGTTGTTATTACTCTTTGGTGTTTTGGATAAGTTGTCTTAAATCTAAAAAAAACAATTAATTATATTTATTTTCTTGTATTGATTTTTTTTTTTTTTTTTTTTTTTTTTTTTTTTTTTTTTTTTTTTTATTACAGGGACGAATTCATTGTAATTAGCATGATTTGTCATAGAGAGTGAGAGTGAGAGAGAGAGAGCCCCCCGGAACTTATCCCGCAAGGCTCTCTCTCTCTCCATCTCACCGACCAATGACGAGCGAGTATTCATGCGTCAGTCATTTTTTGCGACCCTGGCTCTGATTGGAGAATTCTCGACAAGTGGGTGTTTTTAGCTTAGCTAACTCAATTTTTCTCATGTCTTACATCATAATTATTGCTTTCATTCATTCTGATTTCATCCATTTATTTTAATCATTCATTCACCTTAGATTATAACTTATTATTTTTGTCAGAGACGGTACAGAACTTAAATATACAGTGTACAAGGGACATTTTTATTGCTTTATGGATTTTTGTTTATGAATATTTTTTGTTTGTTAATTATTACATATTTAATATTTCACTCATTCATTCGATTTTTTTTTTTTTATGAATATTTGTTGTTTGTTAATTATTACATATTTAATATTTCACTCATTCATTCGATTTTTGTTTATGATATTTGTTGTTTGTTAATTATTACATTCACTCTTTCATTCTTTCCACTTTCCCATTCATTCATTGTGGCTTCACTCATGCTATCACTCATTATTACTTTAGAGTATGATATTTTTGTTGGAGACAGTACATATTTAACAGAGGTCATGCTAGTATATACAGGGACACGACAATGTTCATACACATGGACATATTACAAGGGACATTTTTTTTTTTTTTTTTTTTTTTTTTTTTTTTTTTTTTTTTTTCAGTCTATCATTCATTAGTATTTAGAGTATAATATTTGTGTTGGAGACAGTACATACTTAACAAATTCATGATAACATATACATAGACATCTAATAATATTCATAATTACAAGGGATTTTTTATTTTATTTTATTTTTTTCTTCATTCATCATTCGTTTTGCATACTTAAGCATTCAACTTTACTGAATTGTACTTATTTTGCTAGTTTGTTAGAGGCTTTCAGTGTTCATACATATATTGGGTTTGGTTCTTGATTTAAGTTGGTTATTATTGAAGGGGGAAACCATGAGTGTTTTCCTAATTGGTCTGTTCTCTACTATGGTTGCATAATTTGGGTCATTTAATCTTTCTAACGTAGACCATATATTTTTTGTTCTTCTAAATAGTTTGACATTCATAACCTCTGTCTTAGCTATTTCGTGCAACTGTCTGGTGTTTCTGTTGTATGGATATCTTTCATTAAGTGCATATCTGAGCGCTTTATTTTGTATCCGTTGCAGCCTCAGTGTTTGTGTTTTGCTTAGGGTGGATAATGGTGCAGCTGGATATTCCAAGACAGGAAGTACTAGAGCTTTTACTAGGTGAGTTTTTATTTTTTCTGAGAGGTCACCAAATCTGTAAAGTTTTCCTAGGGATGCCTTTCCTTTGTTAATTAAACTTGTCACATGTTTTAGTATGCCTCCCCTAGTCAATTTTAGTCCCAGTGTTTTCCCTTCCTGGTGTGTATCTAATAAATCTCCTTCTACAATTATGTCATCTTCCTTTGAGGTAGCAATTGGAAGTATGGTAAATTTTGTCGTATTGGTTTTTATTTTCCATCTCTTTTCGAATTCGTTTATTTTATTGATTTCTAAGCCTACTTTTCCGCCATAAGTCTTCGTGATTTGCCTGGGTATGTAATTATCTGGGTGATGTCGTCTGCATATTGAATTGTAGTGCAATCGATAGCAGGTAGTGGGAGGTCCATGGTATATATTGTGTATAATATTGGGGATAATATGCTGCCTTGTGGGACACCACTGAGTAGTTGTATTGGTGGGCCTAAGTGGTTTTTAATGCGGATGTGTGCCTTTCTATCTTCTAGGAAATCACACAATATTGACTCAATATGGCTTGGCAGATTAAGTTGTAGTAGTTTATATTTCAGGCCCATATGCCATACCTTGTCGAAGGCTTTACTTACATCTCTAAGAATTACGTGACATTGATTATTCCTGGCCTTTGCTTGGGAAACAGTTTCATATATGATTGCTGTGGCTGTATTTGTGCCTTTTTTGCTGACGAAACCATGTTGCCTAGCCGGGATAAGGTCATTCATGTTTAGATGTATATTTAGCCTATTATAAATGCATTTTTCAAGTATTTTGCCTGGCACTTCCAGTAGCGATATAGGTCTGTAGTTAATTGGGTCATATGGTGACTTGCCTTCTTTGGGTATTAGGTGAATTACAGCTGTTTTAAATTTGTCAGGGAAGTATCCTAGGGAAAGTGTGGCATTAAATATTTGTATTAGTGTTAGTATTGCTTGCTCAGAGACTTGGGAGATTATTATTTTATTAATGTTGCTCCGTCCAGGGGCTTTTGTTTTTCATATTTTTTATGATATTTTTTATTTCATGGATATCGATTGCCCTTGTGGTTGCGTTCTGATTATTAAAAATATTTAGGTTGATGGCTTCATTAGGTAGTGTTCTATTTAGATTTCTTTGGATAAAGTTTCTGACCATGGTTTCGTTGTCTTCATCGAACTGCTCATTCTCTTCATCAGATATTTTGAATATATCTCCCCATATTTCACGAAATGTGGCTTCTTTACCTATATTGTCATATACTTTCTTGTTGTCTTTGTTTAGTATATAATTAGTTGGATCATTGCTAGAACCGCTAAGTTGTTTGATTTTTGTCCAAAAAGCTTTTGGATCTCTATGCTTATTTGAAAGGTCTTCGAGCTGATTCTCCCAATTTCTGTCATAATTTATTTTACATTCATTTCTTAATTGCTGTTGCAGTAGTCTAAATCTGATATATAAGTGTCTGTGCCATCCTCCTATTATAGCGTTTTGCATGATAGCCTGGTATTCTCTTTGTATTCTTCTTATTTCTGGAGTTATTATGGATTTGTTTATTGTGATTGTGTTAGATGTAGGGATTGTGTTTTCCATGCCAGTTGTTATTGAGTGGTACCAGTTGTCTAGTGCAGTGTCTATTTCTTCTTCTCCTCCTTCACTAAGATCAAAGTTGTATCTATTTAGTTCTAAGTCTACCGTTTCTCTAAAGTTGTCCCAGTTCACATTATTCATGTTTAATTTGGGGGTGCTGGGAATGGTGATTTTATCGGCAGTGATCGTGAATATTATGGGGAGATGGTCAGATGTTGTGATCGGGCCACATTCAATTCTAGAATTATGAAAGGCTCTGTTATTTGTTAGTATGATGTCAGGGGTAGTACTTCTGTTATGCGAAAGGTATGTTGGGAAGTGGGGGCCTAGGTGTACAAGGCTATTTTGGTTAATAAAACGGGCTAGGCCCTCCCCTACTGCATTATTGAGTTATTTCTCAATAGGGTATGTTTTGCATTGAGATCACCTAGAATGTAAGTAGGTAAATTATTGTATGCAAGTCTATGTATATCAGGAAAGGAAGGTAGGGGCGTCTAGGGGTAGGTACATGGTTGCAAAATTAACTGGTCCTAAGGAGGTCTCGATTGTAATGCAGAGAGTGTCAGAAATAAAGTCATCATACAGCTTATATTTAAGTGTGTTTTTTACAAGAATGGCACTGCCATCATTAATTTCATTTGAAGAGTTCTTTGAGTGGGTATGGTATCCATTTATCTTTATTGTTTCGTTATTTGTATTGCTGTGGCTATTAATTAAGATTATATCAGGGTTGATTGATAGATATGTATTAGTTAATTCGATTTTCCTATTCTGCCAGTGTAACACATTATGTTGTATTATTGTTAGCTTGTTAGGGTCTCCTATGGTCTGTTGTTTTGTCCCTTGTTGTGTCTTAGCACCGACTTCTTTATATTCGGACTGGCAACTGGTACGTTATGTATTGTTTTCATATTCACTACTATCATCAAGGGTATAGGAGCCTGACTTAATGTCATTTTCTAGTGCTGATTGTTGCACATGGTGATAACGGATTAGGTCAGAAGTAAAGTGATGGTCTAGTAGTCCATCCTTTATGTCTTGAATAACTTGATGGGTTTCCTGGTAGTTTTTCGTTCTTGTAAATCTCACTCTTACTTGCCGTTGGCTGTGCCAGTTGATGAGTTTTTTCTTATTCATATTATTTGGCGCGTTTTGGTCACTGTGGTATATTTTGATGTGTAACTCTTTTATAAAGGCTTCCTTTTCTTGTACTGTCATTGTTTCCATTCGGCGTGTCACGGTGTTTTCTTGAGATATGCTGTCAGAGTCACTCAGAGTTGCTTCTTCGGTTTCTTGTTCATGTGACTCATCTAAAGTAAGGGGGCTCATGGGGGTCTCTCCTGTTTGGCTGATGGTGTCTTCAGCTTGATTTTGGGTCGGAATGTCGTTATGGGTTTGTTTCATGATATTCATGGTTTCTTCGCCGCTAATGTTTGAGAACAAGTCATTTGAAGGTGGGTTGTTTGGGAAATTCATTTGGGAATATCCATTTTGTTTCAGCATGCTGTTTAGTTCTGTTGCATATGATCCGGGTCTTGCCATGTTATGTAAGTGGGCATGCAACATACATGCTAACATTGTACTGGCTGTGTTCGGTTTTATGTCTACTTGGGGTATTGTCTGAGGGTTCATTGTTGCCGATGTTGCTGCATTCTGGTGACCGGCTGCTTGACTGTAGGTTTTATTGGCATGTACTGTTTTTGATGCCTCTTGTTTCTCCTTCCTTTTCTTTTTGATTGCTTGCTTCCGGACTTCGCACTTCATTGAATTTGTCCTATGATCCTGAAGGCAGTTTACACATTTTTTGACTGTTGCAGTGCAATTCTTCCAGGTGTGACCTTCCTGAGCACATTCTGAGCAAAGTTCGTATTCTTTTTCCTTGGGGCATTGATTGGTGTGATGGCCCTCGACTTTGTGGCATCTGAAACAGTTGGTGAGAGGAATAAAGTCTTCCTGTCTTATTTTCTCATGTGGTATGCTTAGGTTAAACATGAGCATGCCTTTCTGAGTGGCTGTCTGTGCATTGTCCACACTTTCAAAAGTTATTTTTAGTGTGCGGCTTTTGTCAAATTTATAGACGGCATCCACTTTTCCCTGAGCCCAGACATTTTTCTGTTCTATTTGCTCTTGTATCACCTGTTTCGTTGTTCAGGTAAATTAGGTCATGAACATTGAATATAATAACTGATCTTTTTGGCTGCAAGCTCTGGAGGTAGAATTGGTGTGTACCCTGCTGCATTCAGTTTAGTGATGGTGTCTCTTGCAAAGATTTTGTCTTGATCAATATCATTTGCTGTAATTACAACAAATCCTGTGTCTGAGATGTATATATTGGTAGCATACACTCCTTGTCGTGATAAGGCTTCCAACAGTTGGACCCTAGCTTGTTGTTTGTCACCTGGGTGGGAGTATTTTATTCTTGTCCTCCCCATTGTTAATGTGGCGACGTAGGGTTATACATGTTAGGTTAATGTCTGAATTTACTAGATATATTTAGCAATTACTTTAAATGGAGAATGTTCTTGAGGTGATGAGTTATAATTCACGCTCAGATGATGGATAGGTGAAATTGTGGTTAGATTTAATACTTCATAAATTCAACACTCGACTCTCGCCAGCAAGAAAAACCTACCTAAGACTGTCAGCTAAAGAGGCACCGATTACAACTCCCCCCCCCTGCTAAAAGGGGTGTGTTTCTTGGGCAACACAAAGGGAGGGTCGAAAAGCCTGCTTTCAGTCTGCCCCCGAAGGGGACCTAGCACTAGATTACCATCTACCCAGATGGTAAGGAGACGGGTTGCCCACCCTGTTGATTCCTGTAACCACCCCTCTAAGGGGCCCCCTCGTGGCAATGCCTTCAGGGTTCAGCGTCGGAATACAACAGGGGACTCTAGGTGGCGGATATTGCTGGCAAGAGTGGAATTGCTGTAGATATAAAAGAAGAAATATCAATTTATGTTAGGCTAAATGATTATAAAAAGATTGAATATTTACTTTACTTTATTATTAATCAAATCAAGTAGTAAATTGAATGTTAGTTAAATAATATAAATTACTTTAATGTTTGAAAATGTAGAAATGATTAAATTTACGTTAAGTGTTAGAAGTAGATTTACTAGGCTCTGATTGGTCAAATGTGGTAAAAAGTTTTTCGTCTCGTCGAACAGTCGGGCGGGTGAGTGCACGGACGGAACGGATGCATGCATAGGGGGGGATAGAATAGGGGGGATGAAAATAGAGTTTATCAGTGGATAAAGAAGAATAAGATTAGAAATATGAAGTAAAGTTGGAGATTAAAAGATAGTGGGCCGTCCACTTTGCTATTCTTGGTTAAGACTTAAATTATATTTCATATATATTCCGTGAGCAGAACATACCACCAGCTTCATGTTTATATTCCCTTTTTTTATTTCCTGCCTCCATGTTTGCACTTTGTTTTTAATTTTGCATTTGTTTGTTTTCATATGCATTGTAGCATCGTTCCGGTGTTATAATTATTTATTTTGTGTTGTTATTACTTTTTGGTGTTTTGATAAGTTGTCTTAAAAACTAAAAAAAAAAAAAAAAATTATATTTATTTTCTTTATTTTTTTTTTTTTTTTTTGTTTTTATTTTTTTTTATTACAGGGACGAATTCATTGTAATTAGCATGATTTGTCATAGAGAGTGAGAGTGAGAGAGAGAGAGCCCCCCGGAACTTATCCCGCAAGGCTCTCTCTCTCTCCATCTCACCGACCAATGACGAGCGAGTATTCATGCGTCAGTCATTTTTTGCGCCCCTGGCTCTGATTGGAGAATTCTCGACAAGTGGGTGTTTTTAGCTTAGCTAACTCAATTTTTCTCATGTCTTACATCATAATTATTGCTTTCATTCATTCTGATTTCATCCATTTATTTTAATCATTCATTCACCTTAGATTATAACTTATTATTTTTGTCAGAGACGGTACAGAACTTAAATATATACAGTGTACAAGGGACATTTTTATTGCTTTATGGATTTTTGTTTATGAATATTTTTGTTTGTTAATTATTACATATTTAATATTTCACTCATTCATTCGATTTTTGTTTATGAATATTTGTTGTTTGTTAATTATTACATTCACTCTTTCATTCTTTCCACTTTCCCATTCATTCATTGTGGCTTCACTCATGCTTATCACTCATTATTACTTTAGAGTATGATATTTTTGTTGGAGACAGTACATATTTAACAGAGGTCATGCTAGTATATACAGGGACACGACAATGTTCATACACATGGACATATTACAAGGAGTGTTATTTTGTTTTTTTTTTTGTTTTTTTTTTTTTTTTTTTTTTTTTTCATTTGTTCAGTCTATCATTCATTAGTATTTAGAGTATAATATTTTTGTTGGAGACAGTACATACTTAACAAATTCATGATAACATATACAGAGACATCTAATAATATTCATAATTACAAGGGATTTTTTATTTTATTTTTTTTTTTTTTTCATTCATTCATCATTCGTTTTGCATACTTAAGCATTCAACTTTACTGAATTGTACTTATTTTGCTAGTTTGTTAGCGGCTTTCAGTGTTCATACATATATTGGGTTTGGTTCTTGATTTAAGTTGGTTATTATTGAAGGGGGAAACCATGAGTGTTTCCTATTTGGTCTGTTCTCTACTATGGTTGCATAATTTGGGTCATTTAATCTTTCTAACGTAGACCATATATTTTTTGTTCTTCTAAATAGTTTGACATTCATAGCCTCTGTCTTAGCTATTTCGTGCAACTGTCTGGTGTTTCTGTTGTATGGATATCTTTCATTAAGTGCATATCTGAGCGCCTTATTTTGTATCCGTTGCAGCCTCAGTGTTTGTGTTTTGCTTAGGGTGGATAATGGTGCAGCTGGATATTCCAAGACAGGAAGTACTAGAGCTTTTACTAGGTGAGTTTTTATTTTTTCTGAGAGGTCACCAAATCTGTAAAGTTTTCCTAGGGATGCCTTTCCTTTGTTAATTAAACTTGTCACATGTTTTAGTATGCCTCCCCTAGTCAATTTTAGTCCCAGTGTTTTCCCTTCCTGGTGTGTATCTAATAAATCTCCTTCTACAATTATGTCATCTTCCTTTGAGGTAGCAATTGGAAGTATGGTAAATTTTGTCATATTGGTTTTTATTTTCCATCTCTTTTCGAATTCGTTTATTTTATTGATTTCTAAGCCTACTTTTTCCGCCATAAGTCTTCGTGATTTGCCTGGGTATGTAATTATCTGGGTGATGTCGTCTGCATATTGAATTGTAGTGCAATCGATAGCAGGTAGTGGGAGGTCCATGGTATATATTGTGTATAATATTGGGGATAATATGCTGCCTTGTGGGACACCACTGAGTAGTTGTATTGGTGGGCCTAAGTGGTTTTTAATGCGGATGTGTGCCTTTCTATCTTCTAGGAAATCACACAATATTGACTCAATGAATGAATGAATGAATATAGAAAAGGTGGGTGAGGGTGAAAGAAGGGAAGTTTTTATTGGTTAAGTAGGAGAGACAGTGATAATAGTGGGAGAAATAGGGTGTCGGGGCTTGACTCAACGGAACGGAACGGAAGTATATAGGAAAGGTGAAGCAAGTAATCAAATTTACCCTAGTGATACGACCTACGCCAAGGCCGATTTTACACTCCAGGTACCCAGTTTAACGTATGGGTGGGACGAGGCGAACACGAGAGAAGGCCTGCCCAATGCCACTGAGCAATCCTGGTGGCTAACCAAGTTCTCAGTCTCGTGTGTTGATTGGTTGTAGGAAGCCACCAATCAGGCCCCTGAATTCATTTTAGCCACCATGAACCCAGGTACTCATTTTCGTCTGAGTGAGACGGAACTGACAGGGAATGGAGTTTGTTCAACACTCCTGGGCTACTTGAACCCTGGTGGCAAGCCAGGGAAATTTCACCCACCCCTAGGGCAACATCTGGTCAATGTCGGTACCGGGTGCAATCACCCAACCAGCTACTGCCTTTGCTGGAGCAGGACAGTAGCTGTCCACTCAACGGAAGTATGGAACGGAAGTATATAGGAAAGGTGAAGCAAGTAATATAATTTTGATCACTCTTATGCTTCGAATACTAGAGTTGGTACAGAGGAAGTAGTAGGGGGTGAGGAAGTGAATTTTAGTAGGAGATGAAGGCGTCGGGGCTTGACCCAACTTGCGTGAGCTGGTTTTTTTTGTTGGAGAGACAGTTTGAGGATACTTTTCGAGAGGGGACAGGACGGACAACACATAGGGAACGGAAGTATATAGGAAAGGTGAAGCAAGTAATCAAATTTACCCTAGTGATACGACCTACGCCAAGGCCGATTTTACACTCCAGGTACCCAGTTTAACGTATGGGTGGGACGAGGCGAACACGAGAGAAGGCCTGCCCAATGGCCACTGAGCAATCCTGGTGGCTAACCAAGTTCTCAGTCTCGTGTGTTGATTGGTTGTAGGAAGCCACCAATCAGGCCCCTGAATTCATTTTAGCCACCATGAACCCAGGTACTCATTTTCGTCTGAGTGAGACGGAACTGACAGGGAATGGAGTTTGTTCAACACTCCTGGGCTACTTGAACCCTGGTGGCAAGCCAGGGAAATTTCACCCACCCCTAGGGCAACATCTGGTCAATGTCGGTACCGGGTGCAATCACCCAACCAGCTACTGCCTTTGCTGGAGCAGGACAACATGCCAAACCCACCCAGCAACTGCTGTGCTGGTACCAGGCGCGGTCACCCATCCAACTACTGACCAGACCCTACGTTGCTTAACCTACTGATCTATTATCAGGGTTGCAAGCGTGTAGGCAGGGTTGCCCCTCAACGAATGAATGAATGAATGAATATAGAAAAGGTGGGTGAGGGTGAAAGAAGGGAAGTTTTTATTGGTTAAGTAGGAGAGACAGTGATAATAGTGGGAGAAATAGGGTGTCGGGGCTTGACCCAACGTGCGTGAGTTGAATAATTGAGCTGGGGTTGAGTTGATTTAGTTGGAGAAGTTACTTTAGTGATTCAGGATGGCTTGCCAAGAAGGGGGCAAGGGATGGGGAGCAAGTTAATTTTGGATGGTATAAGATCGAAAGTGCTTGCATGTTTTGGGGTTGTATTTTTGGGTGGTAGTATTCGAAAATGGTATAGGGGGAGGTAATTTTGGGTGGCATTGAGTCAAAAGGGGTACTGCTGGGGAAGTCTGTCAGTGGCAGAACCTGTAAGAAGGCTGTACTGTTTATTATAGGAGTTACGTTAAAAGGTTGTTGTCTTGTACTTTGTCTGTGAAATTATACATTTTAATGGGAAGTGAAGCTAGGAATCTAGGTCAGGAGTGGTAGGGAGGCTGGACTGTGGATGAGCCGGCATGACCCACCTCCTCTACCAATCCTGATTTTAAGTGAATATTGGAATGGGTGCCTCTCTGTTGTTGGGGTGAAGGAGGTTTGACATGGGGCGGTGTAAAATTATGTTGAAAATTTGGATGAAGTTATCATGAAAGGTCTCAAGTTTTATAATTTGTTTTTCTGCTAATTGCTGCCAATAAGTATTTAGAGGGGGGATGTGGGCTAGATTGTGAAGATGTTGTGCCGTCTGGAACTCATACCACTGAGTCCCGAACATCCACCTCAGTGCTTTATTTTGTAATCTTTGATATTTTAGTTGGTTGGTAGGGGCCGAAAGTGAAATGCTGAGTGGGACGTAGCACAAAAGAGGTCTTATAAGTGCTTTGTATAAGTGAAGCTTGGTTTTTATTGAGGCATTTCTGAAACGATAGATGGTTTGTAGTGATTTTGATGCAATGGCAATGGAAGTTTGTGCTTGTTTGTGGAATCGGATGTTTTTGTCGAATGTGAGGCCGAGTACTTTGTTTGTGGGAGAGACATTTATTTGTGTGCGGTTACGGACAGGTGCTCGGGAGTTCTGGAATAAGGGTCTTGGGCGGAGATGTCCCTTGGCAAAGTATGTGACGTGGGATTTTTGAGGATGAGCCTGAATCCGCCATTTTTGCTCCCATTGTGCTACTTTGTCAAGTTCTCTTTGAGCTTTGTTTGTCAATGCGTCTATTGTGTCTGCTCTTATTATTTGCGTCACATCGTCTGCGTACATTACTGTGAGAGAGTCATTGTGAGTGGGGTTGGGAAAGTCATTTGTGTATAGGATGTAGAGGGTAGGAGCGAGCACTGAGCCTTGAGGTACGCCTGCGTTTAGTGGAAATGAATCTGAATAAAGATTAGAAAACTTAATTTTGGCTGTTCTATTATCCAAAAAGTTGCAGAGAAGTTTCTGAGTAATTAATGGGAAGTTGAAATTTTCGCAGATTTTGTACTTCAAGCCTTCGTGCCACACTGTGTCAAAAGCTCGTTTTATGTCTTTTGTAATTAAGGCTGTCTTGTTTTTTCGTCTGGACTGTTTGTTTATGTGAAGGTAGTTTGTGATAATGTTTAGTGCTTCTTGTGTCGATCTGTGTTGTCTAAAACCAAATTGCATGTTCGTGAGGAGTCCTTCGTCTTCGAGAAATAGTCTGAGTCGGTGGTTTATGATACGTTCTAGAGTCTTCCCAAGAGTCTCAAGTAGACTAATGGGTCTGTAGTTTAGTGGATTAGTCTTGTCTTGGTTTTTCTTGGGAATGAGGATAATGGTCGCTGTCTTGTTGCCCCTCAATGAATGAATGAATGAATGAATATAGAAAAGGTGGGTGAGGGTGAAAGAAGGGAAGTTTTTATTGGTTAAGTAGGAGAGACAGTGATAATAGTGGGAGAAATAGGGTGTCGGGGCTTGACCCAACGTGCGTGAGTTGAATAATTGAGCTGGGGTTGAGTTGATTTAGTTGGAGAAGTTACTTTAGTGATTCAGGATGGCTTGCCAAGAAGGGGGCAAGGGATGGGGAGCAAGTTAATTTTGGATGGTATAAGATCGAAAGTGCTTGCATGTTTTGGGGTTGTATTTTTGGGTGGTAGTATTCGAAAATGGTATAGGGGGAGGTAATTTTGGGTGGCATTGAGTCAAAAGGGGTACTGCTGGGGAAGTCTGTCAGTGGCAGAACCTGTAAGAAGGCTGTACTGTTATTATTATAGGAGTTACGTTAAAAGGTTGTTGTCTTGTACTTTGTCTGTGAAATTATACATTTTAATGGGAAGTGAAGCTAGGAATCTAGGTCAGGAGTGGTAGGGAGGCTGGACTGTGGACGAGCCGGCATGACCCACCTCCTCTACCAATCCTGATTTTAAGTGAATATTGGAATGGGTGCCTCTCTGTTGTTGGGGTGAAGGAGGTTTGACATGGGGCGGTGTAAAATTATGTTGAAAATTTGGATGAAGTTATCATGAAAGGTCTCAAGTTTTATAATTTGTTTTTCTGCTAATTGCTGCCAATAAGTATTTAGAGGGGGGATGTGGGCTAGATTGTGAAGATGTTGTGCCGTCTGGAACTCATACCACTGAGTCCCGAACATCCACCTCAGTGCTTTATTTTGTAATCTTTGATATTTTAGTTGGTTGGTAGGGGCCGAAAGTGAAATGCTGAGTGGGACGTAGCACAAAAGAGGTCTTATAAGTGCCTTGTATAAGTGAAGCTTGGTTTTTATTGAGGCATTTCTGAAACGATAGATGGTTTGTAGTGATTTTGATGCAATGGCAATGGAAGTTTGTGCTTGTTTGTGGAATCGGATGTTTTTGTCGAATGTGAGGCCGAGTACTTTGTTTGTGGGAGAGACATTTATTTGTGTGCGATTACGGACAGGTGCTCGGGAGTTCTGGAATAAGGGTCTTGGGCGGAGATGTCCCTTGGCAAAGTATGTGACGTGTGATTTTTGAGGATGAGCCTGAATCCGCCATTTTTGCTCCCATTGTGCTACTTTGTCAAGTTCTCTTTGAGCTTTGTTTGTCAATGCGTCTATTGTGTCTGCTCTTATTATTTGCGTCACATCGTCTGCGTACATTACTGTGAGAGAGTCATTGTGAGTGGGGTTGGGAAAGTCATTTGTGTATAGGATGTAGAGGGTAGGAGCGAGCACTGAGCCTTGAGGTACGCCTGCGTTTAGTGGAAATGAATCTGAATAAAGATTAGAAAACTTAATTTTGGCTGTTCTATTATCCAAAAAGTTGCAGAGAAGTTTCTGAGTAATTAATGGGAAGTTGAAATTTTCGCAGATTTTGTACTTCAAGCCTTCGTGCCACACTGTGTCAAAAGCTCGTTTTATGTCTTTGTAATTAAGGCTGTCTTGTTTTTTCGTCTGGACTGTTTGTTTATGTGAAGGTAGTTTGTGATAATGTTTAGTGCTTCTTGTGTCGATCTGTGTTGTCTAAAACCAAATTGCATGTTCGTGAGGAGTCCTTCGTCTTCGAGAAATAGTCTGAGTCGGTGGTTTATGATACGTTCTAGAGTCTTCCCAAGAGTCTCAAGTAGACTAATGGGTCTGTAGTTTAGTGGATTAGTCTTGTCTTGGTTTTTCTTGGGAATGAGGATAATGGTCGCTGTCTTGAAGCAGACGGGAAAGTAGCCTGATGCCAGGATGGCGTTGTAGAGGCGAGTGAGTGCTGTTATGAAAGTGTTAGGTAGGTGCTTTACAAGGTGGTGATTAATACCCGTGGCACCAGGCGCCTTTCTCCGTGCTTTAGACAGGATGAATTTGACTTCGTCTGGCACAATGGGAGCAGTGAGTATGTTTTGAGGGTCAAGTGTGTTTAGGTTAATGTGTGTGTCATGGGAGATGTTGTCAGGGATGGTAGTGAGATGTTGTTCTATATTGCGGATGTGTTGTTCGGCAGGCCTTTCAATGGGGTGTGGGTGGTATACTTGTTGCCATGTCTGTTTAAATGTATCTGTGATAGCCCTAGGATCAGTAATTTTGTTGCCATTAACAGTGAGGGAGGATGTTCTGGGAGTGGTATTACCTTTTAAACGTTTTATATGTTGCCAGAATTCCCAGGGCTTAGTTTTCCTGTTTTGTTCTGCTGAGTGTACTAGGTGAGTCCAGTGAGCATCATGATCAGATTGCAGGCTGTTGAGGATGTGAGTTCTGAGGTTGGAGAGATCGTAACGTACTCGGCCTGGTATGTGGTTGTGTTTGTTCTGTTCGAATCGACGACGATAGCACACTAGGAGTCGTTGTGTTCTGATGGAGGGTCTGAAAGTGTGTTTGATTTTGTATGTAGTTTTTGGGATGGTTGTGTTGGCTGCATTTATGATTTTGTTCTGTAGGTTCTCAATTTGTTGGTCTATGTGTGTGTAGTGTTGTCCCTCATAGTCGTGTATGTAGTTGTCTTCTGATAAAATGTTTTTGAATTCTTCCCAGTTTGCTTGTGAGTAGTTAAAATGAGATTGACATGGGACTTGAATTGGGTTTGAAGAAATTGACATGAAAACTGGGATGTGATCTGATCCTGAAAGTGGCCCTGGGGAAATATCATGATGGAATATATTAAAAGCTTGGTTTGAAAAAATTAAGTCAGGTTTACCATTACCGTTTGGTGTGAAAACTGTGTTGAAATCTGGGCCTTGAAAAGTTAATCTTTTGTGGTTGTGTAGTGCTAATAGTTGAATTCCACGTTGATTAATGGTATTATGTTGGAAAGCTTGGTGTCTAGCGTTAAAGTCTGCAAGTATAAGTGTAGGTGCATTGTTATTGAATAAGGTATTTAAGTCTGTGTAAGGGATGTAGGTATTGGGTCTGACATATGTGGTGGCAACTATGAGGGGTCCGAGTGTTGTGTGTGTTTTAACTGCAAGGAAATGCTTGTATGTCCAGTCTGTGATGAATTCGTGTTGAATGGTGCTTTTTATCATGATTGCAACTCCATCGTTGGCATCGCCGTCGGTCTGTCGTGTTGTGTAACCAAAGAATCTAATTTTATGTGTGTTGTACGTACAGGTGCTGTTAATTAGTATTATGTCTGGGTCATTATCTAAAATTAATTGTGTGAGTAGGTGTCTGTTATTGTAGTAGTGTCTTATGTTGAATTGGATGACTCTTAACATGATGGGGTATCGTGAAGTGAGCTATGTGTGGGGAAGTGGGGGGATGGTGGGGCCCGGGTTGGAGAGGGAGAGGATAAGGAGCGGACTCCTCCAAAAGATGGAGATTTGGAGGTAGATTTGGTGTTTTTTCTTGGGGTTTCAACTTTACGTGACTTTGACCGAGAACGGTTTAATTCAGGGGAGGATATCACAGCTGGACTGGTGGGTTTTCGTTTTAGAGGAGATTGGGGAGGAATGGTGGGCGTTTTTGGTGTAGGAGGGGGTGGGGGAGGCATGAAGGATGTTGGGGTAGTAAGGTTAGGAAGGTCAGGGTCAGATGCATTGAGAGTTGGGTCAGTGACATTTGTGAGGGGGGGGGTTTGGGTAGGGAGATCTTGAGGTTCATTTTCAGTGGTGAGAGGGATTGACATTTCAGGGATTTCGTTGGCGCTTGGGGGTTGAGGAATAGGGGTAGTGGAGGATGAGTTGGAGGTAGAGGTTGAGGGTAGTGGAATAGGAAGAGGAGTGGCTGAGAGAGATGGATTATGAGAGTTCTTGCTATGCTGGAACCAAGACTCAGGGATCATGATGGCAGGGAGATTGTGGGCAGTCAGGCCATCATTTAGTAGCTTGTTAAACTGTGGGGTGACTTTTTGGTTCGTGAGGTGGAGTGCAACATTAACAAGGACTGAAGTTTGGGCGAATATTTCGCGGTTGAACAATGGGCCGGGAGGATTGATGTTGGGTGGGGTAGGGGGGGAGGATTGAGGGATGTGTGAGGTGCTCGCTGAAGCATATGATTTGGCAGTGACTGGGTGGGATGAGAATAAAGGACGTGTTTGGTTGGGATTGGTTGGAGTGGCCTTTGCGTTTTTTCTAGTGTCTTTTAAGACATTGCCCCTCAATGAATGAATGAATGAATGAATATAGAAAAGGTGGGTGAGGGTGAAAGAAGGGAAGTTTTTATTGGTTAAGTAGGAGAGACAGTGATAATAGTGGGAGAAATAGGGTGTCGGGGCTTGACCCAACGTGCGTGAGTTGAATAATTGAGCTGGGGTTGAGTTGATTTAGTTGGAGAAGTTACTTTAGTGATTCAGGATGGCTTGCCAAGAGGGGGCAAGGGATGGGGAGCAAGTTAATTTTGGATGGTATAAGATCGAAAGTGCTTGCATGTTTTGGGGTTGTATTTTTGGGTGGTAGTATTCGAAAATGGTATAGGGGGAGGTAATTTTGGGTGGCATTGAGTCAAAAGGGGTACTGCTGGGGAAGTCTGTCAGTGGCAGAACCTGTAAGAAGGCTGTACTGTTATTATTATAGGAGTTACGTTAAAAGGTTGTTGTCTTGTACTTTGTCTGTGAAATTATACATTTTAATGGGAAGTGAAGCTAGGAATCTAGGTCAGGAGTGGTAGGGAGGCTGGACTGTGGACGAGCCGGCATGACCCACCTCCTCTACCAATCCTGATTTTAAGTGAATATTGGAATGGGTGCCTCTCTGTTGTTGGGGTGAAGGAGGTTTGACATGGGGCGGTGTAAAATTATGTTGAAAATTTGGATGAAGTTATCATGAAAGGTCTCAAGTTTTATAATTTGTTTTTTCTGCTAATTGCTGCCAATAAGTATTTAGAGGGGGGATGTGGGCTAGATTGTGAAGATGTTGTGCCGTCTGGAACTCATACCACTGAGTCCCGAACATCCACCTCAGTGCTTTATTTTGTAATCTTTGATATTTTAGTTGGTTGGTAGGGGCCGAAAGTGAAATGCTGAGTGGGACGTAGCACAAAAGAGGTCTTATCAGTGCTTTGTATAAGTGAAGCTTGGTTTTTATTGAGGCATTTCTGAAACGATAGATGGTTTGTAGTGATTTTGATGCAATGGCAATGGAAGTTTGTGCTTGTTTGTGGAATCGGATGTTTTTGTCGAATGTGAGGCCGAGTACTTTGTTTGTGGGAGAGACATTTATTTGTGTGCGGTTACGGACAGGTGCTCGGGAGTTCTGGAATAAGGGTCTTGGGCGGAGATGTCCCTTGGCAAAGTATGTGACGTGTGATTTTTGAGGATGAGCCTGAATCCGCCATTTTTGCTCCCATTGTGCTACTTTGTCAAGTTCTCTTGAGCTTTGTTTGTCAATGCGTCTATTGTGTCTGCTCTTATTATTTGCGTCACATCGTCTGCGTACATTACTGTGAGAGAGTCATTGTGAGTGGGGTTGGGAAAGTCATTTGTGTATAGGATGTAGAGGGTAGGAGCGAGCACTGAGCCTTGAGGTACGCCTGCGTTTAGTGGAAATGAATCTGAATAAAGATTAGAAAACTTAATTTTGGCTGTTCTATTATCCAAAAAGTTGCAGAGAAGTTTCTGAGTAATTAATGGGAAGTTGAAATTTTCGCAGATTTTGTACTTCAAGCCTTCGTGCCACACTGTGTCAAAAGCTCGTTTTATGTCTTTTGTAATTAAGGCTGTCTTGTTTTTTCGTCTGGACTGTTTGTTTATGTGAAGGTAGTTTGTGATAATGTTTAGTGCTTCTTGTGTCGATCTGTGTTGTCTAAAACCAAATTGCATGTTCGTGAGGAGTCCTTCGTCTTCGAGAAATAGTCTGAGTCGGTGGTTTATGATACGTTCTAGAGTCTTCCCAAGAGTCTCAAGTAGACTAATGGGTCTGTAGTTTAGTGGATTAGTCTTGTCTTGGTTTTTCTTGGGAATGAGGATAATGGTCGCTGTCTTGAAGCAGACGGGAAAGTAGCCTGATGCCAGGATGGCGTTGTAGAGGCGAGTGAGTGCTGTTATGAAAGTGTTAGGTAGGTGCTTTACAAGGTGGTGATTAATACCCGTGGCACCAGGCGCCTTTCTCCGTGCTTTAGACAGGATGAATTTGACTTCGTCTGGCACAATGGGAGCAGTGAGTATGTTTTGAGGGTCAAGTGTGTTTAGGTTAATGTGTGTGTCATGGGAGATGTTGTCAGGGATGGTAGTGAGATGTTGTTCTATATTGCGGATGTGTTGTTCGGCAGGCCTTTCAATGGGGTGTGGGTGGTATACTTGTTGCCATGTCTGTTTAAATGTATCTGTGATAGCCCTAGGATCAGTAATTTTGTTGCCATTAACAGTGAGGGAGGATGTTCTGGGAGTGGTATTACCTTTTAAACGTTTTATATGTTGCCAGAATTCCCAGGGCTTAGTTTTCCTGTTTTGTTCTGCTGAGTGTACTAGGTGAGTCCAGTGAGCATCATGATCAGATTGCAGGCTGTTGAGGATGTGAGTTCTGAGGTTGGAGAGATCGTAACGTACTCGGCCTGGTATGTGGTTGTGTTTGTTCTGTTCGAATCGACGACGATAGCACACTAGGAGTCGTTGTGTTCTGATGGAGGGTCTGAAAGTGTGTTTGATTTTGTATGTAGTTTTTGGGATGGTTGTGTTGGCTGCATTTATGATTTTGTTCTGTAGGTTCTCAATTTGTTGGTCTATGTGTGTGTAGTGTTGTCCCTCATAGTCGTGTATGTAGTTGTCTTCTGATAAAATGTTTTTGAATTCTTCCCAGTTTGCTTGTGAGTAGTTAAAATGAGATTGACATGGGACTTGAATTGGGTTTGAAGAAATTGACATGAAAACTGGGATGTGATCTGATCCTGAAAGTGGCCCTGGGGAAATATCATGATGGAATATATTAAAAGCTTGGTTTGAAAAAATTAAGTCAGGTTTACCATTTCCGTTTGGTGTGAAAACTGTGTTGAAATCTGGGCCTTGAAAAGTTAATCTTTTGTGGTTGTGTAGTGCTAATAGTTGAATTCCACGTTGATTAATGGTATTATGTTGGAAAGCTTGGTGTCTAGCGTTAAAGTCTGCAAGTATAAGTGTAGGTGCATTGTTATTGAATAAGGTATTTAAGTCTGTGTAAGGGATGTAGGTATTGGGTCTGACATATGTGGTGGCAACTATGAGGGGTCCGAGTGTTGTGTGTGTTTTAACTGCAAGGAAATGCTTGTATGTCCAGTCTGTGATGAATTCGTGTTGAATGGTGCTTTTTATCATGATTGCAACTCCATCGTTGGCATCGCCGTCGGTCTGTTGTGTTGTGTAACCAAAGAATCTAATTTTATGTGTGTTGTACGTACAGGTGCTGTTAATTAGTATTATGTCTGGGTCATTATCTAAAATTAATTGTGTGAGTAGGTGTCTGTTATTGTAGTAGTGTCTTATGTTGAATTGGATGACTCTTAACATGATGGGGTATCGTGAAGTGAGCTATGTGTGGGGAAGTGGGGCGATGGTGGGGCCCGGGTTGGAGAGGGAGAGGATAAGGAGCGGACTCCTCCAAAAGATGGAGATTTGGAGGTAGATTTGGTGTTTTTTCTTGGGGTTTCGACTTTACGTGACTTTGACCGAGAACGGTTTAATTCAGGGGAGGATATCTCAGCTGGACTGGTGGGTTTTCGTTTTAGAGGAGATTGGGGAGGAATGGTGGGCGTTTTTGGTGTAGGAGGGGGTGGGGGAGGCATGAAGGATGTTGGGGTAGTAAGGTTAGGAAGGTCAGGGTCAGATGCATTGAGAGTTGGGTCAGTGACATTTGTGAGGGGGGGGTTTGGGTAGGGAGATCTTGAGGTTCATTTTCAGTGGTGAGAGGGATTGATATTTCAGGGATTTCGTTGGTGCTTGGGGGTTGAGGAATAGGGGTAGTGGAGGATGAGTTGGAGGTAGAGGTTGAGGGTAGTGGAATAGGAAGAGGAGTGGCTGAGAGAGATGGATTATGAGAGTTCTTGCTATGCTGGAACCAAGACTCAGGGATCATGATGGCAGGGAGATTGTGGGCAGTCAGGCCATGATTTAGTAGCTTGTTAAACTGTGGGGTGACTTTTTGGTTCGTGAGGTGGAGTGCAACATTAACAAGGACTGAAGTTTGGGCGAATATTTCGCGGTTGAACAATGGGCCGGGAGGATTGATGTTGGGTGGGGTAGGGGGGGAGGATTGAGGGATGTGTGAGGTGCTCGCTGAAGCATATGATTTGGCAGTGACTGGGTGGGATGAGAATAAAGGACGTGTTTGGTTGGGATTGGTTGGAGTGGCCTTTGCGTTTTTTCTAGTGTCTTTTAAGACATTGAGACGGAAGGGACATTCGGCACTGATTGCAATGTGAGGGCCATTGCAGTTTGAGCATTTAGAGTGATTGAAGAGCAGGTGGTAAATGAGTGCCCTGACTCAGCACAACGAGAGCAAGTTACTGTTTTTGACATTGGGCTGTGGGATGTCCGTAAGCATAACAGTTATAGCACTGCCTCAGATTGATCCAGGACTCAGGGGTCAGAAAATCAGGCGGCAAAATCACATGAAATGCCTTGAGACCTGTTTTTAGAAGCTTACTGGCCTCCTGAGGGGAGGCACATCGAATTTTGAGGGCTTGACGTTGGGTTTTATATACTTCACAGACAGTGATGGAGTTTTTCTTGGAAATTTCCCTGGCAATCTCATCTTCGTCTTTGTTGAAGATGTTCTTGTCAGGGTGCAGAATTTTGACTGTACAGGCAGCTTTTAGTTCTGGGGAGAGGACTAGTTCATAACCAGCAGATTGGAGTTTCTTTAGAGTGGCGGGGTTGAGATATGCATCAAGATCTTTTTGTGAAGCAAGTCTTATTTTGATTACATTGAGATTTTTGAAAACTCTGACTATTTGGGTTTGAGTGATACTAAATATGTGAGAGCCTGGGTCATCAGGGGGATTGTTAATGCATTTAAATTTAACATACAGTGCCATACTGAATCATTGGGAGAAACAAGTTTAATTTCTAACTATAAGAAAAGTGAAAATGAATGGGGAAAATAACAAGTTAGGGAGGTAGAGTTAATTGAACATTTTGATGGAGAATTTTAAAACTGTACCCAGGGGCACCCCTATGGGATGTCCCCAGAAAAAACCTAACTCCTACCTATGTCCTTGGACTGTAGGCAAGCCTATGTCACCAGACCCTAACCTACTTGAAGTATAAACCCTACCCACTTGCCTCCTATAACCAGGGGCTAAACCCCCCCCTTCATGGCAATGCCTTCAGGGTTCGGCGTCGTACTACAAGTGGGCTTCTAATGGGCGGTAGTGGGTAATATTTAATAATTTAGAAAAGGAAAAGTAGTGGGAAAGGTTTTGGGGAAAAGATAAGAGTATAGGAAAGTAATGAGAATGGACAAGGATGATGATGAGATATGAGGTGAGATGCAGTGAGCTGATTGGCCGGGCGAGCGCAGATCGAGGGTCGATTGGAGGAGGAGAGAGAACTGATGGAGGAAGCGTTGGGGCTAGGTTTTTCTGGTCCTCAACTCGTCCATCTTCTTCTTCTTCTACTGCTGCTTGAAGATCTCCTTTCTTCTTTCTTCTTCCTTCTTTCTTCTTTCTCCTTCCTTCTTTCTTCTTCCGCTTGTAGATGGGGGGGGGGGGCTACAGGCCTGTGAGAGAGACCAGAGCGTCACCAAGTACCACCTCGAAGTGCCCCTCAATGAATGAATGAATGAATGAATATAGAAAAGGTGGGTGAGGGTGAAAGAAGGGAAGTTTTTATTGGTTAAGTAGGAGAGACAGTGATAATAGTGGGAGAAATAGGGTGTCGGGGCTTGACCCAACGTGCGTGAGTTGAATAATTGAGCTGGGGTTGAGTTGATTTAGTTGGAGAAGTTACTTTAGTGATTCAGGATGGCTTGCCAAGAAGGGGGCAAGGGATGGGGAGCAAGTTAATTTTGGATGGTATAAGATCGAAAGTGCTTGCATGTTTTGGGGTTGTATTTTTGGGTGGTAGTATTCGAAAATGGTATAGGGGGAGGTAATTTTGGTTGGCATTGAGTCAAAAGGGGTACTGCTGGGGAAGTTTGTCAGTGGCAGAACCTGTAAGAAGGCTGTACTGTTATTATTATAGGAGTTACGTTAAAAGGTTGTTGTCTTGTACTTTGTCTGTGAAATTATACATTTTAATGGGAAGTGAAGCTAGGAATCTAGGTCAGGAGTGGTAGGGAGGCTGGACTGTGGACGAGCCGGCATGACCCACCTCCTCTACCAATCCTGATTTTAAGTGAATATTGGAATGGGTGCCTCTCTGTTGTTGGGGTGAAGGAGGTTTGACATGGGGCGGTGTAAAATTATGTTGAAAATTTGGATGAAGTTATCATGAAAGGTCTCAAGTTTTATCATTTGTTTTTCTGCTAATTGCTGCCAATAAGTATTTAGAGGGGGGATGTGGGCTAGATTGTGAAGATGTTGTGCCGTCTGGAACTCATACCACTGAGTCCCGAACATCCACCTCAGTGCTTTATTTTGTATTCTTTGATATTTTAGTTGGTTGGTAGGGGCCGAAAGTGAAATGCTGAGTGGGACGTAGCACAAAAGAGGTCTTATAAGTGCTTTGTATAAGTGAAGCTTGGTTTTTATTGAGGCATTTCTGAAACGATAGATGGTTTGTAGTGATTTTGATGCAATGGCAATGGAAGTTTGTGCTTGTTTGTGGAATCGGATGTTTTTGTCGAATGTGAGGCCGAGTACTTTGTTTGTGGGAGAGACATTTATTTGTGTGCGGTTAGGGACAGGTGCTCGGGAGTTCTGGAATAAGGGTCTTGGGCGGCCCCTCAACTAACAATGCATCTTATTTATACAAAATTCGAGGATCAAGTAGAGGGAGGTGGGCGGAGCTACTGGGTGTGTGGTGGCTGTTCATTGGTGGAAGGTAGTCTATTCGCGAGACGGGCACTAAATCTTATCGGTGGTTGGTTGTTGGCTGTGGGTGTCTGTGATTGGTTGGTGTTGTCAGTTGTGTGCTGAGCGTGGAAGCGTTAGGAAGGGGGGCGCGGGGCGAGAGGAGGGGGTGCAGCATGCCTGTAGCGTTTGCCTGAAGGAAGAATTTGAAGGTCTTGTGTTTGGTTGTTGATGCTGGGGTTGAGTGTTTGGATGTATAGAGCTTCTAAGTTAGCTAGTCTTCTGGGGTCTGATTCTTTGTCAAGTATGGTGGTTTGTTTGTCTAGGTCGGTGCGAGTTAGGGCAAGATGGTGGGGGGCTTGATAGTGATCTTTTATAGCGCCAGATTGAAGGTGGAGGGTGTTACGACTGAGGTTTAAATATATCAGGGCTCCTATTCATTGGACTAGTAATGGCATAAATGCTACAACGGAAAGCGCTAGATCCAACCTCTGATGTATATTCCCAGTGAACAAAGAACACAAATACTCTCCAGAGTTCTATATGCAATAATAGGTTATTAAAATGTGCGTCTACTCTAGGCTTAATGTTATGTGAAAACAGCCTATTACTACCTATAACCGAAGGTGCTTGGTTATGGTATGCAAAGTAAGGTGGTAAGAGAAGTTACAGCTTACGTTACTTTAATCAATAAATGTCAGGCACTCCTGCATGAAAGAAAGTGCACTAAAGTCCTTCAACACCAGCAAGGAATCTTCTTTAAATGTTAGATGCTATCAAGATGCTCGAATCGGAAATGGAACCCAAAAAGGCAGGCAGCGGAACAATGCTCGTGCAGGCTATGCACACAAAAGACAGGATATATAATGCAGTCGGAGCCAAGAATATCCTAAACGCTACAATAATAATAATCTCCACGACAATGCAGTATTCCTATCAACAAAAAGAGCCTAAGTCGTTTGTGTCTCAATACACCAAACTAGGCTGCGAAATGCTTGTGTAACCATAAACGGGTATGCATAATAAGAGTAATTGGGTTTAATATACTTAATGTCTACTATGACTGATAAAGTCTAGCTAGAGTCAGTGATACGAGATACTGGTGCGCATGGCATGCCGCATAGCCTAGTGCAAATCTCAAGTCTGTGCGTAAAATATTACGTTATAATGAAGGGTAGCTCTCTTGAGAAACCTTAATACCGAAGTATTAAGCGTTCTCCTGGCGTACCTCAAAGACAAACAACGAGCTTAGAACAGTGCAGAATGGTATAGGCAAAAAGCCCTCATTCGTGCATGCTCTATTCTCAATGGCACACAGACTAGAATTTACCAAATCAACTCCAGTTCTCAGGTATGTCGTGCAGCTTTTAACTAAAGCCAGCACCCATCGGAAACAATACCTAATAGTATCAGACTCCTAGCCTAGTATTATCTAATCCAGCAGAACACTAATAATTATAGGAAGCAGTACTGAACAATATGAATGCCAACCAATGCTTTGTGATCAACTTATCTTAACAACTAACATACATGGGTTATATAAGACCTTAACGCACAATACAACTGGCCAGCATGAAGCTGATTATGCAGAGTTAACCTGAGGGGGTATAATATTAATAAAAGGTGGTGAAAGATATGGAAAATGAGAGAGATAGGCAGAGGAAAAGGTTCTCAGGTGCAGTGAGGGAAACAGGTATCAAAGGGATAAGAGGGATGCGTTCTAGAAACCAGATCTGAGGGAGAGAGTGGCAAGAGAGCTGTATATATACTAGCACTAGCTCACACCGCGTAGGCAAAGCGGTAACAATTCCTTCAGCCAATGCCAAAGAAGCCAGCCAAACATGACGTCACCAAGCATGGTAAAAAACTCCTCCAACCAATCCCCAAGAGGCCAGCCAGCTGTGACGTCATCGAGCATGGCAAAAAACACTGCGCGCCTCCTCTCACTCTGTTCTACTCTCTCTCTCTCTCTCTCAAAAAGCATCATTACTACTTAATGATAAAACATATACTTTGCAATTAAATATATAAAGCCTTGACATGGGCGAAAACAAAGAGCCTTTCTGGACTGCCCATGACACGAGCTTTCATATGAAATAAAGCACACAATAATACATCAACTGTAGCCACATCCACTGGCCTGGCGATCATAGCGACTCACTGTAGGACAAGCCATGCGGTTGTAACGGAGTGGTTAACGTCACACCCCCACCAAGATTTTTTCTCAGAGGCCCAAAGCTCAAAAAAAAATCTGATGGTTAGAACCCATGCTATATCTCTACTTCCCATCACCCAGCGGCAGTAAAATATCTGGCACAGTTCTTCAACAAAACATTTTACAAAAATATAACCCTCCCCAACACAATAGGTTAAATCATATGTAGTTATGCTCCTCAAGAGCGAGCTTCTCTAGCCCAGCATTCTGAGAGGAGTACAACTCAGAATTACTGCTATAACATACTGAAAAAATTCAACTATCAAAGAAAGAGTTTATATTTGATTTTTATGTTTTTAATTTGTTTATTTCGGCTGAACTATAGGGGCAAGCCTAGTTTTTTCTTCTATACCAAACGCTCAACTCCTGCATTACGACCCAATATGCTGGGCTACAACCGCGAGCCAACAAGCACCAAGCGCAAAATACTATTCAAACTAAAGCAGGAGGCTACCCGTGTGTCAATCTACCCAGGATCATATACCCTTGAAAGACAATCTGCAACCACGTTGTCACAACCGGCAATATGGCGTATGTCCAGGCTATACTCCCATAACACCAGCGACCACCCGGTCAGCCTCATATTCCGATTGTGAAACTGGTCCAAGAACTTGAGAGGGTGATGATCTGTGTAAACTACAACGACCGGACCATAGGCTGGAACATAGACCTCGAAATGCCTCAGTGCAAGCACAACTGCCAGCAGCTCCCTCTCGACAACAGAGCAGCTTCCCTGGGCTGAATTGAACTTCTCTGAGCAGAAACTAACAGGATGTTCCAGCCCATCATTGTCCTTTTTCATAAGGACGGCACCAGCCCCCACACCACTAGCATCCGTTGCTAGTTGGAAAGGTAGGCTAAAGTCAGGGGCCCTGAGGATCGGGTGAGTGCACAACAGGTGTTTTACTACTCTAAACGCCTTCTCACACTCAGGCGCCCATTTGACTTTCTTATCCTTCCAGTTATCCTCCACCTGAGCTTGACTGTCCCGTTCTCCTTCTCCACCTTGACTGCTAAACGTCATCACAGGCACAGTGAGAGGCTCAGGGGGGTGCCTCACATACTCCTTCGTGAGTTTAACGTGACATAACTGATTGAGCTTACGTCTGTCTGGAGCGGCCACCAAGCAATCCAGGTCCGATAGCCTCTCAACCACCCTATAAGGACCAGTGTACTTCTCGGATAAGGGATGACCTACAAGGGGCAGTAGAATCAACACCTCCTGACCCACGTGAAACACCCTGAGTTTAACCTTGAGGTCGTACCTGTCCTTCATGAGGGCCTGAGAGCTAGTCAAATTACGGCCAGCCAACTCCAGACTGCGCAACATCCGTTCTCGACTGTCGAGGACATACTTGAGCATAGAACAAGGTTTTTCTGTGCCCTCCCATATTTCTTTAACCATATGGAGAGGTCCTCTGACACGGTGTCCAAAGACGAGCTCATTAGGGCTGAATCCCAAACTTTCCCCATTTTTTTTTTTTTTTTTTTTTTTTTTTTAAGAGACAATGAACGGAGGAAGGAAAAACACAGATAAAACAAAAAGGTCCATGTGCCTAAAGGCATCCTCCATTCATAAAATGTTTGTAACAACTGGATTTAAACATTTGTAGATTGTAAGTTTGTGGAAAGCAATTCGAGGGAAGTGAATTCCAAAGAGTAGTAGCTCTGGGGATAAATGAAGTCTGATAAGCAGAAGTCCTGCATTGTGGAGGAGAAAGTGTAAATTCATGGGCGCTCTCAGCTGCCCTAGTTCTACGGGGAAAGATGTGGAGAGGCGGCACAATTGAAGCAAGTTCCTCGGAACAATTGCTGTGAAAATATCTGTAGAATAATGCAAGGGATGCAACGTTTCTTTGTATGGATAATGTAGGAAGGTCCTGTGTGATTGCAGGGTTATTGATTAATCTAATAGATTTATTTTGAATTTTGTCCAACTGCCTCAATGCAACCACTCCACTTCCACCCCACAGAGGTGAACAGTAATCCATCTGAGAACGCACATGACTTTTATATATCACGGCCAACTGCTCGTCAGTGAAGAATTCTCGAACTCTGTACAGGAGTCCCAGTTTTTTAGAGGCAATCTTAGCAATGCTTCTAACATAATGTGTCGAGCTCAAGTTAGTAGTTAATGTTACACCGAGAATGTCAATACTAGGGGAAGTGGGAATATTTACATAATTAAAAAATATATGTCAGTGAGTCAGTGAGATTCTGTCGGTTAGAAAATTGAATGTACTTGGTTTTCTGTGCATTAAAGGAAACTAGATTCTTTTGTCCCCATCCATTAATTCTAGAAAGGTCCTGGTTCAGAGAAATTGCAGTGTTTATTTTTGAATTTATAAGATCGGGTTGGGTGAAAGAATTGGTAAATGTGAAGGAACTGTGGAGTGTTGAGTCATCTGCGTAGGAATGTATTGGATTATGAGTGGTAGATATGAGATCATTGATATGAATGAGGAACAGAATTGGGGCCAAAACTGATCCCTGGGGAACACCAGCATTTATTGAGTGAAATTGAGAATAAAGGCCATCTACCATTACACATATTTTTCTGTTATGAAGATAAGAAGAAATTAGTGGAACTAATGATGCAGGCCGTAGTGTGACATCTTCGACAATAAGGATTGATGCCAGACTCTATCAAATGCCTTTGATATATCCAGTGCTATTGTATGTGTTTCACCATGTTGGTCTGTAGCTTGGTTGATTTGATGCGTAAGAAGGCAAAGCATGTCTGCAGTTGATCGACATCGTCTAAAACCATATTGCCTATCACTGATTAATTTATTATTCTCAAGATGCTTAATTATGTGATTATTTAATATAATTTCAAAGACTTTACCAAGAGTGGAAGTTATAGCTATTGGTCTGTAGTTTGATGGATCTGAAGAGGCACCTTTTTTAGGAACTGGATGGATGTTTGCTTCTTTCCAGGGTACTGGGAAGCATGAGGTATGAGTACTCACCCGCCGGCTTTAGCATCGCCAACAGCTCCGCATCGCCACTGAGAAAACTCGATCATAATTTGAGTATTTCATATCCCAATTCCCTTTATTCATTGCATGAACAGTAGTTAAGTGCTTGTTTAACCTCCACATAGTTCTGTAGTTGCCGTGCATGTTATTTTATTGCTTTTCTGACTGATAAACATTGTTGTTTACATTTGTTATCCTAGCTTGTAGCAGACGACGCACGCGCACCTCTAATCGACCTAGCTTTGTATTTTCTTATTAACTCTAGTAGTTATCGTATTCAGTATCCTACTGTAGCTATATATATCTGTAATTTTAGTTGTTGCTTGCATGATCTTGTACTGTAGTAACCTTTGACTGATAACTTTGTTTATCTAAATATAATCCTGCTTGACTAGCCTACAGTGACACCAGCGCCATCTGTTGATACAGTATATTAACCCCTTGTGTGCAGTTACACTTTATTTTTATATAATCTCTATTTGGTGAATTGTATATTTAGTTACATATTCTATTATATATATATATATATTTGTTTTGCTTTTTTAGGTAGGTTATCACCCCTGGTAGCCTACTTCTGCATATTTCATACTTTTTTGTTTTTGGTTATTTTTGTTTTAGGTTATTCTAGGCTATCATCCCTGGTGGCCTATTTCTGCGTACGGTACTTCAATTTTTAAATTTTCAGTTAGGCTATCAACGCTGGTGGCCTATTTCTGCGAACCGGTATTTCATAATTTTTGTTTTCGGTTAGTCTAGGCTATCATCCCTGGTGGCCTATTTCTGCGTACTTCAATTTTTAAATTTTCAGTTAGGCTATCACCGCTGGTGGCCTATTTCTGCGTACCAGTATTTCATAATTTTTGTTTTCGGTTATTTTTGTTTTCGGTTAGTCTAGGCTATCACCGCTGGTGGCCTATTTCTGCGTACCGGTATTTCATAATTTTTGTTTTCGGTTATTTTTGTTTTCGGTTAGTCTAGGCAATCATCCCTGGTGGCCTATTTCTGCGTACTTCAATTTTTAAATTTTCAGTTAAGCTATCACCGCTGGTGGCCTATTTCTGCGTACCGGTAGTTCATAATTTTTGTTTTCGGTTAGGATATGCTATAACCCCTGGTGGCCTATATCTGTTTAAATAAACATAAAATTGTTTTCGGTTCGGCTATCACTGCGTATTCAAATTTAATTTTGTTTTGTTTTAATTTTTGGTTAGGCTATCACCGCTGATAACCTATTTGTGTGTATTTCAACATTTTTGTTTTCGGTTAGGCCTATTTAAGTAAGTGAAGCGACCTGAAGGGAGTGAAGTGTTTTTAAAGTGAGTTTAGTGTTTTTAAGTGAGTGAAGTGAACTGAAGAAAGTGATCGTCACCATGCCTCGTGCCTGTACTAACTGCGCCGGTAAGTTTGGTGCTTCCATGTTTGCTCCTGCCGATCCACAAGTCTGCCGACTCTGCCAGCAACGAGAGGATTTGACTGCAAAATTGGATGAAGCCCTCAACAAGATCAACGCCCTCACCAGGAAGCTGGAATCACTCCAAGAGTTTGTAACACTCAACGTTGGAGTATCACTAACTCAAATTGTTTCAACTCCAGCATCCACCACCGCCCCAACGTCATCTGCCAACAATCCAACACCTGCAGTAGACACTGCAGCAGATGCTTCTGACGAACCTGAGCCGACATCAAACCAGGACAGCCGCCCTGTTCACCTTAGTCTCTCCCCCACTCCTCGTGCAAGAAGCCTGCTAGCACGAACAGTACCATCCCCTCGCCCCCGTTCTAACCACTCCTCTCCCCGACCTGTACGTAGAGTCCCGCCACCACAGGTTTCCGGATTTACACCAGTGAGGAACGGTGCACGGCCAACGCAGAAAAGGTATCATCTACCAGTCACAATGTCAAACAGATTTCAGATATTGGTAGAGATGGAAGACGAACCAGAAGAAACCAGGCTCGTTGGGGATTCCATCCTACGAGGACAGGTCGAAGAGTTCTGCGACAGAGTCCCAAATCAACGAAAAAGATTTTGCATCCCAGGAGCTGGACTGGACGACATTGTGGAAGCCTTCGAAGATACCACAAAGGATGCAAATGAAAATACCCTTTTTGTCATCCATGCTGGTTCAAATGACGTCATGCGCACCAGATCCGAAGAGTTGATGGAGAAATATCGCAAGATGATCCAGCACTACAAAAACAAGTCAAGGAATATCATCATCTCAGGCATTCTCCCCAAGATCGACGCACCTGACAAATTCTACGACAAGGCCTTCTGCACAAATAGCCGACTAAAACATTTGTGTCTGAGGGAAGAAGTTGAATTCATCAACCTCTGGGACAACTTCTACAACCAGCCTACTCTGTTCCGCAAGGATGGCACTCATCTAAACCCTGTGGGTTCAGCACGCATGGGTCGTCTCCTACACGAAGCAGTCCGCAGCCATGGATCAAAAAACGCCATCCGAGAAGAAGCAGCAGTGACATAAATCATCCAACGCCAAGAAAAAAACAGAGGCAACCGAGGACCACCAGCGATAAGGACCGGAGACAGCGAGGACCGAGGACAGCCATGAACATAAATGTAGATCCGACAAGAACCAAAAATATTATTAAAGCGCGTTCCGTGAGTTCTAAAATAACAAATTTAAAGGTTTTCTATGCAAACGCTCGTAGCATACGCAATAAATTTTCAGATTTAGAGGAGCTAGTGTTTACAGAAAATAATGATGTGATTGGCATAACAGAATCTTGGCTCAATACAGAAGATAGAGACTTTTTAGCAGAGTATTCACTTCCCGGTTATGTAATGTTTGAGAAAAGCCGAATAAATCGAAATGGAGGTGGCGTTTTACTTTATATCAAAGAAAGTCTTAACCCTACCCTCTTGTCAAAACCTCAAATTGTGAACGTCGACGCATCTTTTGTGCTAATAAAGAATAATAAAGGTACCAAAATAATACTTGCATTAATATACAGACCTCCAGCTCAATCAGTGCAAACTGACCGAGAAATTTACGAACAAATTGCAGATGTAAGTAACTCACAAGATACCGTAATTTTTGGTGACTTTAATTTACCTGTGACCAAGTGGGGCGATACTCTTACTTCACACTCCGGACATGACTTGTATACGAACTTGCAAGAGAGTTCGCTTTATCAATTTGTTGGAACGCCGACCCGTGGTAATAACGTTCTTGACATTGTACTTGCAACAAAAGAAGAATTAATAGAGAATTTGAATGTTGGTGATGAATTCAGTAACAGCGACCATCATACGATAACTTTCACTTTAAAGTTTACTAGTAACGAACCAAATAGTAGCATCGAAAAAGTCCCTAATTTCAAGAAAGCAAACTTCCATAAACTTAGAGCTATGTTTAAAGAAACTGACTGGAGCTTTTTAATTCACAATAACGACATAAATACATCTTGGAAGTTATTCGAAGCCACTTACCTAAAGCAGTGCAAGACTGCATACCATCGAAAACTCGGCGTCCAGGCCATAATAATAAGCCCAAATGGTGGAATAAAGATATTTCAAACTGCCTGCTTGCTAAAAAATTTGCTAATGATTGATTAAAATCCTCACAAAATGACGAAGAACGGCTGAAATTTGTAGAGCTACGACGCAAAGCCAAAAAGTTAATTAAGCAAAGTAAAAAGACCTTAGAGTTACATATTGCGAATCAAAGTAAAACAAACCCGAAAGAATTCTATAGTTATATCAGAAAGAAAAAAGTAGTTACTTCAACTGTTGGACCGTTAGTCGATGAAAATGGAGAATACACCAAAGACGAAGAACAAATGAGTAATGCCCTCAATACCTTCTTTGCATCAGTTTTTACAACAGAAGACCTCAGTGATATCCCTACACCATCGCCGATTCAGATTGATAATTCAGATGTTTTAAGCAATATCACCGTTACAGAGAGAGAAGTATTGAATTGTTTAGATAAACTCAAGGTAAATAAAACGCCTGGACCTGATACAATCTCGCCTAGAGTTCTAAAGGAAGCTAAGGATGAGCTCTCTAAACCACTGACATTACTATTCAATAAATCCTTGCAGTCTGGAACTATGCCCGATCAGTGGAAGCTAGCCAACGTAACACCGATATTCAAAAAAGGCAGCAAATCCCTATCCAGTAACTATCGTCCAATTAGCTTAACCTCAGTTGTATGTAAAATGCTAGAAACGGTCATACGAGACAGACTCGTAAATCACTTAGAGGAAAATAACATACTTAAAGATACTCAACACGGCTTTCGTAAAAAACGTTCCTGTTTAACAAACCTCTTAGACTTCTTCCACGATATCCTCAACCTCTACGATGAGAGTAAAGCTGTAGATATTATATACCTTGATTTTCAAAAGGCCTTTGACAAAGTTCCCCACAAACGTTTACTGCTAAAACTAAAAGCGCATGGAATACAAGACGGTGTGTTGAAATGGATAGAAAATTGGCTCAGCGACAGAAAGCAAAGAGTAGTCATAAACGGTAAGGCATCAAAATGGACCAATGTAAGTAGCGGGGTACCCCAGGGATCGGTACTAGGACCAATTATCTTTCTAATTTACATCAACGACATAGATGAGGGTCTCACCTGTACAATCTCAAAATTTGCTGACGATACAAAAATTGCAAATAGCGTACTCTCAAAAGAACAAGTTGACGATATGCAACACAATCTAGATAAATTGTCATGCTGGGCCCAAA
>CM064516.1:5184854-5227354 GCA_032716605.1 Paralithodes platypus
TACAGGTCATACTATATAATATATAACATACACCTTTTGCAAACTACAAACTAGCGACAAATTAGATTAACAGAATTAGTAAACTATTATTATTTAGATGAGTTACCTTTGTAGTGTCAAAATATGTCGATCTGCGGATGACTTACCTCAAGCATGAGAGTCACAGTTAATATTGAGTCGGTGGGCTATTGATTACATTGATCAGGATTCATTAAGATTGGTAATATCATTATCAAGATTCTAAATTACCTGTGGCCAGAAAGAAAACATTACATATGATCACATTGATACATTAAGCCAAATGGTAGAGGTATGACATGTCTGATTAATATATTTAACAATTAATTTACATCGAGGCAAATTTGTTGATAAAACATTTCCCTCGGGAATATCAGTATATTTAGAGTAACTGGCAACAGTGTTTAAACTTAGATACAAAATTCCTCTCTGTTTATGGCGATTTAAAGTCGATTTTCCTGTGCATCAAGGTAAACTACCCATTCCCTCCCCAAAATGGATAGTTTGAGTCTCGTTTCACCTTTATTGCTTTCTGACATTAGGTTGAAATTAGTATGGATCTTCATAAAGAGCTCTTTACCAAAACTTCTGCTGAAAATACACACTTCCTACTCGACAGGCTTACCAACATTTATCAGGGTAAATTCTATGACCTTAACTATTCAGCTATAGTACCAATCTAATTATTTCTGATAAACTTGCTCTATAGACGAATGCTAATAATTGATGTGTGCTAACCTAGAAACAATAAATAAAATAATTACTAAAGCATATGAAAAATCTGTTGGTATCACGGAAGAGCCAAGTCTGGTTTCTCAGAGAGAGAGAGAGAGAGAGAGAGAGAGAGAGAGAGAGAGAGAGAGAGAGAGAGAGAGAGAGAAAAGTTCCACTGTGTTATTCGATTTATGTAGTAAATATGGTATTGATAAATAATTTGTGCATTACCTTGGTAACAGTGAGACTATGAGTAACTACATGTAAACTCAGGTTATTAGATATCACAAATAGACCAGGGTATACACAGATAATATTATTCCACACATATAGTTATTTATACTGATATGTTATACTCTTTGCATGTGGTTTGTTACATATTGCCAAGTCTGATAATATAAGATAATGTGATACAGGGGGAAATATTTACCTAGAGTAAATTACCCTCGAGAATTGCAATCCATTTTTCCCCCCAACACATAATTCCCTTGATCTATTTACTTTACTATGACTGTCTAATAAATATAAATTAAATAAATATAATTACTGAAGTTAATTGAGTATACCTATATCAATTGTTCATATTACCGCAAACATAATATTTATCAACAGGACAATTAATATTTGTCATTGTTATATTGCATTGCGCAATAATCTTGTATGATCAAGCTACACATTTATTTTGAAATTAATTGAAAAAAAGCTACATAATCGAATGAGTTACTTCGGCATATAGAAGCTTACGAAGGTGATACTTTCACGTCCACCTCCTCTCGGGAGATAAGGTTGTCTGGCAATAGATGGATATATAGATAGATAGATAGATAGATAAATCAGATTAGCGAGTTCACGAAATATGATATGACATCAAGATTTGTGTGCAATGATTAACCGAAGTTGTAAGAGGAAGCATAAACAAGCGAACAGGGGATCGTCCAAAGGGATCCTAATGCATCATTCATATAAACATAACTATATTTAAGCCAATTAGTGAAATATGCTGAAAATGTGTGCAAAACTAATACAAAGTAAAGAGTAAGTAAGGCCATGCCAGTATAAAAAAAGATACAATATATAGTACATCAATAAATTTAGCTTTATAATTTTCCACCCGTCCACGAACACAAAACCTCTATGCATTCGTGTCCCGATCGCCCTTTAAGCACACACACGCACGCACACACACACACACAACACACACTGAAATATCCTAAATTTAGTTATTATACATTCATCCACCAGTCTAAACAATCCCACCACAACTCCTCCACCTCCACCCACCTTGTTAGTCACCTCGCCACCCTTACGTCCCTCCATCCCTTAGTGACAACTATACTCTATTTTTTTCCAGCTGATCGTAAATTGAATCTCTTATTAGCTGATTTCTCGACACTTAATGGAAATATATGAAATTACTATGGCTGTGTGTCATATTAATGCCAAGTTTTCAGAATAAACATCATCTTTCGCTACAAAATCTACCTTATAGCCGAGTAACAAAGATAGAAACATGACAATTTACCCTCAGCTAGGAAACAATAGACTAGAGGATAGAAAAAAGTCCGAGCTCGGAGAGGGAGAGGAAGGTGGATAATTATACATGGCCGCGTCAGTATAATGTTACTTCGTGGTGCTACTTCAAAATATATTCTTCTCAAGTTCTCATCATATTGCTGAATAAATTTCATAATGGGATTCATTAAAGGTGTAAATGGATATATATAATAGTGTTACTTTCAACATTGTGTATACCTCTTATAACCTAGAGAGAGAGGGAGAGAGAGAGAGAGAGGTTTCAGTTACTGAAAGAGGGAATCTACAGTTCATTACGAATTAGTTTCGGGAACATTATTGTATGACCAAGTAGAAGTAAATAAGTTTAACATTCGTCACTGTATGTTATAGAACGTCGCCTCCTCCCATTGTGTCCTACCCTTTTAACACTACGACAAGCTCCCTCCCTTCCCATCAAGCTGCGCCATCTATGGGGCAAAATCTTCGATTGATTCAGGGAGGGGAGTGTGAGATCTGTTACGATCGGGTCTCGTATAAATCAGTGGCTCTTATACATTGGACTAGACTGGCATAAATGCAACAACGGAAACGCTAGATCCAACCCCTGATATATAATCCCGTCGAACAAAGAACACATATACCCTCCAGAGTTATATCTGCGATAGCGGGGTATCTTAACTCTCAGTATCTATGTGCTTCTACTATAGGCTGATGTTCTCTGAAACAGCCTATTACCTATAACATATGGTTGCTTAGTTATGGTACACAAGGAAAAGATAGTTAACTTAATTAAATCACAAGAGTGATCTAATGCAAACAAGAAGAAGGTTTACTTAACGTTACTTTAATCAATAATATCTGTCACTCCTTTATGAAAGAAAGTGTTCTAAAGTCCTCAAGCACCGAACAAGGAATCTTCTGAATAATGTCGGATGCTACTAAGAAGAACGTATCGGAAATGGAACCACAAAATAGCAGAGGCAGGACAATGCACGTGTAGGCTAAATACACAAAAAGGCTGGACCTATAATGTTATTGGACACAAGAATATTATAAGCGGTGCAACAGTAATAATGCTCGCCACGAAAAAGTAGTACTCCTATTAACCCGGGAACTGCGGAGAGACTCTTAAGAGTTCCCCCGGCGGACTGCGGGGAGACTCTTTAGAGTCAGAGAAAAAAAAAATCAACTTTTGACATCGAAAAAAAATATATATATATATTTTTATTTTTTGATTTTTTTATTTTTTTTTGGCCCCTGGGCCATGCAAAATCTCAGTCCTCTACCTCCCCTCCTTCCCCACTTTCCTCCTCTCCTTCAGTTATCACCTATTTTCCCTGTTATTCCCTTATTCTGAGGTATAATTTCGTGCTAACATTAGAAATCCGGTTGCAGGGTGTGGTCATCACTGATAGCAAGCGAATGCAAGAGAGAGAGAGAGAGTATCGATCGACTGTGTCTCAGTGGCCTTGGGGGAAATTGGCGGGAAAGCAGCTTGCCTCACCCATAATTATATAACTCGCGGGCTATATCTCCGATTTTGACCATCCAAACGCTGTTTTCACTCGTTTTATTGTTGTTTCAGGTTAATACCTTTATAATCAACCCATAATAGGCGCATATGGATAAGTATTAATGCTATTAATGGTACAATGAATATTTTAGTGACGGAAACACCTCAAATACATGTGCACAGGGAGAGGTGTCTAATTACCCCCATGCGCACTTCAGAGGTTAACAAAACCGGTCTATGCTGGTTGTGTCTCTCTACAGCAACCTAGACCTCAAAATGCTTGTGTAGAAATAATGGGTATGCATAAAAGAGTATATGATCTAATCCAGCTAATGTCTACCCGGGTTAATAAAGTCTAGCTGGGATGCGCAAAGGTAAAGAATTCTGGTGGAGCAAGGCAGCTCCTAGCCTAGTGTGGACCTTGGGTCTGTGCGGCCTGATTACGTTAATATGAAGGGTGCTCTCTTGAGGATTCTCGATCACAAGTATCGAGTATCCTCCTGGCGACCCTCAAAAGTAAAAGCAAATAGAGTTAGAACAGTGTTGGGGTGATTAGGCAAGCAGCCCTCACGCACTACACAGTCTAAACTCCAAGGTACACAGGCAAAAGATCCACCCAGGTAACCCACAGAATCCGTAGTGTCGTGCAGCTCAAAAGTAGCCTACACACAGTGAAAACACCAACAGCAAGGTACCTGATCCCTAGTCTAGCATTATTTAACCCTGTAGAAACATTAGTGATTGATGGAGACAGTCCGAGCAATACAATCTCCCAAAAGACAACGACTCTCTTCAACCTTAGCCTAGTACATAAGAAATGTGAGATCCAGCATATAATACAGTCTGGCCACCAATTCAAGGTGTGGATGCAGGGAACCAGAGGGGGATTGATATTAATAAGACCCAGAACGTAAAAAAGTACCTATCCCTGAAAGGGCATAAACAGAGCTTCGAATGACACCATAACGATCTTGTATGATAGTTTTTGCAATAACCGTGCAACGCGAGTGCAAAAAGCAGGTAATTCGGTACTTTCAGTACATAATTGAGTATGTAGCGAGTGAGAGAGGGAGGAGGGAGCTGAGATTTGTGTCAGTAGGTTCGCCGCGGTGGTCTGGAGCAGTCATACGCTCGCTAGTCTCCTGCCACCACTTGTCTCTCTCTCTCAGCCACATTACGTGCTGAAATTGCCACTCGAGTTATGTCGAGCGCCGCCACATAGTCCAGCTTTTTTTAACTCGACTTATGTTGCTCGCCGCTAATTAAGGGTTAATAAAAGGTGAGGAAGTAGTGGAAATGATAGAAGCAGTAGGAGAGAAAGATTCTAAGACAAGAGTGTGGAACAGTTCATGGGAGATGCTTAGAGTATGCTGTCTGGGAAGGATCTGACAAGGATATTCCCAGGGACCGCCTCGCTGGAGTCCCACTTCGCAGGAATGGCACGAGGGCGCGCGACAGTCGCCCAGTAAGCAGCCGCCTAGTAGGCAGTGTTAGGCAGGAGGCAACGAATCCCGCGAGGCCTATGTAAGAGGGCCAGCCACGCGCCACACTCACCACCAAGTCACACCACCTGGTCTCTCTCTCTCTCTCTCTCCCACTCGCCTTCCCATCATTCAACTACTTAACACAATACTTTCAATTGACTAAATAAAATAGAAAGGATTGTGACAGACGAAAGTATAGAACAGTTCTGAACTGTCTGCAACACAAGCTTTCTCGAGAAGGAAAGTACACAATGGTAGGTAGACTGTAGCTACATTCTCTGCCCTGTCGAGTTCTAGCGAGTAAGCCATGCGGTTCTGGGGGAAGCGGTGAGCGTCACACCCCACCCAAGATTTTTAAGAGGCTCCAACTATGAGCTCTAAATCTGACACGCAGAACCCATACAAAATTCGCCACTTCTAGCCACCAAGCGACAATGAAATGTAAAGCACAGTTGTCTTCAAAATAACACAATATAAAAAGGAACAACCCTTCCCAACACAATAGATTAAATTACATAGTTATGCTCATAAGAGCGAGCTTCACTAGCCCAGCCTACTGAGAGGAGTACAACTCAGAATTTCTGCTATAACATACTTAACAAAAATTTAACTATCAAAGAAAGAGTTTTTATAGGATTTTTATATTTTTAATATGTTAATGGCGGCTGCACTACAGGGGCAAGCCTAGTTTTTTCTTCTATACCAACACAGCAACTCCTACTTTACGACCCAATACGCTGGGCTACACACGCGAGCCAACAAGCACCAGACGTAAACATACTAATCACACCAAAGTAGGAGGCTACCTTTGTGATGATCTACCCCGGGTCTTCCACCCTGGATAAGCAATCTGCAATCACATTCTCAGAACCGGCAATATGGCGTATGTCTAGGTTGTATTCCTGCAATATTAATGACCACCTGGTCAGCCTCATATTCCGGTTATGGAATTGATTCAGGAACTTGAGGGGATGATGGTCGGTGTAGATCACCACAACTGGTCCATAGGCTGGAACATACACCTCAAAGTGCCTGAGCGCTAGCACAATCGCCAGCAGTTCCTTCTCAACTACTGAATAGTTCTTCTGCGCCGAGTTGAACTTTTTTGAGAAGAAACTGACTGGGTGCTCCAGCCCATATTCGTCTGATTGCATCAGAACGGCACCAGCCCCCACACCACTGGCATCAGTTGCCAGCTGGAATGGTCGGCTAAAGTCCGGGGCCCTGAGGATTGGGTAAGTACACAACAGGTGTTTTAGTAGCAAAAAAGCCCTCTCACACTCAGGCGCCCACTTAAACTTTCTATCTTTGGCCAATAGGTCCGTCAGAGGAGCCAGCACAGTAGAATAGCCCTTTATAAAGCGGCGGTAGTAACCAATCATGCCCAAAACCCTCATGATCTGCTTCTTGGTGGACGGCCTGGGGAAGTGGTTAATAGCCAATATCTTGTTCTGTGGGGGGCACACCTGGCCCAAACCCACCATGAACCCCAGATACTGCACGGTAGCCCGCACAAAATCACACTTTCCCAGGTTGACCACCAAGTTTGCCTCGCTTAATTTCTTAAATAGGGATTCTACATGTTCACAGTGGCTCTTGAAATCGTCATCGTAGATAATGACGTCGTCCAGGTACACGGTACAGTTCGGAATGTCAGCCACTAACTCGTTCATCAAGCTTTGGAAGGTCGCTGGTGCGTTCTTTAGACCGTACGGCATGACATTACAACAATATGTAGCACCATCCACCACAAAACCACACACCTCTTTCGCCCGTTCAGACAAAGGCACCTGCCAGTAACCTTTTACCAGGTCCACCTTGGTCAAGAACTTGGCCCTGCCAATCTTGTCTACACAGTCATCGACCCGGGGAAGAGGATATGGGTTGGTGGGAGTCAAGCCGTTTAGCCTGCGGTAATCAACACAGAAGCGCACCTTGCCATCCGGCTTAGGTTGCAGCGTTACATAAGAACATAAGAACATAAGAAAATGGGAGTCTGCAGTAAGCCGATTGGCCTAAGCAAGGCAGATCCCTGTCCCACACAACCCCAATTACAAAGCCCAATTATAGGCTGGACACTCTAATACCCTGAGGATCATCTTACCAAAACGGTTAGAGATTTAACGCAGGATTACGGGGTCTGCAGAGCGCTGATTGGCCCAACCCTGCTGATCCCCCTTCACACCCAACCCTTCTCGTCCATATGCTTATCCAATTTTATCTTAAAGCTCCCTATCGTTTTTAATCCCACTATAGCACTTGGTAGTCCATTCCACCCATCTACAACTCTGTTACCAAACCAATATTTGCCTATATCTTTCCTGAAACGAAATTTATCTAATTTGAAACCATTGGTACGAGTTCTTTCGCCATCACTGAGCTTTAGTACATTTGTCATGTCCCCTTTGTTAATCCCACTAACCCACTTGAACACCTCTATCATATCCCCTCTAACTCTGCGTCTCTCTAACGAATGTAAGCCTAATTTCTTCAACCTTTCTTTATACGGAAGATTTCTAATATTATGGATCATTTTTGTCATTCTACGTTGTATTCTCTCCAATGAATCTATGTCCATTCTGCAATAAGGACACCAAAATTGAACAGCAAAATCCATATGGGGTCTCACTAATGACAAGTAAAGTTTTAAGATAACATCAGCAGTTCTGTTACTCACACTCCTAGAGATGAACCCGAGAATCCTGTTTGCCTTGTTTCGAACGCTTATACACTGTTGTCTAGGCTTCAAATCATTGCTAACAAACACACCTAGATCTTTCTCACAATTCGAGTTTTCTAATTCCATATTAGCTAGTTTATATTTAACATTTGTATGCATCTTCCCTATCTTTAATACCTTGCATTTGTCAATGTTAAACTTCATCTGCCAATTTACTGACCATTCGTGTAAGGTATCTAGATCCCTTTGGAGGCACTCTATATCTCTATCTGAATCAATTGTTCTCCCCATTTTGGTATCGTCTGCAAATTTACTTATCATACTAGTTATACCTAAATCAAGGTCATTTATGTATATAACAAACAACAGAGGACCTAATACAGATCCCTGGGGGACACCACTTTTGACTGCTCCCCATTCTGACTTCGTACCATTTATGCTGACTCTCTGCTTCCTACCAATTAGCCATGACCTAATCCATCCCAACAACGCCCCACCTATTCCATGCGCCACAACCTTTCTCATCAATCTCTCATGGGGGACTCTGTCGAAAGCTTTACTGAAATCTAAATATATTATATCATATGACTTGTCATTATCTACTGCTTCATATACCTCTTGAGAAAAAACTAAGCAAATTAGTAAGGCAAGAACGTCCCTGAGTGAATCCATGCTGAGAAGAATTTATTAAATTAAATGTATCTAAGTGGTTTCTAATTTTACTAGCAATAATTGACTCTAGTAGCTTTCCTATGATTGATGTAAGACTAATGGGACGGTAATTGGATGCTATTGATTTGTCACCTTTTTTGAAGATCGGAACTACGTTTGCAAGCTTCCAAGCTTCTGGAACTATACCTGTCTCCAATGACTTGTTAAATAAAAATGTTAATGGGTAACTTAACTCATCCCTACATTCTTTTAATACTCTAGCATATACCTCATCAGGACCAGGCGATTTATGAGGTTTCAGTCTGTCAATTTCCTTAAGCACATCATTTCTACTTATAGTAATCGTACTTAACCTATTTTCTATACTATTGCTATATACCTTACGGACTTCTGGAAACTGTGCCAAATTTTCATTAGTGAAAACGGAAAGAAATTGACTATTTAATGTACTGCACATTTCTAAATCATGTTCTGTCATTTCTCCTATCGAAGTTTTAAGGGGACCAATTACATCTCTAACCTTGGATTTATATAGTTGGTAAAAAGCTTTAGGATTATTTTTTGAGTCATTGGCAACCTTAATTTCATAATTTCTTTTTTCTTTCCTAATATCCTTTTTTACCTGTCTTGATAGATTCTGATAGTAAGCAAGTAGGTGAATTTCGCCTTTCCTAATTTTTCTATATATTCCTCTCTTTTGTCCTAGAAGATCTAATAGTCTATTATTCATCCAATTTGGGTTGGTTCTGTGTTGGTCTAAATTTTCTTTTGGGGATGTATTTATTTTGTACATTGAATACTGACTCGATAAAATTATCGAATGTATCTACCAAGGTTGACGTCTCTTCCTGACTTAAGATGACAGGTGCCTGAGAAGGGGTACACTCATTTTGACACCTGGATCGACTTAATTTTTTGACCATAGGGTCAGCTAATAGGGCTCTTCTTAACCCACCATAATTGGCTTTTCTGAAGTCAGGTATTAATGTTGTATTCTCTCTGGTATTACCTTTCCATTGTATATTAAAATACACAGAATTGTGGTCACTATTTCCTAGGTGGTCCCCTATCTCTACATTATTTACCATATGTTCATTGTTACCGAAAACTAAATCGAGAATATTATTACCTCTAGTCGGCGTATCTATGAATTGAAATAAAACACTATCTTGTACTACCTCTATAAATTCCTCAGAATCAGAGTCTCCTATTTGATGCTGCCAATCTATATTCGGAAAATTAAAATCCCCCATAATGCACACATTGCTAAATCTTGATGCCATTTTAATTTCCTCCCATAATGACGTTCCGTCATTTCTACTCATATTTGGCGGTCTATACATAACTCCAATAACTATGGTCTCACTACCTTCGTTAACCTCTACCCAAACACTTTCGTTATCGTTATTTAGTCTAATACCTGATTTAATACAGCTTTTTAATGTACTCCTGACAAACACTGCTATACCGCCATCCCTCTTACTTGTTCGGTCATATTTAAACAAACTATATCCTGGTATATCAAATTCTGCTAAAAAATGCCTGGTTTCTGTGTTAATCCACGTTTCACTTAGCGCTATTATGTCTATATTTTCTTTGCTAACAAGGGCTCTAAGTTCGTTCATTTTGTTACATAGACTCCTACAGTTTGTGTAATATACTCTCAATTTACTTATTTTCTGTATACCTAATTTACCTTTATTTCTAACGACATTTCCATCTTCCGTTGCACCATCACTACTATCATATGCAATATAGTCATAATTTTTAGCATGAGACTGAATATCCTTATCGCTTTCGCCTGACGCTAAAATTGTTCCATTTAACTTCTCATTTACACTCTCAATATTTCTGTTAAAAACCCCACAACCACCCTATCTAAAGAACTAGCTAATGTAGAAACCCCTAACCGTGAAAGATGAACCCCATCCCTTGCGTACATCCCATCTCTTCCATAGAAACTATCCCAGTTATCAATGAATGGTATTGCTTTTTCTTTGCAATATTTCTCCAAACGGCAATTGACATCAATCGCCCTGGATGTCCATTCCTTGGGAACTCCTCTTCTGGGTAGGATACAATGTACTACAGGGATCCCTCCCTTCATCCTAACCTTATCTAACACATCCCGATACTGCTGCAGCAGTTCCTCACTTCTACCCTTACCAACATCGTTGCTCCCGGCACTGAGACAGATAATGGGGTTATCTCCACTATCTTCCAAGATGTGGTCCATTTTCTCTAAAACCCTCCCAACTCCATGGCCAGGCAGACACACAACCTTCCTAAGTTTAGTGCGGGTAGCCCTAACTAAATGTCTTACCATGGAGTCGCCCACAATCGACACAGACTTACCTTCTCGGGACACAGACTTACCTTTCCCTCGGGAGGATCCAGCAGCTGCAGTTGGAGAACCCCCGGTGGTGGCAGAAGCTCCCTTGGTGGTGGTGGTGGTGGTGGTGGGGGTGGTGGTGGTGGTGGGGGTGGTGGTGGTGGTAGGTAGCACAGCGTCAGCGGTTGGAGCTGAGTCGGTGGCAGGCACTTCGTCTAACCCTCCCTTATCCTGACTATCTTTTCCCTCACATTCATCTCGCAAAGGAGAGAATGTATTTGTCACACTCATACCTATTCTACTATCCTGCTTCTTGAGTGTGACTTTCCCACCCGTATTTTTAACAACCTGCCATGAATACAATTTTTCATCAACTTCCTCCCTTTTCCCCTTACTCGACTTAATTTCCTCTTGGCTAAGCTTGAAAGCTAGATTTTCGTCTTTAATCAAATCCACTTCCCTCTGAAGTTTAACATTAACCTCCCTTAGAGCCAAGACCTCTTCCTTCACCACAACCATCTCTTCCCTTACCTGGAGAATAAGATGATGCAGTTCAGTAAAGGACTCGCACTCCATACCTGACATGATCCCAAAAAGCTTAGCGAGGAGCAAACAACTAAGTACAGAAAACAAAAACAAATAAGTCAACTAACAGCTAAAAACTGAGCTAAAACACTTTTATATATACACGAGTGCACTGCCTCCAAACACAGGTAGGTGCGTATGAAGATGCGTATGAAGGTGCGTATGTGGAGATGTCCACTTTACCGCCCCCTTCTCGATCAGTCCCTGTTGCAACATATACTCCAACTCCGCCCAGAGGGCCGGAAGTTTAACAGGGGGCACCCTATAGGGCACTGATTTGAAGGGTGGGTGGTCTCCGACGTCAACGTCGTGCACCTCATGAGTAGTGAGGCCTGGGTGTTCCGCAAATACAGTAGGGTATAAACAGAATAGGCGCTCGACAGCCACACGCTGTTGCTCAGGTAGGTGTTGCAAAGCCTCATGAGCCGCCTGTCTCGTGTTTCCCGCCCACTGATCTGCAGAAACATGATAATCCCAGTTGTCATCCACCTGCGCATGACTGTCCCGTTCTCCTTCTCCACCTTGACTGCTGAAAGTCATCACGGGGACAGTGAGAGGCTCAGGTGGGCGCCTCACATACTCTATCGTATAAATACGATAGAATATGACTCTTTTGTGATCTTGTATGTCTCTGTGACGTCACGATCTCTCCTACAGCACGACGTAGGACGAGTAGATCGTATATTATAAGATTGTAAATAAGTTAAGTTATAAAAGGCCTAATATGCTATTAAGCAATATTGCCATGGTCTTATGTAGTATATATGAATTTATCGTATATATTAATATAATTTATCGTATAGAGCAACCTAAATGCGGTACGATAATTTGGGCTCCTGGCGGTTTGCCAAGGCAGCAAGGTGTGCTTTTGAGGTACGCCAGAGCCTTCACGAACACCAACCAGTTAACATCTAATTTTCCGCCCTCAGTTGATCGTGCTTTTGTGCCTCTAATCACAATACACATACAGCAATACACACAACTACACCATCACGACGCTCTCATCGACATCATGACTGACTGATAGATAAGCATAAATTATAATAATCATGTCCATTCCCATGTAATCATTTATTCTTTCTTTAACTTGACTCGTGTCTTGGGACCGAAGTCTCGTTCCCCATTGTCCACCGCCATATTGGGTAAAACGTTCTCCCTTGCCTCATTGCCACGTGGAACTATTGGTGAGTTAATTCCTGGCTAATATTAACCCTTATAACCTTACCCTATAATTATATACATTTATTATGTGAGACCTTTGGATATAAATTAGCTTGTTTCAGATTGAATTCAATTTAGATATAGAGTATTCATTTAGATTGATTTTATTTGATTCATTATAGCTTAGTAATATTTAACTTCCATTGATAGTTTACCACATTGGTGCCCAGACCCGGGAATTAGCTACCAGTAAGGGATTTTAAGGCAATGAACAAGGGGACATATAACAGGATGCAGGAACAACTCTATGATAAACTGGCAAGGCTAGCCAAGCGATGGTTAGAGCCGGAATGCAGGGTCACATCGTTGCACCTGCCCAAGTTCTGCATCCCACACATCGTCTTTCCCCAATAATTTTCTTTTCCGTTTCAGACTTCCTGTGACATATGACCTGACCTAACATTTTTTCTTGTTCAATATGATCCATTAGTAGGTATTGCTATTTAGTGTACTATTTGTTCTCCATAACATAGAAGTACGCCGGTTGGCGTCTCTTAATTAGACTATTATTTGGCCGTTGTTTTTGTAACGTAACATTTAGATACATAGCCTATAGGCTCACATGCAAAATGGATAAAAACGATAAAGAGACACCGTCTAGTGGGGTGCTGATCAAAGGCCCTAAAAATCAAAGGGCGGGACTTCGGGGAGTAATAAATAGGCTAATTGTGGACTTAAACACTTTCATCACTACTGCTGAACTAGAGGAATTGGAGGCTAGATTAGATAACGTCCAGGCTACCCACGGTCGTATTACGGCTCTGAGTGAGGTGATTGTGGCTGACATGATAGAGGAGGAAGAGATAGTTACAGAGTGTGATAATCGCGCCCTCTATGACGAACCTGTCTTTAGAGCGAAGCGCCTATTACAGCGTGCTGTCACAAGTAAGAAGGGAGGCGATAATGAGGCCCATAGAAGGGCTGAACCAAAACATACTGTACACCTCCCAAAGCTCAATCTTCCTACATTTGGGGGCAAGTTAACCGAGTGGTTAGCTTTCTGGGACGTATTTCGATCTACGGTTCATGAATCCTCTTTGGATAATGTCCGCAAGTTTCACTATCTGAAGGGACAAATGGAAGGAGAGGCCTTACATTTAATAGAGGGTTTTGCAGTAGTAGGTGGTAGTCATCTTGAAGCGGTACACTTATTAGAGTCCACATACGGGGAAAGAGAGCAGTTGAAGATGGCCCATGTCGTTGCCTTGTTGGGGCTCGCAGAACCACAGTATAAGGTTGATGAGTTGACAAACTTCAGGGCAAATATGGAGTGCCATACTCGATCGCTAGATACCCTAGGGCTTACCACGCAGGAAATGATAGTCATTATCTTGCGTCAGAAGCTTCCTATGGCAATACTTGATAAGGTAAGATCATTTGAGCTGGGGAGTTCAAAACTCAGTTCAGTAAGGAGATCAATAATCTACAGTTGAACAAAGGGAGAATGTATGAGTCGGGAGGGAGTGAGAATGTGGAGAAGAGGGGAAACAGTAAGCATGACAGTGGGGACTAAAGTAAAGAAAGAGGGTGTGTATAAGAAACCTGCTCAGATTCTATGTAAGCTATGTAACAACAAACATAAATGGAGTTTCTGCATAAAATACCCAACAAATGAGACAAAACTAGCACAGGCGAAAAGATTGAAGCTATGTGTAGGTTGTCTAAGTAAAAAACATGGTAAGCAGGGACAATGTACTGCTACATACTTAAGGCCCTGTCGCCACTGCAAAGGACATCACTTTGATAAGTTGTGTCCTACAGCAGATAAAGTCAAAGACGTCAAAAATGAGGGTACTACAACTGTGGCACTAGGTAGCACGCAAGACACCACTATATTGCCCACAATACAGATTCCCATGGAAGGTAATGACAGTAACAAAGTTTGTCGGGTACTTCTAGATCAAGGGTCTCAACGTTCCTTTATAAAGAGGTCCGTACTAGTGGGACTGAAGCACCGAATCGTAGGGGCTGAGACTCTTCGATTACAGGGCTTCACAGGGGTTACTGATAAACAAGACTACGAGATATCGGAGATTTCATATTTCTATCGTAAAAACCGGTACTTTATGACTTGTATCGTAGTAGACACCCTACCAGAATATGTATCTGTGGGTGTGAAGAAGGTGGAACACGCATTACGTAGCAAAGGGGTTAACTTGTCAGATCCCATGGGAAATCAGAGTGAGGTGCATGTTCTACTTGGTGTGGATCATTATTATGAAGTAGTATACCCTGGATTTAAAAAGATGTGTGGTGTAATTTTAATCCCCACTAAATTTGGATACTGCATGAGCGGAAAGGTGCATACTACACAGTCAAAGGTTCTGGTCGACACGGTCTCGATATATAGAGTCAATGTAACCGCGGCAGAGGAGTTGGGAAGGGAGGATTCGCAACCTAGTGACCCTAAGATGTCTGCCGAGTTCGACCTGGAACGACTGTGGAGATTGGATCACATAGGCATTAATCCTATGGAGACTGATTATGACTCGGAAGTTGCGCTACAAAGGTTTGACGAGTCTGTGTGCTACTGTGCCTCAGACAAGCAATATAAAGTTAGTTCACCCTGGAAGAACAGTGAGATAAGCCTGCCTACCAACTATGGTTTGGCATTAGGTCGCTTGCGCGCATTGTAGCGGAAGTTGTCTAACGAACCGAGCACGCGCCAGGCGTATGACGATGTATTTCGGAGTTATGAGGATAGGGGCTTTATAGAGAGAGTCGATGTCAAGGAACCGTGTAAGAAGGGTAGGGTTCACTATCTGGCCCATCATGGGGTAAAGAAAGACAGCGTCACCACACCAATACGGGTGGTGTATGACTGTTCTGCCCACCAAGGTCAACAACCCAGTCTGAATGACTGCCTGTTGACAGGTCCCCGTCCATGGTGTCGGATCTGTCCCAACATCTATTGCGGTTTAGGCTGGGAAAGTACGCCTATACCAGTGACATCGAGAAAGCATTCTTGATGGTCAAGCTAAAGGAGGAAGATAGAGATGTTACCCGCTTTCTTTGGTTCGGCGACATTAGCGACTCTGAAAGTCCCATCATAATATACCGTTTTCGGGTTGTACTCTTTGGGGCCACTTGCTCACAGTTTTTGTTAAATGCCACAATCAGAAAACATCTAGCTGACACTCATGAGGACACAAGTAAACTATCTCGCGGATTATACATTGACAATTTGCAGGGTACTAGCGATAGTCAAGATGATTTGTTATATGCATACTGGCAAGCACGCAGATTGTTTGCGGATGCCCATCTATTTCTCCGCGAGTGGGTTACTAATAGTGAAGATCTTCAGAGTTTAATACAGGTGGATGGTACGGCATCTCTTAACCAGGAAAAGTCCAGAAATTTGGGGATGATCTGGCAACCTAAACATGACATACTAACTTTTCAAACAAGGTCTTTTGCTCAGCAGACAGGAGCGCACACCAAAAGAAATCTGTTGAGCAAAGTTGCGCAATTTTTTGATCCTTTGGGTCTAGCATTACCCGTTACCATAAGAGCTAGGATTCTAATGCAGGAAGTTTGGAGACGTAAAATAGGATGGGATGACAGTTTGCCCGAGGACCTGAATGACCAAGGGACATTGTTGTTGAATGAATATGCCATCCTATGTACTAAACCTATACCTCGTAAAGTGGCGGCGTTCGGTGACGTTACGTTACACACGTTTTGCGATGCTAGCGCCACGGCATACGGGGTAGCCATATATGTTGTTACTTCATTTGGGGCACATTTAGTTACAGCCCATGCCAAGGTAGCCCCGGTTAAAAAGGTAACTATCCCTAAAATGGAATTGACTGCCATGCTGCTATTAGCACGTCTGGTGCAACATGTACGCGCAGCATACGAGAGCGAATTAAATATTGAAATCGTTCATGTATGGTGCGATAGTCAGGTCGCACTCAACTGGATACATAGCAAGAAGTCTCTGCCAGTTTATGTGCGGAATAGGGTAGATAAGATTAGAGCCCTTTTGCCAGATGTTGCTTATCATTATGTAAATACAAAGGAAAACCCTAGTGATCTCATAACTAGGGGTATAACGGCTAGCCAGTTAATGAAGTCCGAATTGTGGTGGCATGGTCCAAAGTGGCTGCTCCATGAAAGTGAATGGACGATATGGCATGCTGTAGGTGAGGGACTTCTGCCACTGGAAACAGTGGCAGTTACAGCCCAACCAAATGAGCCACCGGGTCCTATCATAAAGTGGGCAAGATTCGGTGACTATAATAAATTAGTCAGAGTTGTAGCTTGGGTGTTGCGATATGTATCCAATCTCAAGCTTAAAGTAACGGGCCAACTCTGCAACAGGGGTCACAACATTGATGCTCGTGAATTTAAAGCACCTGAAGTAACTTTGATCAAATGGGTTCAAGTAGAAACCTTTTCCAATGAATTAGAATCCTTGAAAGGCTCGAATAAGACATTAATGCCTAATATAGTGCGTCAACTAAGGTTGCACCTAGACAATGGCCTCATAAGGTGTGAGGGTCGCCTGAAGTGGTCGGGTGTACCAGACGGCACAAACCGACCTATACTTATGCCAACAAGACATCACGTTACTGATCTATTGATCATACGTGCACATAGGGAAGTAAAACACTACGGGGTATGTCATATTATATCCAATTTACGTCTCACATGGTGGATACCCAGAGTTCGACAAGTAGCTCGACGCGTAGTGAGAAAGTGTGTAATATGCCAGAGACTAAAGGGTAAACCATATGCAACTGGACCAGCTCCACCTCTACCTGAATGCCGTGTAAAGCACGTAGAACCTTTCCAAGCGGTAGGATTAGATTACACAGGGGCATTGAAGACGAGGGAGCATGAGAAGGTTTATATATTATTGTTTACCTGTGCGACGTCTCGAGCGGTACACCTAGAACTATGTGATAATATGTCTAGCGAAGAATTTATGCTGGCGTTTAGACGGTTTTGTGCCCGTCGTTCATTCCCTCAACTCATTCTTAGCGATAATGCTCCCACTTATGTCCAAGCATCAAAATATCTAAAGGATATGAGTAGTGATCCTACTATCATAACTTTTTTGGGAGAGAAGAAGTGCGAATGGAGGTTCATTCCAGTTAAGGCACCTTGGTTTGGTGGCATGTGGGAACGATGTGTCGGCATAGTAAAGTCAGGACTAAGAGCGGTTGTAGGACGTGCTCTATTAAAGAAGAGTGAGTTGACGACAGTCCTCACAGAGATAGAGGCAGTCGTGAATGATCGCCCGCTTACATACGTGTACACCGACCTGCAAGAACCACTACCATTAACGCCAGCTCACTTGCTATATGGGAAACCATTGACTGCGTTTCCATCTGATTTCCAATCCATAGTAGAGTTAGAGGATCCCTCGTTGTACTCTGAGGTAGCGGTGTCTAAGAGATACCAGTATATATCCAGGATAATCGAGGATTTTAGGAAACGGTGGATTAGTGAATATCTGCTAGCATTGAGGGAAAGGAGTGTTACTCCCTCTGGTAGACCAACGGCACCTACAGTTGGCGAAGTTGTTTTAATTAAAGAAGATAGTCCTCGTTTATACTGGAAATTAGGCCGCGTATTGGAGGTATACAAGGGGGCAGACTCTGTAGAGCGGGTGGCGCTATTGAAGACAGCCACTGGAACTACTGTTCGTCCTATCGCACGTTTGTACGCTTTGGAGCTCGATTCCGCATTGCAATCTGAGGCTCCACCTGTTATTGCTGGGTCCGAGGATTCTCAAAGGAACGACTCACCTCTTACTGATGGTGATCATTCTCGGACCGGGACGCGTCCCAGACGCGCTGCTGCTGGCGCCGTCGACTTGTGGCGTCAGAAGATAGCCTCTGGGCAATTTTAGGTTTAAGGTGGGGTTCAGGTCTTTTTTGTGGGGGGAGTGTATCGTATAAATACGATAGAATATGACTCTTTTGTGATCTTGTATGTCTCTGTGACGTCACGATCTCTCCTACAGCACGACGTAGGATGAGTAGATCGTATATTATAAGATTGTAAATAAGTTAAGTTATAAAAGGCCTAATATGCTATTAAGCAATATTGCCATGGTCTTATGTAGTATATATGAATTTATCGTATATATTAATATAATTTATCGTATAGAGCAACCTAAATGCGGTACGATAATTTGGGCTCCTGGCGGTTTGCCAAGGCAGCAAGGTGTGCTTTTGAGGTACGCCAGAGCCTTCACGAACACCAACCAGTTAACATCTAATTTTCCGCCCTCAGTTGATCGTGCTTTTGTGCCTCTAATCACAATACACATACAGCAATACACACAACTACACCATCATGACGCTCTCATCGACATCATGACTGACTGATAGATAAGCATAAATTATAATAATCATGTCCATTCCCATGTAATCATTTATTCTTTCTTTAACTTGACTCGTGTCTTGGGACCGAAGTCTCATTCCCCATTGTCCACCGCCATATTGGGTAAAACGTTCTCCCTTGCCTCATTGCCACGTGGAACTATTGGTGAGTTAATTCCTGGCTAATATTAACCCTTATAACCTTACCCTATAATTATATAAATTTATTATGTGAGACCTTTGGATATAAATTAGCTTGTTTCAGATTGAATTCAATTTAGATATAGAGTATTCATTTAGATTGATTTTATTTGATTCATTATAGCTTAGTAATATTTAACTTCCATTGATAGTTTACCACATACTCCTTCATCAGGTTGACATGACATAACTGATTCCTCTTACGCCTGTCTGGAGTGGCCACCAGGTAATCTAAGTCTGAGAGCTTCTCTGCTACCCTATAAGGACCAGCGTACTTTGCGGATAAGGGGTGACCTACAAGAGGGAGTAGTATCAACACCTCCTGACCCACGTGAAACTCCCTGAGTTTCACCTTGTGGTCGTACCTGTCCTTCATGAGGGCCTGAGAGCCTACCAGATTGCGGCCAGCCAACTCCAGACTACGCAACATTCGTTCTCTACTCTCAAGTTCGACAGCACCGTCACTACACTTTGGAACCTCCGGGTCTTCTAGCTGCAATTTGCGAATATCTGAGGGAGCTAGCCTGTCTAAGTGTTTGCGAAACAACTTATGCCCTCCCCCAACATCGAACTTTGCATCCCGTTGCTCTCTCCGTGTATACCGTTGCTGCCTCTGAGTCTCTTTAAGCCCTGCCTCTACACTCTCAGTGACAGGTGGTGGTGCTCCTCCAGACTCTAATAACGGTGCTAATACTGAGTCCCCGAGAAGCGCTGCGGGTACTAGACTCTCCACCGTATCAGCTTTCAGCACCTTCTCGTGACCGTTCCTCCGCTCATTTGAAGACTGTTGGTTAGGCTGTGACTCCCTGGATGTGAGAGATCTGGTTACAACACACGCCATTGGTTGCACCTGACACTTCTCAACCCATTCCTGTTCCTCCCTACTCACGTCGGCCGGCTCCTCGGCAACGACTAAGGGTGAAACCTTAGAAGCAGGCACCGCAAAGTAATTGCCGAGAAGGAGGTCGACGCCCCCAATAGGCAATTTCTCCACGATTCCCACATCCAGTTTGCGAGTCACACCGTCAACTTCAAGCTCCATTCTAACAAGCGGGTATGACCTAGTTGCATTAACTCCCTGCACTACAACTACCCGCGCCACGTTTATGGGTCTACCAGTGAAATTCTTCAAGAGTGTCTGAGAGGCACCTGTGTCACGCAAAAGCTGTACCCCGTGCTTCTTGCCCCCCCCACTTCACGCAGCCATGCCCTCTATGGTCGCAAAAGGCATCGCGGACAGGGTTCGAGCCTTCCGGATCCTTCTTCAGTGGCGGTGCTCCATCCTCTGATCTTATGCCTCCAGCAAACACAGAAGACTTCTGGAACACCCCAATGCTGCGAGCCAATGACACAGCCGCCGTGGGAGGTCTGCTCGGACAAGCTTTTGCCATGTGCCCCTCTTTGTGACAGTGATAACACTCAAATTTCCCCTTGGACTTATACTGAGGTGTAAAAGTCCCCTGACCCTTCTTAAACGGGGCGGTGCTAGGTTTGTGATCAGTCTTGGTGTCATTGCTTTTAAATTTATGTGTGTCCATATTCCGGGGAGGGGGAGGGTAACTCTCCTTAACGCCTACATCGTTTCTTTGTGCAGAGCCGCACCCCCGAAATAGTGACAACCGACGATCAGCCATCTCTGCTGCTTCTACGAGAGTTCTTGGGTTCTTCTCTTTAAGGTTTAAAGTAAAGTCGCCGCCCGTACACTTATAAAACTGCTCTAGAAGCATCAACTGTTTCATCACATCAAACGTAGTTGTCTTCTCTGATCTGAGCCAGTTTCCCATAGCGTCGGACAGGTCCCGGGCGTGCTCCAAGAAGGTACTGTCTCGCCCTTTAGTCACATCCCGGAACTTTAACCTATATGTCTCGGGTTGTAGCTCGTATGCCCGCAGGACAGCCTCCTTGAGCTCCTCATAAACAACGCAGGACTCCAAAGGCAGTGCATCATAAGCCTTGAGCCCCTTACCTACGAGTCTGGAGGACACAAGGGCCGCCCACTTAACTTCAGGCCACTGATGCTCCCGGCACTTCTTCTCAAATCTATTGAAAAACTCTGTGACACCAGACTCGTCAAATACAGTTTGAGAAGGTGCGACAGAGACTGATCATGCGCACGGTTTCCAGTGCCGAGTCGCTGTCCCGTCATCTCAACACGAGACTTCTCTAAATCCATGTAGGCACGGTATCTTGTAGATTCTAGTTCAGTCCTAAGCTCAGCTTCCCTCGTCTGTTGCTGCATCCTAGCCAGCTCTTTTCTCTCTTCTATCTTAGCTAGCTCTTTTCTCTCTTCTATCTTAGCTAGCTCGAGCTGAAAGAGCATCTCCGGGGTCAAACCTTGAGGAGGAGGAGGAGATGCAATCATGTTAGAAATACCTGGTGATCCCCCTAGGGGCAAACCACCCTGCCAGTCACTACCCACCTGCGGAAGCGTGCTCAGGGTCGGTACTCCAATAGGAGGATTGGGAGTCGAGTGAAGGGGAGGCTCGGCCAAAGGGCTCTGAGCACTCACCCTACCTCGTACACCAGTCACCCCACCCAGCACACACGTCATCAGGTCATCCTTGGTCATGCCACTAGTACATACATGACCGATAGCTGCGGCTAAGCACTGGAGACCATACCGATTCATACCCACCAACCGGTCGGAAGTAACAGGCCATTGTAAAAAATTCCTTGCATCCTCCTCACTGTTCACCAAGTTAACAACCTGCCCATGCTGCTGCTCCTCAGCTTCTACATCACGTACTGTGTCCTCATCCTGCACTGATCCGCTATAAGACATGATGCTCACTGAAGATTTTTCACTTTGATACACAAAAAAGAAGTACCCCAAACTCTTATACCACAATATTCACAATAACAAATTCTCGGAGACCGCTTTCAAAAAAATATTCCACTCAACAAATGTTCACTGCCTAAACTGTGAGAAAAATCTGCACAATAACTTGCAATTATATGTCAGTTCACCAAATCCTGAGCTAGGTCGCCATTTGTTACGATCGGGTCTCGTATAAATCAGTGGCTCTTATACATTGGACTAGACTGGCATAAATGCAACAACGGAAACGCTAGATCCAACCCCTGATATATAATCCCGTCGAACAAAGAACACATATACCCTCCAGAGTTATATCTGCGATAGCGGGGTATCTTAACTCTCAGTATCTATGTGCTTCTACTATAGGCTGATGTTCTCTGAAACAGCCTATTACCTATGACATATGGTTGCTTAGTTATGGTACACAAGGAAAAGATAGTTAACTTAATTAAATCACAAGAGTGATCTAATGCAAACAAGAAGAAGGTTTACTTAACGTTACTTTAATCAATAATATCTGTCACTCCTTTATGAAAGAAAGTGTTGTAAAGTCCTCAAGCACCGAACAAGGAATCTTCTGAATAATGTCGGATGCTACTAAGAAGAACGTATCGGAAATGGAACCACAAAATAGCAGGAGGCAGGACAAAGCACGTGTAGGCTAAATACACAAAAAGGCTGGACCTATAATGTTATTGGACACAAGAATATTATAAGCGGTGCAACAGTAATAATGCTCGCCACGAAAAAGTAGTACTCCTATTAACAAAAACGGTCTATGCTGGTTGTGTCTCTCTACAGCAACCTAGACCTCAAAATGCTTGTGTAGAAATAATGGGTATGCATAAAAGAGTATATGATCTAATCCAGCTAATGTCTACCCGGGTTAATAAAGTCTAGCTGGGATGCGCAAAGGTACAGAATTCTGGTGGAGCAAGGCAGCTCCTAGCCTAGTGTGGACCTTGGGTCTGTGCGGCCTGATTACGTTAATATGAAGGGGTGCTCTCTTGAGGATTCTCGATCACAAGTATCGAGTATCCTCCTGGCGACCCTCAAAAGTAAAAGCAAATAGAGTTAGAACAGTGTTTGGTGGATTAGGCAAGCAGCCCTCACACACTACACAGTCTAAACTCCAAGGTACACAGACAAAAGATCCACCCAGGTAACCCACAGAATCCGTAGTGTCGTGCAGCTCAAAAGTAGCCTACACACAGTGAAAACACCAGCAGCAAGGTACCTGATCCCTAGTCTAGCATTATTTAACCCTGTAGAAACATTAGTGATTGATGGAGACAGTCCGAGCAATACAATCTCCCAAAAAGACAACGACTCTCTTCAACCTTAGCCTAGTACATAAGAAATGTGAGATCCAGCATATAATACAGTCTGGCCACCAATTCAAGGTGTAGATGCAGGGAACCAGAGGGGGATTGATATTAATAAAAGGTGAGGAAGTAGTGGAAATGATAGAAGCAGTAGGAGAGAAAGATTCTAAGACAAGAGTGTGGAACAGTTCATGGGAGATGCTTAGAGTATGCTGTCTGGGAAGGATCTGACAAGGATATTCCCAGGGACCGCCTCGCTGGAGTCCCAGTTCGCAGGAATGGCACGAGGGCGCGCGACAGTCGCCCAGTAGGCAGTATTAGGCAGGAGGCAACGAATCCCGCGAGGCCTATGTAAGGGGGCCAGCCACGCGCCACACTCACCACCAAGTCACACCACCTGGTCTCTCTCTCTCTCTCTCTCTCCCGCTCGCCTTCCCATCATTCAACTACTTAACACAATACTTTCAATTGACTAAATAAAATAGAAAGGATTGTGACAGACGAAAATAAAGAACAGTTCTGAACTGTCTGCAACACAAGCTTTCTCGAGAAGGAAAGTAAACAATGATAGGTAGACTGTAGCTACATTCTCTGCCCTGGCGAGTCCTAGCGAGTAAGCCATGCGGTTCTGGGGGAAGCGGTGAGCGTCACAGATCTTACTATATTCTTAGCGAACAAACTACTCAACGGATTTACCCAAACCCTATGACTAGGTGGCCCACGCGGAATTGCGGCCGAGTGTACAGTACATGAACATAAGTACAGTCTACGACAGAACTTGTTGTCATGGCCTGAGGCAATGTGTTAGTTCACTTATCTTTTAATAGATGGCCCTTTAATCGCTTCTAATAAAAGGGGGCGGGGTTAGTATAGAGGTTGGAAGGAGGAGGAGTCAAACGTGTGTGTGTGTGTGTGTTCTAGAACAGCACTCGGAATAACTTTATTTTAACATAACACACACAGGCTATATTATTAGACTAGCCCATGCCGGATCACAAATAAGTAACACACATCAGGTGTTGCGTTATTTATGGAATTTAATATACAGACAATCAAGTTTCTATCCTTCGAACTTCCCATTCCCCCCTCCTCCCCTTCTCTCTGCTGCCTTCCCCTATCTCCCCCCTTCTCTCTTTTTGTCTCCCCCTTCTCTCTCCTAACCGAATATATAATTTTCCTCATCGTCGTGTTCAAAGCTGTCCATAAAAATTCTTTGGTGTTTTAATAATACTGTTCTTTTTACCTCTACTGATTCTCAATTACTAACTCGTATTCTATTATTTACCTTATACAATGTGTTATAGAAAATAAATATATACAGTATGCTCCGTTGCAAAACACTCAAAGTTGCCAACCTTGGCGTCCTGGTTAGTGTAAACAATCGTATAAATATATAAGTAATTGAAACGGGATATTACAATCCACGCATCAAGACAAGTTGGATCACATTGTAATCTAGCTTTGACCAAATTATAACCAAATATATATATCATAAAGACAAGATAATATCGGCCCAGTTAGAGAAAACACTTTAGATGAGCCGAAACGTGTTTTTTTGGTAATAAAAACAAATTTTCATATTAGAGTAAATTTTGTTTTCTTCCATACCACTATTCACAGCACTGTGGTTGACCAATTCATAATCTACCTTAACATGTTGTTGTTGTTGTTGTTCCCCAAGCTGCCTGGCCGAACAGCCCCAAGGCCAAGGCCATAACCGAGCGCCCCCACAGAACCCTCCCTGCCGACCACAATAAAGCCTGGGTTACCGAAGCCACTCCATGGCTGGGAGCTAAGGAGGGTGCGGAAACGCCCGGGAAACCAAAGACCCACCCAGGGCCCTGTGCCCCTCAGCAATAATGAAGAGAAAGTTGAGCGGCAAAGGAAAAATGTGACGCTTTGGCTTCCAATCTTGGTAGATTGGGAGGTAAATCCACGGAAGAGGCGCCGTCACTTGAGATCTAGAAAATATAAAAGTAAAAGGAACAGTCAGAGTAAGCTATGGGTATGGCAGAGATCGCTCAGTTCTCACTCTGATAGACCAGCTCATCACCGCATGACTAGAACCCAATCCTCTCAGCATCAGCTAGGAAAGGCCCTAGAAAGCCGCCTTTGGCGGCGGGATAGCTCCCCTATTTCAAACCCTTTCGGGGTTGGGCATCCGCCTACCTTAACATGTCATATTACATATTACCTTAACATGTAATATGACACGCTATGATTATTGCATTATACTTTTCTCAGTGGATTCTTAATTACTAGCTTAATTACTGTGGCTTCCCATTATCAGTAAACAGTTCGGCGTTACCCATTGTAATGATTTACTATAAAGTAAGTCATCAAATTGAACAATTAACGATAATCCAAGTAATCTTGTTATGTTGTTTTAAAGTTGATATACTGTAAATTGTTTAGGCTTTTATAGTTTTTACTTCGTATTGTTTAAATTATCGTCCAAACATAATTAAAAGTATACTATAGCTCTGTGTATGTTACCTTGAATTTAATTTAATATGTATTATTTCACCATCATTATGTTACGGTGAACATTGGAAACACATACACATTATACAATACATATAAAGGGATCGTAAATGTAAACATTTACAATTTATATTTATGAAATCAATATGATCTCCACCCACAAGCTGCATCAACTACCTCCTATATTCTCGTTGGAGCTGATTTAAACATTTTCCAACTTATATTAGGGCGGCGACGGATTCCCCCCCCACTGCCCCCCGATCCCACTGCTCCCGCCCTTTCCAATCCTAACCTGAACCACATTCCACTCCATGACATGATGGCCCACAAATTCTCTATTGGGTTCATGTCACACACCCTTGTGGACCAGCTAAACCCCGGATGGGGTCAGGTCAGGTGAAGGTATTGAAGGATAAGCCTTCACAACGGCACCTCGTAGCTACTTTCTACTTTTCCTATTTTCTAAAGAGTGTAGAGAGGGGAGAAGGGGTGTTGGAGAGAGACGAAGTTGTTATAGTGGCTTTGTTATGTGTGTTATTAGTTTGTATACGTCGTAAGGCTCAGGATGGCCATGACACGCACTGAAGACAGCAGCATCTCCTCAATAATGCTAATACCTTTTCTAGTTTGCCTGGACCAGTGTGTGTGTGTGTGTGCTTGTGTGTGTGTGTGTGTGTGTGTGTGTATGTGTGTGTGTGTGTGTGTGTGTGCGTTTTATGTTATCATGTGTGAGTGATTTGTGCCCATTACGTTGTATGTGATCATGTGTGTGATGTGCGTTTTATGTTATTGGGTGTGAGTGTGTGTGTGTCTGTTTTGTATCCTGTGTTAGTGTTGGTGTGGGTGGGTTGGTGCTTGAATGTGATGGACAGAGGAGAGAGGTTGAAGTGCCGTCTCCTCAAACATACAAATTGTGGAGGTCACAAGTATAATATTATGTATTATCCAACTTATTCCTTAAGCCAACACAAATAACGTAAATCCTAAGTGTTATTGTTACACTTAATATATATATAAAGAAATATAGACGTGTTCTTCGGGAATCGTAGCTTAATTAGGAATAGGATATCTAGCGAGGCAGCGAGTAACAGGTGTTGTTCGCTGCCTCGCTAGTTATCCTATTCCTAATCAATATTATATGTGTTACTTTTGTCATCCCTAACATTTATTATTTATTTCATAAGTCTTAGGCGTGTGCATAAACCTTTAACCGTCTTGGTGGTGTAATGGTTAAGGTGTCTAAAAATCTGTGTGTGATAACCCAGGTTCGAATCCCGGTGGATCACATACATGCTTTCATTAATTTCATTGGAGGCGTTTGGTGGTGTGGTGAAATTAATACAAAATAGATTATGTATAGGCCTATGTAAATTCAAAACAATCGCATAGTATTATTCTGCGTATTTTAGAAGGTATCTTTTATGTCCTTGAGAGAGAGAGAGAGAGAGAATGAGAGAGAGAGAGAGAGAGAGGTGGGAGGGAGGGAGGGGAGAGGAAGCGGGTGAAGAAGGAGAGTTGGGGGTGAAAGGGAGAGGGGGAGGAGGGGGGAATGGAAAGTGCGAAGGATAGAAACTTGATTGTCTGTGTATTAAATTCCATAAATAACGCAACACCTAATGTGTGTTACTTATTTGTGATCCAGCATGAGCTAATTTTATAATATAGCCTGTGTCTTATGTTAAAATATACTTATTCTGCGTGCCGTTCTCGAACACACACACACACACACACACGTTTGACTCCTCCTTCTTCGAACCTCTATATTAACCCCGCCCCGTTTTATTAGAAGCGATTAAAGTGCCATCTATTAAAAGGTGAGTGAACTAACACATTGCCTCAGGCCAAGACAGCAGTTCTGTCGTAGACTGTACCTAGGATTTATTATTGATGATAAACTAAATAATGATAAGGATGTAATAAGGACAAGAAATAAGTTTTATAATGAATTCAATTGTATTTTACGTAAATTCCCTAATGTTAATATTATTATTTTTATTCAACTATTTAATAGTTATTGCTTACGTTTTTATGGTACAGACTTATGGTTTTCCAATAAGCGGTGTGGTGTTCCTCTGAAACAATTTGCGGTTGGATACCACAAAGCCATTAAGAAGATTATAAAACTTAAATACTGGGAGAGCAACCACAAAGCATGTGATTTAGCAGGGTTAATGACATTCACTCATCTAATTAATTGGCAAAAAATACGGTTTGCTCACATATGTATGATGAAGCCTTGTATCTTTTTAAGAAAATGTTTACTTAACAATGATGATAGCTTATATTTGATGAAGGAAGTAAAGAATATTCTATTGAATATTCATAATATCGAATGTTGGAAAATTACATTGACCCAGTAAAATCTAGAATTACTTTTATTCAAAGCCGTGAACCAACTATGAGATAAATGTGCTTCACAATTCTCTTACTATGTACAGTACAAAGTTTTATGTAGCTTTTACAAAATAAAATATTGAGTCTGAGTCTGAGTCTATCTATCTATCTATCTATATATCTATATATCTATATGTCTGTCTGTCTGTCTAAATATCTATCTATCTATCTATCTCTCTATCTATATATCTGTCTGTCTGTCTGTCTATATATCTATCTAACTATCTCTCTATCTATCTATCTATCTATCTACCCATCTATCTATCTATCTATCGATCTGTCTATTTATTTATTTATCTATATATCTATCTATTGTTACGTTTGCCCATGTGTTTGTTATTTGCCCTCTACCCACGCTTCCAATTACTACATGTTTTCAATCTTCACCCACCATATTCCCACTACCCACACACCCACCACACTCCAACTCCATGTAATCCAGCTGCCCACATAAGTTCTGTCCCTCGTCGTGATCTTATCTATGAAACTAAAATAGTATACATTAATTGCGAGTGTGGTTTCTTTTAATTATCAGTTGGCTAGTTTGATAAGTTAACACCTTGACGCTTATGCCGCATTTTGACAGTTTATTATCAACGATTTTATACAGCTCAGATAGGATCTGTTGAAATTGGAATGGTAAAAACTCGATCAACCCTCTGACCTCCATAATTATACCCTTCATAATCTAAATAAAATCGTCTAATAATAGCAAAAAAACAGACAATACGTGCCACATCGATCCTCAAAGGGTTAACCACTGCATTATAAATTATACTCGTAATTCAGTCATGCACATTATACTTCCATGTATAAGATCAAGGAGAGGAACATAGCTTATGTGAGCAACTGTACATGCCACTAAAGTCAACTCTTTCAATTAGGTTAATAAAATATCAATACAGTACTAAGGAAATAATGTATTAATTTGCAAATGCAGTCATCCGTGAGTTTCGGGCAAGGTGCTTGTCTAGGCGAACTTCAGAAGAATCAATGGTGTGTTGCAGTCTATAACATCTCGGGGAAGCCCATTCCACATAATGACAACTTGATTATAGAAGGCGTTCTTAAATTCATGCGAGTTAAATTATTTACCAATTATTGTGTAACCATTTCCCCTTGCGTAAGTTGACTGCTTGATTGTAAAGTACTTACGGCAGTTCAAATTGTCGATTCCTTTGATGATCTTAAAAACTTGAATTAAGTCACCTCTTAATCTCCACTGTGTTAGGGAAAAAGATCCAATTCCCCAAGACGCTCCTCATCTGGTTTGCTCCTCAAACACGGTATCATTTTGGTAACTCTACGTTGAACTCGCTCGATACCACCAAAGTCAACTCCGTCTTGTCACCTTTTATTCTCAATCTTAGTTAAAGTTATTGCATCACTCATCCCTATGTATATGTAGCCTTGTTCTTTCTGTTTGCATCGCTTTTATCCTTAATCATCCCCCCCCCCCTCCCCCTTCCACTCACCTAACCAGCCACCGTACCTTATTCAACATAATTATCGCAACATTAACCCTTCATACCCGGGCAGCCTTTCTTAAGGACGGAGGCTGTATCCGGGCGATCTGGCTGAAAACACAACAAACATAAACTAAGGCTAATCTCGCTTAATATACTACCTACATTAATGAAACATATGTCAAAATGGGCGCCTTACCTTGCCGCGTAGAATGGCGTTCAGTAGGTTTTTTAGCTCAAGTAGTTCCGGAGTTATGGTGATGGAAGTGGAGGTAACTTTTGCCGCGTATTTACCTCGCCGCGTCCGAACGCTCAACCGCGGCCCAGGCTACGACGAACGTTTTGACTCGTCGCTCTACCTTGAATTATGGCGGGAAGCGATTTTTTAATGTTTTATTGTTTATTATGCCATATATTATTGTTATTATGTTATTTTCACTCAATAAATATATTTTTCTGAAGTAATTTGTGTCTCTGTCACTTATACTTAGTTTTATTGTTATTATTATAGTAGTTATGATTATTTATACTGGACTATGGTAATTGATAGTGTCATTTTCACTTCTTTATTGTTAGGAATATATATTTTAGTGTCACTTTCACTTGTTCATATTGTTCTGAAGGCACTTATTATTACTTATGTGTGTCTCTTTCACTTAGACTTAGTTTTATAGTCATTATTATAGTAGTTATGATTATTTATACTGGACTATGGTAATTGATAGTGTAATTTTCACTTCTTTATTGTTTGGAATATATATTTTAGTGTGACTTTCATATTGTTCTGAAGGCACTTATTATTACTTATGTGTCTCTTTCACTTATACTTAGTTATATTATTATTCTTATTATTGAGTGTCACTATCACTGTCACTTACACTTCAATAGTTTGCCAGAGTGTGAAAATCATTGAAGCAGGTGCCAGCACACAGTCCCACCTGACACTCGAGGCATTGCCAATTGGTTTTTGTGGGTTTGCTTGGTCGTCGAGTTTTGCGGGTGCACACATAGCACCTCTTCTGCATCCTTATTCGGCTGTTAGGACCCTGGAAAGGAAGGGCGACGAGCTGGTGCTTTCTCAAGAACTCGGCACACCCTATTCTGTCCATCATGCCTGGTCCTTGTAGTGGCCTCCCTGGTGTACCCGCATGTTTTACCAGGAGCTCATGTATCAGCTGCTTTTGGAAGGTCCGCAGGCTCTTGTACTTGATGACTGGACTTCTCAAACGATAGATGTTGTACGCGTTGAGGACAGACATATCTACTGTATGCAGGACAAACTTCTTGTACCACCTGCAAGATGTTCGCAGGCAGTCTATGAAGCCCATCTGCATGTCGGACTTGTCGACGAGGCGCATGTTCAGGTTATAGTCCAGAACAGCAGCTGGTTTTGTGATAGGGTTCTTCGTTTTTCGGTCCACCTTCCCTGTGGGGACCATCTCTGCTTTGTGGCATGTGGTGAGGAGGTTGACCTTGCGCTGGTCATGCCAGTGGATGGAGAGGATGGGGCCACTCTTCTTATGGAAGATGTCCATCTTCTTAGTTTTGGTTGGGTAGGCTGGCATGCCCTTCCTCTTCCCCTTCACTGTGCCGACAGTTCCGGTCTTGCGGTCATGGAGGTACTTGGCGAGGATAGGCGACGTGTAATAATTGTCGGTATAGAGGACGTGGTTGTCATGGAATTACCTCTCTATCATCCTCTTTACCACAGTGCCGCCAAAACCAATGAGGGGGTCAATCTGCACCTCACCACCCTTGCCGCTGTAGACTATAAAGTCGAGCACATATCCCATCTTGCGGTCGCAGAGGACGAAGAGCTTGATGCCGAAGCGGTGTTTCTTTGACGGGATATACTGTCGGAAGTGCAGCCTACCACGGAACAGGACCAGAGACTCGTCGATGCACAGCTTCTGAAATGGAATCAGGTAGGTGGAAAACCGATGACGTATCATGTCATACAGTTGCCTGATATTCCAGAGTGTGTCGGGCTCGTGGACATGCATGTTATTTGTCAGGTGGAAATATGAGAGGATGTCGAAGTACCTATCCCTTGACATGAATTTGCCAAATGCTGGAGTCGTTCTGAGGTCGCCAGTTATCCAGTAGTCGGCCAGAACGTGCTTCTTTATGTGTGTCATCAGCATTGTGAGTGCCAAGAGCACATATAATTCTGCCACAGTGAGAGCTCTCCATGCCACCATCTTGGCACTGGTCTTCCTGCCAAGAAAGTTTGAACAGATAGCCTGGTGGTTATTTGTCTCTTTGACAAGGTATTCCATGACTTCATTGTCGTAGAAGCCACAGAAAAGTTCACTGGGGGTGGCATTTGGGCCACAGGGATATGCTGGTGACACCCCAGAACTCTGTTGTACCTCGTCAAAGGCAGGAAAATCTGGCACAAAATCCGTCCCATCTGACCACACAAACATTTCAGCAGCTCGAGGACGAGGACGTGGAGCTGCAGCAGGCACACGCCATGGACGCCCTAGCACACGCCCTTGGCTACGCGGATGCCCAGGCGGACGCCCTTCACGCCCACGCCCAGGCCCAGGCCCAGGGGCAGTGGCGTCGGCAGGCTGACCACGTCCACGACCTTGAGGTCCTTTGACTCTTCTTGTCGGGACTCCCTCTTCCTCTTCCTCTTCCTCTTCGTTTTCCTCTTCCTCAGGCGACGTCAGGTCATCTGGGGCAATGTTGGGGTCGTCAGCATCCTCTTCAGGAGACAACTCTGGTGAAGAGTAGACCGGGCGTCGGCGGCGTGGGGCTGCGGGAGGTTGAGCAATGGGAGCCTCGGCCTTGGGAGATGGGTGCGGCTAGCCGTGGACTTTTCCGCAGGAAATAAGGACCTACGATGCGGGGCCTGTGGTGACACACTGTGGGAGGCCAATGGCGCACTTGTAGAGGCCCTTTGGTCATCCTGAGGGACAGATGAAGCCGAGGGCTGTGGATGGCCCTACCGGCGTCCCGGGTCAAGGCGTCGGGACAAAGGAATGCGGGTGGTTGCTAGGCCTGGGTCGGCGTCACTCTCACTATCTACGCCTTCCCTCACTTTTTATGCCTCCCTGCGTGCTTTCTTGGCTGCACTTTTCACTAAAGACTGTTTATAGAAGTATTTACCCACTTTCAAGGGCGTACGGGCAGGCAAAGGGGAAGGTCCTGGTGTAGGGCTAGGGCTAGGGCTAGGCCTAGGCCTACCCTGACCTACGAAACTAGGCAAAGGGGTTGGCTCTAGCACACTTGGTACTTCAATAGCACCTTCCTCCACCACTTCCACATCAGGATCATCACTACTATCACCCCCCTCAAATAAATCAACATTGTCATCAGCACCAAATCCCACAAAATCGTCAATTTCGCTCCCACTTCTACTCTGAATATAGAGGTTTTTGTCCACAGAGCTTTCACCACTGCTCAAATCCTGGTTGAAAAGTTCACGTTGTATTGCACTATCACTTAGCAAACGTTTCACTTTCCTTAGTTTCTTATTCTTCTCGGTTGGCAGAGGCGTAGATGTTGCAAGCGGGGTAGCACTGGGACGCGCGGGAGATTGCACAGTATCGGACGCGTCGGAGTTCATTTTTTTGCTGTAGCTCGCAATGGCGGCAACGTAGGAAGTGATAAGCGTGGTAGTTGAGGCTTGGGTGCGCTACGATCGCCCCCACAAAGTAAAATTTGCCCGCGCGAAATTTAAAGCACGCTTTCAAGCAAATGCCTTAGGTAAGGCATACCGGGTAGCGGCCCTTCAGCCGCGCTGTCCTTAACCCGGCAAGCGCGATAGGCCTCACGGAAGGCTTCCTATAGGGAACGCGATAGGCCTCACGGAAGCAAGACCATAAAAAAAGCCTTCCATAAAAAAAAGGGCCTATCAAAACAAAGGAATTTGTCTCTAGGTGAGATAATTCCCCTCCAGTACTCATCCATGTAAATCTCACCCATCCACCTCCCCTCCTTCCCCACCTTATTCCCCCCTCCCTCCCCTCCTCAATTATCACCTATTTTTCCTCTTATCATCATTTATCGGTTATTTTTCTCTCCCGCGATAATGTAGCACAAGTGGGTTGCAGAAAAGATCGTTATGCAACACCCAGACACTGGCCCACACCGCTCTGCTCGTCTCAGTTACCTCACAGACAGCGAGAGAGGAGGGTTGCCTGTGGCTCTCTCTCGCCTGAGATTATGACCGGGTGGCCAATATCTTCGTTTTTCACCACCCAAATGCTTTTCCCACTTATTTTAGCACTCTTGAAGGTTCATATATACATCATATATGTAAAATAAAAGCATACCGAAAACAAATAATGCTCTATATTGTAAATATAACGAATTCTGTCAGAATCCAAGGCTAGAAATGCACAAATAACTACCCTAGCCCCTAGGTCTATTTAGCGCTTGTCAGGTTAACTAAGGCAGCCCGGGTAGGAAGGGTTAACATACAAATGCAACTCTCTGTCCACGCTGGTGAAAGATATATGAAGCCCTCTATAATAAACACAGTTGCATACCAGTCGGAAAGATTAATGGGAGATTTTCACTGAAGGGATTATTTTTCGAACCTACTATTCTCTCATGTTTAGCCCCATTATTTTTGAGATTTTAAAATGTTTTCCCCGTTAATTTGGTGATTTTAAGACATTTCTCCCAATCGCTGTCAATGTTAAGACCTTTCGTGCCATTTAGGTGTCGATTTTTTCCCGGCAAGCGATAACGAGCCTGTAATTAAGGAAGAACCGGCTTTCGGCCCTGACATTTTTCTACTGAAAATATACCAAATTTATATCGAAGGGGTGTCTTGGGGGTATGTTTGTAAAGCTTGATGGGGGCTAGGAAGCAAACTAATAATCTCCCCTTTATACGGGAAGTATTACAATAATAAGAGGCATTAAGACGTAGGAAGCCGTGTATAGATCCATCCTATTAACCCCTTCAGCACAATGACGTATTTTGACCTTTTTCTGGCTAAAATTAGAAGATTCTATGCAGTTTTAAGAAGGACCTCCGTTATCGAGTCCTAGAGGAGAACATCGAGTAATGGTAACCAGAATATGATGAACATTACGTCATCGTGCTGAAGGGTATAATGCAGTAAATTCCTATGTTTGGCTGGCTATATATATGTGCTTTATTGGTTTGTCCTCATTTTGTCTATCAACATTCTCCCCCACGTTCTCTCCTTCTCACTGTTATCACCTATCTCTTCACCATTTAGTTATATAAATGTTCTTCTTCGGTTATCACGTTTCCCTCTCTCTCTCTCTCTCTCTCTCTCTCTCTCTCTCTCTCTCTCTCTCTCTCTCTCTCTCTCTCTCTTCTACATCTCTATTCTGTTATTCATCAATTTTCATATTCAAGGTACGCCGGAGTCAAAATGCTTGGGCACAAACTCACATACACACACACACGCACTCTCTCTCTCTCTCAAACACACACACACGCACACACACACACACACACTCACACTCACACACACTCACACACAGAGTTTTCACGGGATTGATGGATATTGCAAGTGATGAATCTCCCTAATGTTATTGCATGAGCCGCTTCCGGTGATAATAAGCCTCATTCAGGCGGCTCACAAATCATTATAATGGATATTTAAGGTCCGTCGTTACCAGGCTCAATAATAATTGGCTAGAAGCATTGGAGAACCAGGGAGAGAAAGCTGACAGTAAATCAAATATATGCAAGGCTGTGGATGAGCAATGCATATTAAAATATTAAATAATATTATTTATATGAAGACATTAAAAACAACATATTTTCGTATTCTGTTGCACCACTGTATTACTTTATCAATTTGTCCTAGTGTTTCTTGATTCACCGGCAAGCTACCTGTTCTGATTATTTGTTTTGTTAATACAAAAACTCCTGAGTCAATGATTGCAAGCAAATGAAAAATAAACCATAATCAATGTTTTTAGAAATTATAATTACAAACGAATACAAGGTAATAAGTGTTATTAGAAAATACAAGGTAATAAGTGTTATTAGAAAATACAAGGTAATAAGTGTTATTAGAAAATGAGACAAAACTTAGAGATAAAATACAAACAAAAATATCTTATTAATGTGCCAATAGCCTATGTAAAAGTAGTAAAAGCACTTTACCATCAAACTCCTCAACAGTAACCATTCCCTCAGTCCATCAACAGATTATTTTAAGGGAGCCCACCTTCCTTTTCTCTTCTCTTTTTCTCCCACTCTCTTTGGTTTGTATTCATTCGGCCCCATTCAGCGTACTATTTTAAGACGTTTACCCCCATCCAGGTGTCAATATTTTCCTGGCGAGCTGTAGCAAGCCAGCATATATATATTTGGTTTTGACAGCAAGCTAAATTTGTACATTTTTCGATAGACAAATTTCTTCGGCGAAGCCTGATTTCTCCATTCAATGCTGGCTCCCTATCGCTCGCCAGGAAGATATCGACACCTGGATGGGGATAAACGTCTTAAGACAATTGGCTGAATGGGGCCGAATGGATACAAGCCAGGGAAAGAGAGAAAAGGAGAGAAAGGTAAACAAAAGCCGGTGACACCCCCTTAACAGATTTGCAGCAGGAACAAAAGGGAGCCATAATCTGCAACTTGTATCTGTGTGTGAGTATGTGTGTGTGTGTGTGTGTGCGTGTGTGCGTGTGTGTTACGGTTGAGTTTCATAGAGGTAGAGCTTTGCACTTACACTGATGAGCATACTGTTGAAATCTCTCTTTCTTTGTGTTTATGTTTTTTCACAAGACTTAATCACATGCCGTCATATATTTCCAGGCTTGCTCGGCCTTACACACACACATACACACACACACTCTCTCTGTCTGTATATCTATCTATCTATCTATCTCTCTGTCTATCTATCTATCTATCAATAGATCTATCTATCTATATATATCTGTCTATCTATCTAGCTATCTATCTATCTATCTATATATCTATCTATCTGTTATACTGGGGTGTAATTGGACAATGGTAGGTTCTTACTTGACTGGAGAAACTAAAGCCAAACTACACGTGCACAAAAGTCGTAAAGTTTAATATAATACTGAATACACACACGAATTTCCTTTTAATGATCACTTAATACACAACACAATAATACACCTTACACTGATACATAGAATAATCACAATATAAATATGCCTAGCACGGGCGAGGATCCACGACGGACCTATGCAATTCACTTAGCACTTCTATTCTATCACTTGCATAAATTTCGGAGATACACTTAATTTGCACTGGTGATGGAAGTAATATAACTCCCTCAATACTCCTATTCTAACACTGAGTAGATTTGGAGATACTGGCATTGGTGGCTGAACTGTTAATAGCCGAGTCCTTTCTCTTGGTCCTGTCGAGCCGCTTAGGTGGTCCTGCCATGTGGTGGATGCGGTAGGGATGCAGATGGACTAGTTGGTTTGGGGCCTTTAATAGTAGTTCCTTATGTCATGACACAGGGTACATACTACCGAATGAACGCGAGCAAAAATTAGACATGTCCTAAGTTGTGGCTGCTCGACTCTCCTGACCGTTATAGTAGTCGTTGGTGAAGTTCTGTTTCGGTACTCTTGGGTGTAGGGTCTTTAATACAGAGTCGCTCGTGTCATGACAGAGTAACTAGGTATCGGGCTGTCGTAGGGAAGAAGTAAGATCATGATCGTACGAGCTTTCCCAATCTGCCTCTGACCGTTGTAAGAGTGTTCAAAGAACCTAGGGGTCGGTTATTAAGCCTTTCTACAAACATATGTCCTCGACCATGGTTCTGGCCATATGCAGTATGGACTTTATATGCAGAGTGCCTTTAGTTAGACGGTATCTCGCAAATCCCGAACTATTATAGATGTCTTGCCATGGCAAAGACTTCATTAAGAGTTTTAGAGAGTACTGAATTGATGCTGAAAGTCTGTTTGTGGCATGCCCTCGGTGCTACTTTCAGTGTCAAAACGTGCAGCCTAAAAGAGATCCAAATGTTATTCCTACACCATGGTGTGGAAGCACAAAAGTTTACTAGTACTTGTTCTTGTTCTTCTTAGGGGGACCCGCAGAGGGCTGCTCTCGGGCAGCATGATATGCGGGGGTTGTGCAGGGGAATTATGAGAGGGATAGGATCGGGTCAAGGATTAGGGAGATAATGAGTAGTGATCCTATTTCTAAAGGAATGAAGAGTGGGGCTATTAACTGTGTGAGATGGGAGGTAATTCCACTCTTGGATGCTGCGGGGAAAAAATGAATGTCTGAATAAATCCGTGCTTGCCTGATATGTGGTATTTTAAGTTGTGGCTGCGTCTCGTAAATCGTATGTTTGTAGGGTGTAAATATGTATTGTTATCTATGTCTGCTAGATTGTTTGTGATTTTGTATAACATTTGTTGTCTGTGTATTTGTCGTCTTGTTACAAGGGGGTCTAGTTTAATGTCTTGTTTGAGCAAAGTGACTGATGTAGTATGTCTGTAATCACGTCTGATCCATCTTGCAGCTTTGTTTTGTATGGCCTCTAATGTATTGATATTATTGTGAGTGTGTGGATCCCAGACGATGTCGCAGTATTCTAAGTGTGGCCGAACTAGTGATTTTAAAGCTTGAATTTTGATGTTTGAGGTATACTTTGTGAGATTCCTGCGAAGGAAGCCCAGGGCCCTAGTAGCCTTTGCTCTGACGCTGCTTGTGTGTGTGGTCCACCTCATGTCCGGTGAGATGTGAACTCTCAAACAACAAGGTAGACAGCCATGGCATGAATACACACATGAGTGAGAGGTTAATTCTTAGGCTCAAATCTTGCATGCAAGTAAATTGAGCCCTCAAATTGCTGACTCGTCAGCAATTTTTCGTCGAGATGGTCATGACGTTTGCTGCTATGTCCCAGGGCTGGAATTTGGAGGTCAGATTTGATTTTGATTTGATTCTTTATTGAGATAGTACACATACATTAAATTACAAATACATTGTCTCAAAAGGGCAAAGGTGATTATACATTCCTTTACCCTACTCATATTTTACTAACAAACGAAACACACGAAAAACAAAACATTAAATATAAATCTTAGATTAACAAACCAAAGCTAAGCCGGGGCTGGTTCCTACGGCTTATTATATTCTTGTAAATACCCCAATATAGAAGAGAAAAGGTTCAGGGTAATACCCTAAATCCCAAAATGGGTTCTTAGCTACCCTAATTTCAATCAAAGCTTCCTCCCACCCCAGATAATCCCCTGTTTCCGGGGAAAATCCATCCCACTTTTTGACCCCACTGTTCTAAGTGGGCTTATATATATTTGTACACACATTGAAGGTCAGAAGGTCATAGATGCGGGGGGGGGGGGGGGGGAGATTAGGGGGTTGAGGTAGCCCCCTTAGAAATTCCCTCGTTGGTGGTGGGAAACCTGCGCGGAAGAGCAGTGCATCTGGAGGGGGGAGATTTGGGTATGCTGCCACTCGCTTGTTTGGTTGTATTTGGCTTTCCTCTCTTTTTTTCCTGAATTGTTGATAGTTATTCTGATTGTTTTTTCCTGGGGTGGGTGGTAGGGCATGGTTGATGGTGGCAGCTCTGGCTGAGTGTAGAGGTGGGGCGAGGCTAATTTTGGTTTTGGACGGCCATGTTGTTTCCCTTATTCCTTCATCTTTTCGTTTATTTTTGGTTGAGGTGGCTGCTTGGCGTTTATTTGCTGGGGTGAGTTCTTCTCCTTTTGCTGTTTCTCTTTTCTTTTCTTCTTTTCTTCTGTGGTCGCCCTGGGTGCTGTGGCTCATTGTGGTTTAATATTTCATTCATCGTTTCTGGTTCCGGCTGGTCTGTTGTGGCATGCTGGTTATCTTTATTTCGGGTATTTACTATTTATATCTACCATATAGCCATTTTTTTGTATAGAGAATAACATTAATTACATGTTACATAGATATTTTATGTACAGGATGTAGAACAGATAATCCTAGATGATTTTGGATTTAATAACTTGTTGCTAAATGATATCAATGCTATCATATCAAGATATGTTTATGTACAGAACAGAGAACCAACTATGCGCTAAGGAATTTTAGTTTAATGCTTACTACTTCAATTACTCTATAAAAGTGTATAATTATTATATACTGTAACTCTTATTGTGAAATATGATTATGACTATCTCTCTCTCTCTCTCTCTCTCTCTCTCTCTCTCTCTCTCTCTCTCTCTCGCTGTCAACCAATTAACCCGTTACATATACATTATAATCCGTTTGCCAGGTTGGCTAGCAGTAGGATGTGCTCAATATTGTTTTTGTCGTTGGAAATGGTTTCATTGGAGCAAATTATACAATTCAGAGTTATGGGACATACAAAGGGTCTTTTACCGTACATGAATATTGCATACCAAATTGCAATATTTATGTAAAGTACAAGACCACATTTATGTCCCATAACTCTAAATTGTATAATGAATTACACATACATCGGGGTTATGGTACCTATAAAACGAGACAGAGATAAACTTATAGCACCCAGATTTTCGAAGCACAACTAAAAATACTCAATTCTCTACCAAGGTATATCTATTTGGAATAAGATACCTAATACGATATAATTATATGAATATTTCCTTGGCAACATTCATGGATAAGGTGAAGAAGATTCTTATGTCAACCTATTAATTAGAAATCATAAAATATATAGATAAATAAGTAGTTGTCAGTTATAGAGATAGCTGGAACATGCTGTATGTTCACTGACATTTGGTTCGTACCATCATAACCCAGTACTGTTTAATAACTAGTTTCATTCACTATTATAATAGTGTTGTTATTGTTACTAGTATTAATTATTTTTATTTTAATCTATTATATTTAAGCATATTTATATTGTTACTCATGCTAATGGTAGTCATTCGTGGTATTATTATTGATATTATTATTATCATTATTGCTATTATTACTATTTCATTTGGTGTCTTAATTATTGTAGTTTTGTGAAAAACAAAACAAACTTCCTTCTTTGGTCTAGTTTCAAAGTTAGGTTGCCCTAAAAGCATTGTAGCTTACTTGGGACCAAGACTGTGGATAGTCAAGTTGTTGTTGTTGATGCTGTTCCCCAGGCTGTCTTGTCGAGCAGCCCCAAGGTCCCGAGCAAGGCTAAGGCCATAACCGAGCGCCCCCACAAAACCCTCCCTGCTTACCACTTATAATGATAATCAATGTATTGCAGTTGTGGTGATAAATACAAATATATATATAAATATATAAATACAATCGAAGGCCTGCTCCTCAGTTTATAATACTTGAATAGTTTAGCGTCTTAACCCTTAACTGGCGGCGCCCGGCTATAGCTGGGCGAGAGAACCAAGGACTATGTGGCAGGGCCCGGCTATAGTCGCATGCAATTTTGAGCACGTAATGTGCTCTGAGAGACAGCGGAGCGGTGGGAGGAGCGTAGGTTACCTCATGACCGCCACCACCACAGTGGCCGTGGAGCTACTGAGATATACTCCGCCCTACTCCACCCTCCCTCACTCGTTTCACACGTAATAATGTAAGGAAATGACCTTATTTTACCGATTTTGCCCTTCGGTTGCACGATCGTTGCAAGACAACCAGTGATCGTAGAAGGATGGTTCTGGTGTCATTGGAAAGCTCATTCAACGCCCTTTCAGGGATACATACTTGTATTACGCTCTGGCTCTTGTTTATGCATGAAAATGAGCACGGAGACAAGCTCGTTTACTGTAAAACCCCCCGCTGGGCGGCACAGTCAAATATACTCCACCAGCCGCTCTTTGAGTGTTAAGGATCTTATGCAGTTTGTTATTTTCCCACTGGCAACTTAGGATGCGTTCTAACACTATATTCCTCCCTTTTCCTCGCCTTTCATCTCTATTTATTGATGATGAGAGGCGATCGAGTGTAAATCTGTTTCCAGTCGACATAACATAAATAATGGTTTTGCGCCGCGGTTGATCTGTTTTCGGTCGTTAGAAACAAGGTCGTCATATTTTGGGATCTTTTCTCATCTATTGTAAAGTTGATTATTATGTATTAATTGATCCAGTTCGTGGTACTGTTGATGAAGTATTATTATTATAGTTAAAGACTTAGTAACTTATACTCCAAATGCTTTATTATGAAGGTAATAGACATTTTAATCTACATAGTACCGCTTTTAACTTAGAAGTCTTTCTTCGAGTTGAATAACGTGGTGTAATGTCGACCAGAATATAATAATAATACCATCATAATGAAAGGGTTTAAGCCATCTTGTATCCCATGTATTAATCAACATCATTGTTTGCAAGCCATTAAGAATTTTGAAACATTATTTGATCTAGACTAACTTTTGCACAAATGATCATACACTTATAGATTTGTTTCTCTCTCTCTCTCTCTCTCTCTCTCTCTCTCTCTCTCTCTCTCTCTCTCTCTCTCTCTCTCTCTCTCTGTCTGTCTGTCTCTCTCTCTTTCTCTCTCTCTCTCACTCTCATACACACACACCACAGCCACCCACTCTGAAAGACGGTAACTCAATAATTCAATAACTCAATAATAACTTACAATCTACAAATGTTTAAATCCAGTTGTTACAAACATTTTATGAATGGAGGATGCCTTTAGGCACATGGACCTTTTTGTTTTATCTGTGTTTTTCTTCCTCCGTTCATTGTCTCTTTAAAAAAAAAAAAAAAAAAAAAAATAATCAAGATGGGTCGCCTGCTAAGTCATGACGAGATAGAGAGATAGATAGATAGATAGATAGAGAGAGAGAGAGAGAGAGAGAGAGAGAGAGAGAGAGAGAG
>CM064516.1:5229854-5254575 GCA_032716605.1 Paralithodes platypus
TATATATATGTGTATGTATATATAAAAAATAAAGAAATAGTGACCATATTCTGTAAAAGAAGAGCAAGTGAGGAATTTGGAAGGAATCTTAGTGTAAAATTTAGGGAGTGTAAGAAACTGTTCTGGAAAGAGGTCAAGAAAGTTAGGGAGGGTAGCAAGGGAAATAGTAAGGGTGTAAAAGATAAGAATAGGCGAGTGATAGCCGAGATGCAAGAGAGAGTCGAAAGATGGAGGGAGTACTTCAACGAATTGCTAAATGTAAGGAATGAAGCACTAGCAAACATTGTTGGATGGAGTATGGGAGGGAAAAGAAGAGAAGTAGGGGAGGAGGAGGTGGGGATCAGGAGGTCAGAAGTGTGTGAAGCCATACATGGAGTGAAGATGGGGAAAGCATCAGGAATAGATGGAGTGTGTGGGGAAATGCTGAGGTGGTGTGTTAGTGCTCGAATGGGTATGGAAAATGTGTAAACTAGTATGGGAGAAGGGGAGTACAGCTGGTGACTGGAAGACAGGCATAATAGTCCCCCTGTATAAGGGTAAAGAGGAAAGAGGAATGTGTGGTTACCACTAGGAAATATGCCGACTAAGTGTAGTAGGGAAGGTGTACAGTAGGGTAGTGATTGAGAGAGTCAGAGCAAGAACGGAGATATGGATAGGTGACGAGCAGGGTGGGTATAGGAAGGGAAGAGGATGTGTAGATCAGATTTTTGCCCTGAAATGTGTTGTGGAGAAATATCTGGAGAAGGGACCTAAGTTGTATGTTGCCTTTATGGAGTTGGAGAAGGCCTATGACAGATGATATAGAAGGTATGTGGAAAGTACTTAAAATATACGGAGTAGATGGCAAGTTGCTGAAAGCAGTGAAGAACATGTATGAGGGTGCAAAGGCATTAGTAAGTTTGGATAATGAGCAGAGTGAGTTCTTTGATCTGAATGTTGGGTTAAAGGAAGGGTGTGTGATGTCCCCTTGGTTGTTCAATATATGTATGGATGGAGTCATGAAAGAAATGCAAGGAAGAGCAGTGGATGTTGGTGTACCACTGATAAGGGAGGGAAATGAGTGGAAGTTGGCTGTACTGCTGTTTGCTGATGATACAGTTCTGATGAGCGATAGTGAATGGGAGTTGCAGGGACTGGTAACTATGTTTGTAACAATGGATGGAAAACAGAATCGGAAGGTAAATGCGGGTAGGAGCCAGGTAATGGTCTTTGAAAGGGGTGCAGCCACAGAGTGTGAGGTGCGGTTGAACGGTCAGGCTATGGAGAATGTCAGCTTATTTAAGTTTTTGGGCAGTGCATTGAGTAAAGATGGGAGTATGGATGAAGAAGTGCAGGAAAGGTTCCATCATGGGAAGAGGGTTGTGGGAACGCTAAAAGCAGAAACAAGAAATAGGATGGTTAGCATGGAAGTAAAGAAGTCCTTGCATGACAGTGTGGTAATCCTGACATTGACTTACAGGAGCGAAGCATGGACGTTGGTAAAGAGACTCAAACCAAGAGTGAGAGGGGTGGAAATAAGTTACTTGAGAAGTGTGTGTGAAGTTGAATGGAGGGATAGACAGTCGAATGAGGAAGTACGAGAGAGGTGTGGTGTGGATGTAGATGTGCTGGAAAGTGTGAAAAGGAACACCTTGAGATGGTTTGGCCATGTGGAACGTATGAGAAGCGAGAGAATGACTGAGAAAGTATACGAGAGGGAGGTGGAAGGACAGAGAGGCACAGGTAGACCGAGTGAGAGATGGAAGGATGGAGTTAAGAAGTATATGAGGGAAGGCGGTGCTGGATGAGAGGAGGGGCGTCGACTGACTGGGGACAGAGGTGCATGGGGGCGCTTCGTTCGTGGCCACTCCTTCGGGGATCACGGCGTCCAGCAATAGATAGATAGATAGACCTGTGACCTTCAGCTCTCACCTTGACCTTTAACAGACAAAAACACAATATTGGGACAATCGTCGCATTTATCAACCGATTTAGCTTGAAAAATTTGGTGATAATACATTTAACAGTCTAGAAAGAGTTTAGGGAAGATGATTATTAACACTCTTGTGTTGATCTTTGGTCTTGACCTTTGACCTTACCTATTAGAATAATTATATGAAATTGATTAATGTTATTCAAGTAAAATGTGACTAACACAGTCAGTTTACCAAAATTTGAATAATTTTCTCCAATTATGCAAGTTGACCTTTGGCCTTGAATTGTGACCTTGACCTTTATGTAGGATTTCATTCTTTATTTGCAATGATGTAGCCTTAGAAAATCAAATAAGTGTGCCTAATTTCAATAACGCTCATCTGATAGTTTCAGAGGTATTATAAGAATAGTTGACCTTGACCTTCATCTTGACCTTCATGATGTATGATAATTTAACATTTTAATTTTAATTTAACATACAACTGTCTTCGCGAAATTTGTTAAGTTTGCATGAAAATTATAGAAATTAGCATATTGACCTTATATTTGCCCTTGACCCATGACCTTGACCTTTCAATTGGAATTATATAATTTCATGTATGACCTTGGCCTAGGTATTCCGAATATACATGATAAACGTAGTGAGAATCTAACAAATAGTTTTAGAAATACTAGTATAAAACAAAAAAAATACCTTTCACCTTGACCTTTGACCTTACCCTTTAGAATATTTGTCTGGAATTTGGTCTACAAAATATCAATGTTACCGGTAATTAACTTGTGTAGTGAAAATTAAGACATTTGGGAAGAATAGTCAATAATAGTCAATATTGACCTAATTTTTAACCTTGGCCTTTGATCTTAACCTTTGAGTTAAATTGAACATTTCTTTTTGATTGACCTTCGCATTGACCAAATGGATATACCTGTAAAATTTGGTGAAAATTCATCTTATGGTCACTCTAGGAGGAGTTTCCGGACAGACAGACGGACGACGGACGACGATGACGACGGACGACGGACAAGCCGACTGGCGGTGCACAGTATATGGGCGGGATCTCTGTGCGTGATACCACTCTGCTTACGCTGAGTTGATAAAGCCAATAATATTCCCATGATTAGCTCTAATTCCCACCACCAGGCGATTATATTTTGTGTATGTATGTTAATTGGATAAAACTTTATTAAGTTTGGTATTTGTTTAACGTTATTAAACGCTATGTATGGTTGTGTATATCTATAGATTGTGTAGCTTATATGGTATTTATGTATTATGTGTCTGTGGAATTTATGTAACTATGCATGGCGTTTATGTACTGTACAATATTTGACTTCTGATTATGTATGCTAAAGTGGCGACTGCTTTAACCCCTAACTATCGGTGTGCAACATAAGTCGAGTTATATAAATCTGGACTATCTGGCAGCGCGCGACATAGGTCGTGTGGCAATTTCAGCACGTAATGTTGCTGAGAGAGAGAGACAAGTGGTGGCAAGAGAGTAGCGAGCGTATGACTGCTCCAGACCACCGCGGCGAACCTACTGACACGAATCCCACCTCCTCCCTCCCTCTCTCACTCGCTACATACTGAATTGTATGGGGAAAGTACCAAATTACATGCTTTTTGCACTCGTGTTGCGCGGTTGTTGCAAGAAAACTAGCCGTCATAAAAGGATCGTTATGGTGTCATTGGAAAGCTCTGTTTATGCCCTTTCAGGGATAGATACTATTTTACGCTCTGGGTCTTATTTAGGCATGAAAATGATCACGTAAACAGCCCTATTTTGGCTAAAAACACTCCGCTGGGCGGTACATATAAATAAACCGCTAGCCCGCTAATAAGGTGTAGAAGTTATGATTTACAACATAAGGAACATGATTACCTTTGTAATTAAACTGTAAGTAAAAGACCCCTATAGATGACGTACATCAGCGATAATGAAAATTTGTCGACCGTAAAGTTGTTATTTACCTTAGACGGATAATTACAGTTTAATTAGTTATATTCTAATCTAATGGTGTGTGTGTGGCAGATAGTGGGATTATGGGGTGTGTATATTTGTGTGTGTGTGTGTGTGGTTATGGTGGTGGTGGTGTGTGTGTGGCTGATAGTGGGATTATGGGGTGTGTATATTTGTACTTACTCTAGTTGTACTTACTCTAGTTGTATTGCGGGAGTGAGCATGCTCGTTATTTCCCGCCTCCTATATGTGTAGGTGTTATTTGTATCGTTGGAATAGCTGTGGATGTGTGTGTAGTCTGTATTTTTAGCCAATTGGCTACATCGGAAACGAAGGCTTAGGGTGGATCTGTATGGTACCCTTCTCACTATAGACGGTACCGTCTTGCCCGAAGGCTTAGGTAGCCATCAGCTTAGGTGAACCATATGATACCCATCTCGCCTTGTACCATTTTTGCCAACCCCAGATGGGACGTCACAACGTCGTCCACTTATTCCAGGTACCTATTTACAGCTAGGTGAACTGAGGCTAACACATGAAAGGAGACAAGCCCAATTTGTCTCCGCCCGGCCGAGGATTGAACCCCCGACCCCTCGTGTGTGAGACGAGAGCTCTACCTACTAGGCTACGGGCTGTGTGTGTGTGTGATTATGGTGGTGGTGTGTGTGTGTGGCTGATAGTGGGATTATGGGGTGTGTATATTTGTGTGTGTGTGATTATGGTGGTGGTGTGTGTGTGTGGCTGATAGTGGGATTATGGGGTGCGTATATTTGTGTGTGTGTGTGTGTGTGATTATGGTGGTGGTGGTGTGTGTGTGTGGCTGATAGTGGGATTATGGTGGTGTGTGTGTGTGTGAGTGTATGTGTGACTGATAGTGGAGTTATGGTGGTGGTGTTTGTGTGTGTTTGTCTGCTATTGTGGTTATGGTGTGTGTGTGTGTGTGTGTGTGTGTCTGGCTGATAGTGGGATTGTGGTGATTGTGTGTGTGTGGCTGATAGTGAGGTTTTGGTGATGTGCGCGTTGTTGATAGTGGAATTATTTGTGTAAGTACTTGTGTGTGTGTATTCTTGTACATGTTTGTGATTGTGTGTGCATATATCCTCCATAAATCACATAAATGCTTAAAATTGCCTCAAAATAAGACTAACACAAAAGTATATATTGTGTGCCTGGAGAAGTTTGACAAGAACGAAAGAATATTTCTGATTGGGGATATGAATGGTAAGGTGGGTGATAGGAAAGTTGAGGGAGTGGTGGGAGGGTGGGGGGTACCATCAGAGGTGAATGGGAATGGTAGTGCACTTGTGGACGTATGTGTGGGGAGGAGGCTGTGGATAGCCAACACCTTCTTCCGACACAGAATGATCCACAGGTACACGTGGAAACGGATGTTGACGATGAAGGATAAGACAGTGGTGGAACGAAAGTCATTGATTGATTATGTATGTGTGGATGAACGAATGAAGAAATCTGTGATGGATGCTAGGGTGTATAGGGGTATTGGAGGGGGTCTGTCTGATCATTATGTAGTGGTAGCTAAGGTTAGGATACAAAATAAGTGGGTGAGGAGAGCGGGAGGGAGGCGAGAGGAGGGTGGAATGGTGAGGAGGGTGGAGAGGTTGCAGGAGGAGGAAATCAGGGAGGAGTACAGGAGAGCAGTGGAAAGACGACTAGGTGGGTTCGACCTGGAAGTTATGGAGGAAGTGGAGGAGATGAGCAAGGTGTTTAAGGATGAGATCTGTGCAGCATGTGAGGAGGTGTGTGGAGTGAGGAGAAGAGGGAGGGGAGTGAAAGGTACAGCATGGTGGACAGAAGAGGTAAAAATAGCTGTGGAAGAAAAGAAGAAAGCATATAGAGAGTGGTTGGGTAGTAGAGGGAATGAAGATTCCGAGAGACAGAAACGAGCGTGGTACGTGGAGAGTAAGAGGGTGGTGAAGAGAGTAGTGAAGGAAAGTAAGAGAAGAGTAGATGAGGAATTTGGAAGGAATCTAAGTGTAAAATGGAGGGAGAGTAAGAAACTGTTCTGGAAAGAAGTCAAGAAAGTTAGGGAAGGTAGCAAGGGAAACAGTAAGGGTGTGAAAGATAAGAATGGGAGAATGCTAGCCGAGAAGCAAGAGAGAGTCGAAAGATGGAGGGAGTACTTCAGTGAGTTGCTAAATGAAAGGAATGAAGAGCCAGCAAACATAGCTGGATATGGTATGGGAGGGAGAAGAAGAGAAGTAGTGGAGGAGGAGGTGGGGATCAGGAGGTCAGAAGTGTGGGAAGCCATGAAAAGAGTGAAGTTGGGGAAAGCACCAGGAACAGATGGAGTGTGTGGGGAAATGTTGAGGTATGGTGGTGAGATAGTGATAGAATGGGTATGGAAAATGTGCAAACTAGCATGGGAGAAGGGGAGTGCACCCGATGACTGGAAGACTGGCATAATAGTCCCCCTATATAAGGGCAAAGGGGAAAGAGGAGTGTGTGGTAACCACCGAGGAATATGTCTTCTAAGCGTAGTAGGGAAGGTATACAGTAGGGTAGTGATTGAGAGAGTGAGAGTGAGAACGGAGAAATGGATAGGCGACGAGCAGGGAGGTTTTAGGAAGGGAAGAGGATGTGTAGATCAGATTTTTACCCTGAATTGTGTTGTGGAGAAGTATCTGGAGAAGAAACAAAAGGTGTATGTTGCCTTTATGGACTTGGAGAAGGCCTATGACAGAGTGGATAGAGAAGGTTTGTGGAGAGTACTTAGAATATACGGAGTAGAGGGCAAGTTGCTGAAAGCAGTGAAGAGCATGTATGAGGGTGCAAAGGCGGCAGTACGTGTGGAGAGTGAGCAGAGCGAGTTCTTTGACCTGAATGTTGGTTTGAAACAGGGGTGTGTGATGTCCCCGTGGTTGTTTACTGTATATATGGATGGAGTTATGAAAGAAATACTATCAAGAGCAGTGGATGTTGGTGTATCGCTGAAAAGGGAGGGAATTGAGTGGAAGCTACCTATACTGCTGTTTGCGGATGATACAGTTCTGATGAGTGATAATGAATGGGAGTTGCAGGGTCTGTTAAATGAGTTTGGAACAGTGTGCGAAAAACGGAATTTGAAGGTAAATACGGGGAAGAGCAAGGTTATGGTCTTCGAAAGGGGTGAAGTCACAGAGTGTGAGGTGAAGCTGAACGGTCAGGCTATGGAGATCGTCAACTCTTTTAAGTATCTGGGCAGTGTGTTGAGTAAAGATGGGACTATGGATGAAGAGGTGCGGGAGAGGGTACAACAGGGGAAGAGGGTTGTAGGAACGCTAAAAGCAGTAACAAGAAATAGGGTGGTCAGTATGGAAGTGAAGAAGTCCTTGCATGACAGTGTGGTAATCCCGACACTGACTTACGGAAGCGAAGCATGGACGTTGGTTGAGAGACTCAGACCAAGAGTGAGAGCAGTGGAAATGAATTACTTAAGGAGTGCGTGCGGAGTTACATGGAGGGATAGACAGACTAATGAGGAAGTAAGAAGGAGGTGTGGTGTGGAGGTAGATGTGCTGCAAAGTGTGAAAAGGAACAACTTAAGATGGTTCGGCCATATGGAACGTATGGAAAGCGAGAGAATGACTAAGAGGGTGTACGAGAGCGAGGTGGAGGGACAGAGGGGGAGAGGTAGACCGAATATGAGGTGGAAGGATGGAGTGAGGAAGTACATGAACGAAGGCGGTGCTGGTTGGGGGGAGGGGCGTCGACTGACTGGGGACAGAGGTGCATGGGGGCGGTTCGTTCGTGGCCACCCCTTCGGGGATCACGGCGTCAGGCAATAGATAGATAGATAGATAGATATATTGAGATGGTGGGAATATGACTGTTGAAGTATGTAGTCTTGCTGACAAATATCTGCAAAATTGTCTTGTTCTCATAGTGTTTATTATGTTTCGTTTTGAGAGTTACACAGAGTTACACATATACTCAGACCACACAGACCTTGCGGTCCCAACTAGGTGGTCCGGCGTTAATACTAATAGATAGGGACAGTATATAGTGGAAGAATAGGACAGTAAAGTAGAAGGTTTTCTCCCCACCCTCTGCTCCATCCGGCTAAAAAGCCGTACCGGAAAATAGGATGAAGTGTAACCTTATGGGTTAGTAAATGCCCACAAGGAAAGTTTTTATATAGTATAGGAAGAAATTAGTTTGACAGGGAAATTGCACATGTCTACTGCTTAATTAATATTAATCCAATCTTCATCAGATGATCGTCCAGTCTTTAAACGTATCAATTGAATAACTGGCCGAACATGGAAATTTTGGTTTTCCCTAAAACAGCTAAAATAGGTGAGAAATCAAGGAAAAGAAAGAAAAAAGATACTCCCCTCGGTCATTTGGGGGTCCCTTGGGGGGTGGGGGGTGGGGGGGGGGGGGGGGGGCTCAGCCATCAGCTGGTGCCGGGCACCTCTTCAAACCTCCCGCGCCGTCACACCACAGCTGGGCGAGGCAGGATGGCTGATATACGATGCCTCCAGTTTTCGAGTGACGGTTATTTACACCACCCGAGCATCATGTGTGCCTTCATAATTCATAATTATATTAGCAACATGTATCACATAATGTCATTGTATGGGATGTTATAGTGTGATAATTACATAGATTCAAGTTTTACAAATGCCGACGAGTGGCAATGCACGCACGCATCCTGGTTACTATATGGCGATGGGTGACCAAGACCACAACAGAACGCACGCATGTACACACGGCCAGCTGACTGACACTTCTCTGCCACCACTTTCACTTTCATTTCGTGCCTCTCCTATGCACTCTGTTTATTGATTTTATACTTTATTGTATGATTTATAGTTAGAATATGAGTTTTACACATTGTTTTAGGCATTTTTTACTTAGAAATATGGGTTTCACATTGTATTTTGTACTCATGTTTTATCGTATTGTATCTCAGTTTTATCGTCATTGTTCACAGGATTATAAGTTTATGATATATTTACACTTATTGGTGTCCGTCTATGTTTTACGTATATTTGAGTGTCACTATCACTTACATATTGTGTTCGGCACTTTGTATATATAATATTTACACTTGGTTTTTATACACACACTTCACTTTTGATAGCGTCTTTTATCGCAGTTTTCGAACACACTGTTTTGGAAATTATCAAGGGTGTGATACTCCCTGAACCAGACGGGGAAACACAGTGCAACACCACAATCTTTGCACCAGTACCTGGTATCTGCTCTTGATGGGGGCCTCTGTGTCGTGTTCCGGCACACATGACACCATCTGTGGGGTCTTTCATTGCCCACTGTGGGCGGCACAAAGTCAGGGAAGTGGCATTCCGTCAGCCTGGCAATCCCTTCTGCTGCTGGCTGTCGATGTGCTGGGCTTGGGCGGCAGTCATGTTCTTTAGCAAAATCTCCCTGGAAAACTTGATGCAGAAGTTTTCCATAGTTTCCTGTTTGCCGGTGATTGTTGCGTGGAGGATGTGGCAGTTGTACAGGGTTATATCGAGGAGGTGGAAGAATAACTTCTTATACCACCTCATCGTCTTCCTCGCACACTCGACTGACGAGATAACAGCATCAGACTTGTCGACCAGACAGACGCATGGTTATGTTGTAATCACAGATGGCCAAAGGTTTCTTGATTACTCTGTCACGTCGTCTGCTGTCTTGGAAGATGGGACTGGTAGATGGGACGGTGGACTGTTGTGATGACGTTCACATCCCGGTTATCCATCCAGGACAACATGAGGACATTGTTAGCCTGCCGGTAAATTATGGAGCCCTTTTCCCGCCTGGCTGGTAGATCGGGCATGAAAGTCCGATTCCTGATAATTCCTCTCCACAGCAACAAAATCTCGTCAATAATCAACTTCTGATGGGGTTTAAAGGTGGTAGCAAACTTGATCTTCAGGTACTCGAAGATGGGTCTTATCCTCTCCATGGGGTCCTTCATAGCTTTGGGTTTTTCCTGGTTTCTTGTGTAGCTTGCCAGGCTATCGATAATGTGAAGGTTTCCCATTATGGCCGAGAACCTATTTCTGCTCATTATTTGTCCAAAGATGGGGGTTCGGATGAGGGGATCCCAGGACCAGTATTTCTTTATTGAGGATTTCTTCGTCACCCCCATCAGGATGACGATGGACAAGAACATGTAAAATTCTGGGATTGCTAGTGTGTGCCATGACAGTCTGGCAGAGTGTTTGTTTTGTTCTTTCCCAGCCATAAAATAGTAATTATACCAATTGGTCTGGTCGACAAGCAGAGGCATGAGATTTGCAGTAAAAAATTGCAAGAATATGTCAAGTCTCGTGGTTTCATTGCCTGGGTTTGGGAGCACAGGGCCGGCATTACTGGCGCCCACAAAGTTGTAGTCGGTGGGCACAAAGTTCTCCCCATCCACCCAATTCCACAGATCGGGTTGATCAGCAGCACCTTCATCACCAGAGTCGTCAGAAGAGGAGTCACTATCAGGGGCACCAGGGGACCCAAGGAGGTGGAAGGGCCTTGCCCTGCCTCTTGGTCTCGACCTCGACCTAGACCTTGATCGAGTTGTCGACCTGGAACCTGATCTCGCACCACCAGGGGTGGGGTGTCGTAAGAGGGTCACTTTTGATCCCCTTCGGCCACAGCTATGCCCACGTTGGCTGGTAGGGCGTTGTGCACGATCTGGACACTGTAGCGACGTAGGCGGTGATGGTGTCGGAGGTAGTCTGGAAGTGTCGTGTGCGTGGGAGGTCCCCGGCTGAGGTGACACAGGTAGAGGTGAGTAAGGTAGTGGGCCAGGGGGTGTTGGTGGTGGTGGAGAGTATGGTGGTGGTGGTGAGGCGGAGAATGTGCTGAGTCATCATGTGCTGATAAGGAGGGAAATAAGCAGCATGTGAGGCGTGCGTGAAAACATGGGGGAGATGATTCAAGGAAAGGTATTTCCTCATCTGTTTCTTCTGAGGAAGTCAATGGCTGCGCTGCTAAAATGGCTGGACCCCTGTGCAACCCATAGAAGGTGCTAGGGGTTGCAGCTTTTAGTGGGGAAACAGTGGAAGGTGGTGGTGAGGGCAGGCGTGGGGGAGGACCACGCCGCACTTGTTGTGGTGTAGCAACTTGACCCTTCTCATCCTCAGCTTGTTTCTTCTGACACCTACGGTGCCCTGGCGAAATTTAGAGGAATGCCATGGGGTCTGACTATTCTCCTCCTCCTCTTCCCCACTTGGTGGGGAGTCAACTATGTCATGAGGAGCAGTGGGGGAGCGATACCCATTCTCCTTCCTTTGTTTCAACATCACGAGGCGACGAGAGATGGGGATAATGGGCTCCTCATCTTGCATCTCCTCTATCTCCATCAAAGTTGGCCGATACTCCTCCCCTGAATCCTCATCTGGCGATCCAGTGTCATTATCAGGCACATCACTTTCCTCAAGTATAGCCAGTGCATTCTGAAGGCTAACACCCCTGTGTGGGTAGCGACAAAGTAGATAGGACATGATGTATCATTCGCGAGATCAACGGGAAAACTGTCTTCCCCCTCCTCCCGAGATCCCCACCACGGCTGGACTTGGGGATTGCCAAATATTGCCACTGTTCGGCATCATTCTAAGAAATATTTCACACAAATCTGAACCCTCTAGCTACCGTAGGACAAGAGTAAATAAGGTCAAAAGTGGTGGCGAGATAAGTGGGCACACTGTTTTCCCCCTCCTCCCTCGCATCCCCACCCGCGCGGCTGGACTTGGGGGTTGACAAGTACTGCCACTGTTCGGCAACATCGTAAGGAATATTCCATACAAATCGGAACCCTCTAGCTACAATAGGACAAGAGTAACCAAGGTCGAAAGTGGTGGTGAGATAAGTGGGTAAACTGGCGTCATCCACCCGCGCTTCACCACCTGCGTGGCTGGCCTTGGGGATTGGCGAGTACTGTCACTGTCTGGCAACATAATAAAGTATATCCCATACAAATTTGAACCTTCTAGCTACCATAGGACAAGAGTAAATAAGGTCAAAAGTGCAAACGCAGGTGCTGCGGCGCTTGGGTTTAGCGTTACATACATTGCCGACGCATCACGTGCGTCGCTGGGGTCCTGTGTATTAAACACATTGTATGTGAAGACATTTTGTGTCACATCTAAGGATGCCTTTTTTCTAATAAATTTAATTCCATTATCTTGGTTTGCAGCATTGTTATTAATCGTGAACAGTGCACTGATATCTATTCTGTGAAATCCTTTAAGAAAAGTTGGCCTCGCAACCTCCAGCAAATCCCTACCCAGTAACTATCGTCCAATTAGCTTAACCTCAGTTGTATGTAAAATGCTAGAAATACTCATAAAAGACAGACTCGTAAATCACTTAGAGGAAAATAACATACTTAGAGATACTCAACACAGTTTTCGTAACACACGTTCCTGCTTAGCAAACCTCTTAGACTTCTTCCACGATATTCTCAACCTCTATGACGAGAGTAAAGCTGTAGATATTATATACCTTTAACAAAGTTCTCCACAATAGTTTACTGCTAAAACTAAAAGCTCATGGAATACAAGATGGTGTGTTCAAATGGATAGAAAATTGGCTCAGCGACAAAAAACAAAAAATAGTCATAAACGGTAAGGCATCTAAATGGACCAATGTAAGTAGTGGGGTACCCCAGGGATCGGTACTAGGACCAATTATCTTTCTAATTTACATCAACAACATAGATGAGGATCTCACCTGTACTATCCCAAAGTTTGCTGACGATACAAACATTGCAAATAGTGTACTCTCAAAAGAACAAGTTGATGATATGCAACACAATCTAGATAAGTTGTCATGTTGGTCCCAAATTTAGCAAATGAGTTTCAATGCGGATAAATGTAAAGTACTACATATCGGATACCAAAATGAGAAAGCAATCTATTCGATGATGAATGGCACTCAGCGTAAGAGTGCAGACAAAAAAAAAAACGATCTGGGAGTAACAATATCGAGTAGCCTAATACCGAGTCAACAATGTTCAAAAGTTGTTAAGAAGGCAAACAAAATAATTGGCTTAATAGGCAGGTCATTTGAGCATAAATCCAAAGAAGTTATCCTAACTCTTTACAATTCCTTAGTCCGCCCTCTTCTGGAATACTGCGTTCAATCCTGGTGCCCTTATTACCAAAAAGATATAGACAAGCTTGAACCAGTTCAACGTAGAGTTGCCAAAATGATACCTAGCCTAAACAACAAACCATACGAGGAGCTACTTAGAGAAATAAATACATTTCCTTTAACCCAACGCAGATTAAGAGGCGACTTAATTGAAGTGTTCAAAATCATCAAAGGCAACGACAATATGAACTGTAGTAAGTACTTCACTATTGACCGATCTAATTACACGCGGGATAACGGTTGCAAAATTATTGGTAAATCTTTTAACTCTCAGGAATCTAAGAATTTCTTCTTCAATCGAGTTGTGAACTTGTGGAATGGGCTTCCCCGAAACATTATAGACTGCAGCACTGTTGATTCCTTTTAACTTCGCCTAGACAAATATCTTGCATCAAACCTGCGAGTGACTGCGTTTGTAAATGAATAACTTTATTATATTCCTCCCTCAGATTCATCAAGGGTTATTGTGTATATATATTACTAAGAAGTTACTCTCTTTTTCCCAGATATACAATAGATCACTTATAACTGTGTTATGTTACTAACCCATCTGTCCCCTACTAATTTCCTAATCCTGCCACAGACATAAGTTAAAGGGCAGTAGTCCCCTTTCCAATTTTCCTTTACTCAATCAATCATAACCACTGTTTGGACACTTGATCCTCAGTGTTTTGGAGAACAAGCAGCCTAGAGGGGTCACTAGACCTGTTGTTGCTTGATTTCCTTTGTACTCCTTTGAACAGTGATATTCAAAAGGCCTTTGACAAAGTTCCCCACAAACATTTACTGCTAAAACTAAAAGCGCATGGAATACAAGATGGTGTATTGAAATGGATAGCAAATTGGCTCAGCGACAGAAAGGAATGAGTAGTAATAAACGGTAAGGCATCTAAGTGGACCAATGTACGTAGCGGGATACCCCAGGAATCGGTACTAGGACCAATTATCTTTCTAATTTACATCAACGACAAAGATGAGGGTCCCACCTGTACAATCTCAAAATTTGCTGACGATAACAAAATTGCAAATAGCGTACTCTCAAAAGAACAAGTTGACTATATGCAACACAATCTAGATAAGTTATCATGTTGGGCCCAAATTTGGCAAATGAGTTTCAATGTGGATAAATGTAAAGTACTACACATCGGACATCGAAATGAGAAAGCAAACTATTCAATGAATGGCACTCAGCTTAAGATTGTAGACAGAGAAACCGAGGCAGGTCATTTGAGCATAAATCCCAAGAAGTTTTCCTAACTCTTTACAATTCCTTAGTCCGCCCTCTTCTTGAATACTACTTTCAATTCTGGTGCCCTTATTACCAAAAAGATATAGAGAAGCCAGAACACGTTCAATGTAGAGTTACCAAAATGATACCTAGCCTAAAGAACAAACCATACGAGGAGCGAGCGTCTTAGAGAATTAAATATATTTCCTTTAACACCAGTGCAGATTAAGAGGCGACTTAAGGGGGTATCCCACTTTGCAACTTTTCGATGGCGAACGCCCGGTGACAGAGGGCGACAGGAATTTTTTGTCAATGTCCCAAAATACGCCATATTCGTTCGAACATTCTCCCATTATCGCGGAAATCGCACAACGGTCGCCCTCGAGTCGCCCATGTTAGCCCAGATTCCCCCAGATTCGCCATAAATTTTGAGCATACCCCAAAAACGGCTGCGAATTCAACATTTTGGCGAATGTGCGACATTCGCCCTTTGTCTCACTTCATTCGCCCTTGGTCGCACTATAGTCGCACAATTCATACTCTTGTCCCCGTATTCACCAGTACCAGCGAATGTGGGCGAATAAGGAGAATGGTGGGCGAATACGGCGAATGTTGTGCGAATGCCGAGCGACTGTTGGGCGAATATGGGCGATTGTGGGCGAATGCCCTGCAAGCTTTGGAGCGAATATGGCGATTTGCCATTATGGGCAACGCTGCTTGTGAGCGAATTCGCTGGATTATGGCGACTACCGTACGGTGATTGTGCGAATGCAGTGAATGTTTCGGCGAATATCAGCTAACGCAACACGACAAAAGGGCGACATGGGTCGAATGAGGGCGAATGTAGGTCGAATGTTGAGCACAGAAATCATATTGGGGACGCCGCGACCCTTGCGATAACATTATCTACGGTCGCACACTTTTCACTGACCATATATAAACGCCATTCCTGTTAGGAGGTCATTACCTTAGTTTTGACAACCGCGATCACACGTACCTACACCCGTCCGCGCACTCGTTTTCCGCACATTCATCATGCCAAGAACACAAAAACCTACAAAGAAGACATTGAAGAAGGCCCCAAAGAAGTCTACAACGAAGGCCAAGAAGATTGCCACACCCCAAGACACCCGACCAGGCACAAGTAGTGAGATCGAAAGACTTGCAACTCCATCCCCTACTACGTCCCAGTCATCGCACTCTGGCTCACCCAAATCGCCACCGCCGGGACTGAAAGAGGATAGGCAAGTTGAGCGAACGGTCATCACAACTGAGGAGGAGGAACCCGAGCATGTCAACTCCTCAGATTCGACGCCTCCTCCAGGCAAGAGGAATTACGTGGCGTTCACCGACGAACAGGAGCAAGACCTGGTGGAATGGTTCCAGGAAAGACCATTCCTGTACTATAAGGGGCTGAAGGCCTTCAGGAACAAGGAAAGAAATGAGGCCGCCTACGACGAGAAGGCCTAATCTCTCAACGTAACTGGTAAGTTGCAAACGTCAAAGTGTGTGTTTGTGTGAAACTGTGCAATAATATTTAAAAAAAGAAAAAACAAAGTGTTTTGCATATTAAATAAAGTTGACATTGTGTGCGAGGCAGTGTTGGTTTATGATAACGTTATTAATTGGGAGCCTGGTGTCAAGAACATTGTAATTTGCATATTTTCTTTATTGCACAGGTCATGCAAACACGCGCGAATGGTATAAAAACTGTTATTTGTGATATGTTGTGCTTTTACAAGGGTACTATCATACCCTGTGTGCACATGTTTTTTGTGAAATATTTCATTATATATAACTAACGTACATATGACCAGTTTAAAGTGACATAGAATAATTGCTGTTGTTGATCGCCAGCAAGTGTTTTCGGTGTCATAGATTTTCAATACATTTCAATGTATACGTTTATTAACTCTTGTTTTTTTCTTCTTCAACAGTCCCTCAACATTACTCTCTTTTCCCCAGATATACAAAAGATCACTTATAACTGTGTTACGTTACTAACCCATCTGTAACCTACTATAACTTCATAATTCTGCCACGAACATTAGTTCCAGTGCAGTAGTTCCCTTTCCAATTGACCCTTACCCACTCTAAATCACTGTTTGGACACAGTCTTGATCCTCAGTGTTCTGGAGGACAACCAGCCTAGAGGGGTCACTAGATACGTTGTGGCTTGATTTCCTTTGTATTCCTTTTCATTAGTGATTTTTTTTGTTTTTAATCTTTCATAATATGGCTGGTTTTTCAGAGAGGGAATTACTTTAGTTGCTTCATGCTGCACAAATTCGAGTTTTTTAATGTCTTTGTTGAGATACGGGGACCAGAACTGAACGCCATATTGAAGATGGGTTCTAACAATGCTTTTGAATAACGGCAAAATAATGTTTTCGTTTTTATAGGTAACACATACTTTGATAAATCACAAGGTTTTGTTAGCTTTATTTGCCGCAGCCGTACATTGCTCTGAGGGTTTTAGGTTTTCTGATATTATAACCCCGAGATTTGTAACCTTAGAGTTTGCTATTACTGGTTGGCCTTCCATTTGATGATCATATATTTTTATTTAACCAACTTGCAAAATTTGACATTTGTCAACATTAAAGGCCATTTGACACTTTTCTGACCAATCCATTATTTTGTTCAAGTCGGACTGTAGGCTATTTTTGTCTTCCCCACTCAAGACTATGTTCCCTATTTTTGTATCGTTAACAAATTTGGAGACAAAGCTATTCAGACCTTTATCAATATAATTTATATTATGATAAATAAAACGTGACCCAGGACCGATCCTTGAAGCACACCACTGGTAACAGGCACCCAATCTCGTTCCATACCAATAATAACAACGTTTTGCTTTCTGTTTGAGAGAGAGAGAGAGAGAGAGAGAGAGGGGGGGGGGTCGTAAACCAGGCTTGCCAGTGGTATAAAGTTGAGAGAGAACTGAGGGGGGAGGTGAAGATGAGGGACCTGAGACAGAGTGATAGTTCGTGAAATGCCCAACAGATAATGTCGAAGACAGAGACGGTCACACAGCAAAGAGAGAACAGACAGCCTGGTAAATACCAGCAAAAGGGTAGAGGATAGAAGCGAAGCAGAACTGAAAATATACAGAAACGTTAAATATAAACGAAAATATGGTGAGAGAGGATAAAAGAGAGATTGACATAGAGGGGTAAATGATTGACATATTTAGATATAGGAGGATACGTTAAGGCCCTGGAGAAATGGAAGGTTTAAGCAATCTAAGGAACCAAGATGTAATAAATGGATAGATACAAAGTGCATATCAAGATAAATGTATTGTTATTGAAAATTGTGCTGTTCATCGCTATACTTCTACGTCCATGTAAATATATACCGCAAATAAATATATATATATATATATATATATATATATATATATAATATATATATATATATATATATATATATATATATATATATATACTGTATATATATATATACATAATTATATATATATATATAAATATACTAGCAGGGGTACCCGGCGTTGCCCGGGTAATCACCATAATCACCATCACTACTACCACCACTACTACTTCCATAATCACCATCAGCAATCACTACTACCACAATCATCACAATACTACTACAACCATAATCACCGGCCTCGACCTCCCTGTCTCATTAAACGGCGACCTCGATTTCGGCCGCTATATGACCTCCGATTTAGGATCTGACCTCATCCGTACCCCCATTTTGGGGGACTGCGAACAACTTTCGTTCCATACACCTTTTCGATCGGAGGCCTCTTTCTGTCCCAAACGGTAATTTTTTCGCATTTTTTTTCGCTCCCGTATACTACATAAGTTCTGCCGAAAATTTTATTAAACAAAAGTGTCTCTGATTTCCACTAATCTCGCCTAAAACCATCTCCAAAGCCTGGGCTTTCCAACGGTGCCCCACACTCCCACCTGGCACCAAAACTGTGGGAGGAGTTTAGTAACAAAAGTCGGGTAACTGATCGGGTAACTGACAAACATTGACCTTTATTTATAAACATATATATTGTATATATATATATATATATATATATATATATATATATATATATATATATATTGAGAATATATCACAAATACACGTGAGCCACTAAATGTTTCTAGTCTCTCAGTGGGGATCGAACCATCGACCATCAGGATGATAGCCGACGCTTTAATCAATTACACCACGGCAGTCTAAAAGACACTCAGCCTTCTATCCTATTTAAGTTAGGGAGAAGGGAAACCCACTGGGCGAATATATTTCAATTCAAACCTAGTTGTAGGATCCATATTTCCAGAATACCATACACGGATTTTTGAGTGTCCCGACGCAACTCGGGTAGAAATTGATTTCATTTAATTCTAACCCACAAAGCATGAGAGTTACAAATATTGAGAATATATCACAAATACACGTGAGCCACTAAATGTTTCTAGTCTCTCAGTGGGGATCGAACCATCGACCATCAGATGATGGTCGATGGTTCGATCCCCACTGATGATAACCATCAGATGATGGTCGATGGTTCGATCCCCACTGAGAGACTAGAAACATTTAGTGGCTCACGTGTATTTGTGATATATTCTCAATATTTGTAACTCTCATGCTTTGTGGGTTAGAATTAAATGAAATCAATTTCTACCCGAGTTGCGTCGGGACACTCAAAAATCCGTGTATTGTATTCTGGAAATATGGATCCTACAACTAGGTTTGAATTGAAATATATTCGCCTAGTGGGTTTCCCTTCTCCCTAACTTAAATAGAATAGAAGGCTGAGTGTCTTTTAGACTGCCGTGGTGTAATTGATTAAAGCGTCGGCTATCATCCTGATGGTCGATGGTTCGATCCCCACTGAGAGACTAGAAACATTTAGTGGCTCACGTGTATTTGTGATATATTCTCAATATTTGTAACTCTCATGCTTTGTGGGTTAGAATTAAATGAAATAAATTTCTACCCGAGTTGCGTCGGGACACTCAAAAATCCGTGTATTGTATTCTGGAAATATGGATCCTACAACTAGGTTTGAATTGAAATATATTCTCCTAGTGGGTTTCCCTTCTCCCTAACTTAAATAGGATAGAAGGCTGAGTGTCTTTTAGACTGCCGTGGTGTAATTGATTAAAGCGTCGGCTATCATCCTGATGGTCGATGGTTCGATCCCCACTGAGAGACTAGAAACATATTATATATATATATATATATATATATATATATATATATATATATAATTATATATATATATACCGGTATATATATATATATATATATATATATTATATATATATATATATATTATATATATATATATATATATATAATTATATATGCAGGGTGTCCCAGGAGGAAAGGGCATAGCTTTGGGAAATGATATAACAAGGTATTCTAAGCCTAAAATGTTCTATAAGAAATATTCCAAATCTCGACCGGTATAGAGATATTGCATGTTGAAAATGGTATTTTCTTCAGTATTTCCCCATAAGTGTGGCCTAGCTTTCCTAGTAGCTACCACACCTTCATATTTCTGCAATTATTTTACCATGTTATTATAGAGATATTATAATTATGTAAGTTGCAAAATTATTATAGGCTAGATATATTAGCTCACTTTGGACCAGTTAGAAACTATTTGACTTGGTAGAGTCCATTACAGTGATGCGGGGGAGGACACTACATTAATCCTTCAATATCTCTTTAATGGTTGATATTTTAACTTTTTATTATAGAATATTTTCTGCTTAGAATACCTTGTTCTATCATTTCCCAAAAGTATGCCCTTTCCTCCTGGGACACCCTGTAAATATATATATATATATATATATATCCCTGCTGACTGATTCTACACTTTCTTTCCCCATTAAGACCTCAGCATCTTTTCTCTCCCCCATTCTATTGTCCACCTCCCATAGCCTTCCAAGGATTTATATAAAAAAAAATCACCATTATAGACAAAATATCCATATTCCATACACACGGTATGCCTTTCCCCTCTATCCAACAGAGACTCCATATAATTATCGGATATTGACCAGAGCCGCTGTTATTGTGGTTCACGTATTGTTATGGTACAGGCGGCATCTTTTTCTGCTTCATTTCCTTTTTATTCACCTGGCCTCACTACTTGTAATTATTATGTGTTGCTTGTTTGATGTTATGTCGGAGGAGGGGTGGGACCCCTACGGTGAAGAAATATCAACCCAATCCAGCATAAATAATTTAGGGTGTGTTTTTACCTTCCTCTTCGTGTGCCGGTGTGTGCTCGAGCGCATGAACGCCATTGGTCAAGAGATGCGGGGGAACTCTAGAAATGGGTTTGGGCATACGTGTGTAGGTACTGTACTGTACATTGATAGCCAGTGTGTACGTTCACGAGAATAGGATAATTATAGACTCTGTGTAGGCGACGGTAGTATGTGTGTATACAAATAGCGTAAATCCATTTTCAAAGAACACTGTGGGAGCTTAAGCGGTAGGGCTTGTGTGTATCTATGTATAGGTGAGTATTTGAAGGTATGTTCGTGTGTATATAAGTTTTGAACGCAATGCTATTGGTGAGCGTTGATGAAGATGAGTGTATTTATTCTATATTATCCCCTCGTGCTTTGTTATAACGGCATATTTACCAATAAAAAAAAGGATGGCCTAAGCTTATCAAACGGCTTCGTTGAAAACCCACCTTTATCAAAACATCATAATAATAAGCCAAACAATGGAATCCCTTTCATATAGACATCAAAGTGGATAGACTCCATAATTTGGAAGCAGGTGAAATGTGTAAAAAGAGCGATGAAGTCACCACAGAATGTAGTTGTGAGACAAGATCGTGACCTGTTCTATTCATGACCAGACCCTTGTTGATGTTAATGTTTGAGGTGTGTGTATGTGTGTGTTAAAGCAAATGAATAGATAATCCTATCCTTTACAATAATGGAGTATATGTATAACGAACACATTTATTATATTTAATATGATGTGTGGATAGAAACATGTGATATCTGACTGACAGTATAAATCTGTAGTGTCCCCGTACCAGACTAGCCTAATTATTTTTTCGATGATAATAGCAAGTAACCGTGGGTGAGTGTAATCCCCGTGGTGTACATTATATTCACATCAATGTCACACAAGTATATGATATATTATATGAGTGACCGGAAAACTCGATCACTAGAGTGACTAGACCATTAGATCTGGCCATAAAATGTGCTACCTTTTGTGTGTATTGTGATGTGTATGTTTATGTATATAAGTGTGTTGCAGTTTAGCGTACTATCCTATGATTAATGTTATAACTTTTGAAATTAGCCAACGATACATGGTACACATAGTTTAATATTCTAAACGTTGTATGTCCGCCTGTGTTGCTTAAAATTAATTATAACTTTATTATGGACTTTTTCAGGAGAATTTTCATTCTCTCAAAAGGCTCATACAAGATAATTATAGCTCAAGTATTGCAATTATATGCATGCACTGTACATATTTGGCTACGTAAATAAGTAAATAAATCAACAAATTCAATCAATTACAAACTAAACTAAGGGTGTTAGATCAGGTCAAGGTAGGAAAGGCTTAGTTAGGTTATGACTATACATTGGCACTGATTAATTGTTCCTGGATAAGTTGTCATTAGTTGATATTTACTGGTTGAAATAGGTTATTGTTTATATTGTCATGGAACACGTTATGTAGCCATCATCGTTATAGTAGTATTATGTAATAATTGTGTGAGTGACTGTAAACTGAACAATATTGACATAACAATGTCACACCAGATTATCGTTAATCGGTTGTGTCTTATATTGCACTACAGACCTTTCTGGGAAATTTTATGAATTATATGTTTCATATGCATGATACTGATCCTGTAATTGCTATGTTGTATAATGCATTTTAATTTAAAATATATCTTATATATATAATATTATTATATTATATTATATATATAGATAAATATATAATATATATAGTATATATATATATATAAACTAGATAATATATATATATATATATAGATATATATATATATATATATATATAGTATATATATATATATATATATATATATATATATATATATATATATATATATTATATATATATATATATATAGATATATATATATATATATATATATATTATATATATATATATATATATATATATATATATATATATATATATATATATATATATATATAATATATATATATATATATATATATATATATATATATATATATATATATACAGATATATATCGATATATATATATATATTATATATATATATATATATATATAGATATATATCTATATATTATATATATATATATATATATATATTAATTTTATCTAGGTATTTTACACCCTTATTTACTTTGTATTTAAACTATTTTACGGATCCTTCTTGTTACGTAATTTTATGAATGGTAATTTCATTTTATAGGATCGTGTACTGACCTGATGATGGACGCAGAGCCCGAAATATTGCAATAAATATGAAGATGGGGATCTTCCTAATTGTTTTGGCTAACCTTTTCCTTTTGAAAATACGTTATCCTGGTGGACAACTCACTGATAATATCATTATATATATATATATACAGTATAATTATATACTGTATATATATATAAATTTTCACTTTATATATATATATATATACACTTTCTCCTCCACAATGCAGAACTTCTGCTTATCAGAATTCATTTATCCCCAGAGCTACTACTCTTTGGAATTCACTTCCCTCGAATTGCTTTCCACAAACTTACAATCTACAAATGTTTAAATCCAGTTGTTACAACATTGAGAATGGAGGCCTTTAGGCACATGGACCTTTTTGTTTTATGTGTTTTTCCTTCCTCCGTTCATTGTCTCTTAAAAAAAAAAATATATATATATATATATATATACCGGTATATATATACCGGTATATATATACCGGTATATATATTATATATATATATATATATATATATATATATATATATATATATATATATATATCCATTGCCTGACGCCGTGATCCCCGAAGGGGTGGGTACGAACGAACCGCCAACATGCACCTCTGTCCCCAGTCAGTCGATGCCCCTCCTCCCAACCAGTACCGCCTTCATCCATGCACTTCCTCACTCCATCCTTCCACCTCTCTTTCAGTTTACCTCTCCCTCTCTGTCCATCCACCTCGCTCTCGTACTCCCTCTTAGTCATTCTCTCGCTTCCCATACGTTCCATATGGCCGAACCATCTCAAGGTGTTCCTTTTCACACCTTCCAGCACATCTACCTCCACACCACACCTTCTTACTTCCTCATTTGTCTGTCTATCCCTCCATGTAACTCCCCATGCACTTCTCATGTAACACATTTCCACCCCTCTCACTCTTGGTCTGAGTCTCTTCTCCAACGTCCATGCTTCGCTTCCGTAAGTCAGTGTCGGGATTACCACACTGTCATGCAAGGACTTATTCACTTCCATACTGACCACCTTATTTCTTGCTACTGCTTTTAGCGTTCCTACAACCCTCTTCCCCTGTTGCACCCTCTCCCACACTTCTTCATCCATAGTCCCATCTTTACTCAACACACTGCCCAGATACTTAAATGAGCGGACAATCTTCATAGCCTGACCATTCAACTTCACCTCACACTCTGTGGCTTCACCCATTTCGAAGACCATAACTTTGCTCTTCCCCGCATTTACCTTCAGATTCCGTTTTTCGCACACTGTTCCAAACTCATTTACCAGACCCTGCAACTCCCATTCATTATCGCTCATCAGAACTGTATCATCAGCAAACAGCAGTAGCCTACAGGTAGCTTCGACTCATTTCCCTCCCTTATCAGCGATACACCATCATCCACTGCTCTTCCTTGTATTTCTTTCATGACTCCATCCATATACACAATAAACAACCACGGGGACATCATACACCCCTGTTTCAACCCAACATTCAGGTCAAAGAACTCGCTCTGCTCATTCTCCATATGTACTGCCGCCTTTGCACCCTCATACATGCTCGTCACTGCTTTCAACAAGTTGCCATCTACTCAGTATATTCTAAGTACTTTCCACATACCTTCTCTATCCACTCTGTCATAGGCCTTCTCCAAGTCAATCAAGGCAAAATACACCTTTTGTTGCTTCTCAAGATATTTCTCCACAATGCAATTCAGGGTAAGCATCTGATCTAAACATCCTCTTCCCTTCCTAAAACCACCCTCTCGTCACCTATCCATTTCTCTGTTCTCACTCTCACTCTCTCAATCACTACCCTACTGTACACCATCCCTACTATGCTTAGAAGACATATTCCTCGGTGGTTACCACACACACCTCTTTCCCATTTACCCTTATATAGGGGTACTATTATGCCTGTCTTCCAGTCATCAGGCACACTCCCTTTCTCCCATGCTAGTTTGCAAATTTTCAATACCCATTCGACCACTGTCTCACCACCATACCTCAACATTTCCCCACACACTCCATCTGTTCCTGGTGCTTT
>CM064516.1:5254675-5447961 GCA_032716605.1 Paralithodes platypus
CATAAATATAAACCATAAGGGGTCCAACAAACTCTACAATATCATACTTACATAAATATAAACATAAGGGGTCCACAAACTCTACCATATCATACTTACATAAATATAAACATAAGGGGTCCACAAACTCTACAATATCATACTTACATAAATATAAACATAAGGGGTCCACAAACTCTACAAGGATCATATATACTTTAATTAATTTCATTGGGGGTGTGGTGGTGAGATTAATAAAAATAATAATAAGGGTCCTCATACTCTACAATAGCAACTTTACAGATATAAACCATAAGGGGTCCTCACAAACTCTACAATATCATACTTACATAAATATAAACATAAGGGGTCCACAAACTCTACAATATCATACTTACATAAATATAAACATAAGGGGTCCACAAACTCTACAATATCATACTTACATAAATATAAACATAAGGGGTCCACAAACTCTACAATATCATACTTACATCAATATAAACATAAGGGGTCCACAAACTCTACAATATCATACTTACATAAATATAAACATAAGGGGTCCACAAACTCTACCATATCATACTTACATAAATATAAACATAAGGGGTCCACAAACTCTACCATATCATACCTACATAAATATAAACATACGGGTCCACAAACTCTACCATATCATACTTACATAAATATAAACATAAGGGGTCCACAAACTCTACCATATCATACTTACATAAATATAAACATAAGGGGTCCACAAACTCTACCATATCATACTTACATAAATATAAACATAAGGGGTCCACAAACTCTTATGAGTGGGCTAGAGATTATGGCAGCCAAGTGTACAACCACCAGCTTAGAAGCATACAGTTGCATCTTAAAGATGTATTAATACTATCAACACATCTAATGTAGGTTCATGCCTGGTGGTGTTGGTGAGAACAGGTGTACTGACAGGTATTATTTGCTACTCCACAGGTGTGTCTGGCTACCTCCACAACCACCACCACTACCTCCACCACGAAGAAAAAATCAACTGCAGCCATTGGAGGATTCGCAACTGGACGAAAATGGTTCAGCACAGACAAAACCTGTCTCACCATTGTTGGAGACTTCCCCTGGCACCTGGCACCCTCAACACTTGCACCAGGACCTATGGTATATGAAGAGAGAGAGAGAGAGAGAGAGAGAGATAGCGAGAGAGTGAGAGTGTGTGTGAGAGTGAGAATACAAAGGAAGTCAAGTAACAGCAGTTTTAGCTAACCTTCGAGGTTGCTTTCCCCAAATCACTGATGCTCAAAGTGCCCAATAGTGGTTTAGAGTGGAGAGAGAGAGAGAGAGAGAGAGAGAGAGAGAGAGAGAGAGAGAGAGAGAGAGAGAGAGAGAGAGAGAGAGAGAGAAAAAAAAGATGTATATACATATTTGGCTATTATAATCATAGTTATCATGAAAATTAATTACAATTAGTATATTATCTTGAACTAGCTGTGACAATGATGCTGGAGAAGGAAAATAAATAAAATGGAGTGGCTTTAAATGGTGAACTGGGGTGAGCATTGTTTTAGTGATATTATTGATTGCAAATTAAGATAATGGTGGTGTTGATGGTGTAAGATGAATATAATGGTGGTGTAAGATGAAGATAATGGTGGTGATTGTGTATATTGATATTAGAGGGGAAAATTGTGTTGCATTAGGTCGTTTACTTCAATAATGTGCCTTATATGGGTTGGAATAGTTGCTCATGATGTACACCTAAGTGGGGAAGACAACAGGTGAAGTAGAGGTACAGGTGTTGATTATGACAGGTATACAGGAAGGTGTGGAGTGGGACCGGTGTGGAAGAGGTGTTGGGGAGAAATAAAATAGGTGAAAACAAAATATTGTGGAAGTGGAGCAGGTTTGGGAGAGTTACAATTGTGAAGTAAGACAGCTGTATAGAGACATACTTAGTAGACGAACATGAAAAAAAGGAAGGTGTTGGAAGCAGTTTGGACAAGGAGCTAATGTAGTTGGGTATAATAATTGTAATAGGTATTGGTTGGTGATACATGGTATGAGAATAGGTAAATATAGAATTATATAGACATGGGAGGAGAAAAGGTTAAAATACAAATTAAATGGGAAGCTGATGAATGGATAGGCTACATAAATTAGAGAGAGAGAGAGAGAGAGAGAGAGAGAGAGAGAGAGAGAGAGAGAGAGAGAGAGAGAGAGAGAGAGAGAGAGAGAGAGAGAGATGAAAGGCGAGGGTACATGAACCCATACATACATAGTTCTATTTTTTAGAACAATGAACGAGGATTTTTTTGACCTGCATTCGAGAGTTGGAAAGTCACGGTACAAAAAGTTATATCAGTTTAGGGACCTGGGGTGAAATATTTTGCTTGAACAATTATAGTTGTAGTTGTATGGAACATGTGTAAGGGGGGTTGTAGTTGTAAGGACTTAATAACTGATTTACAGTGGAAAATGGCATTATTATTATTACAGAGGCATAATTATATAACTGGTGCAATTGGTCAGTGCATTTTGTTCACGATCAAAAGTTACTAGGTTCGAATCCTGGACAGGGAGATACGGATGTGTACTTTTCGATTACCCGCTACCATTAATGAGCTAGCAGTAAATATAAATATAGAAGCAATGAACGCTGATGAAGCCCCATCAAGAGAGGTCAAATGTGGTAATCTGCATAATATACATTAGTCCATATTACCAGACTGGGTAACTTGCCCACCACAGGCTTCATAGCTATGTGTGCCACGGCCGAGAGCAGCCCCCATCTTTACCTTCACTGTATATCTAGTCATTTGTTGTAGTTGTGAATGCTTGGTATAGGTATTGATGTAGTTTTATGGAAGATATAATGTTTTACTTATGGATAATAGTTGTGTGCATGGTGACATCAGTAGAGGACATATAATGTTCTAGCAGGATATTGTGGAGGATGTGTTTATTGATATATATATATATATATATATATATGTGTGTGTTACTCAGTTACTCAGTTACTTGTTCGTCAAGGGGAATCCACGCAATGCGAGCTAAGCTCATTATTATCGCGCCTCCTTAACTGGGAATATATTGCGTGAAATGCATGTTAAGTGTTTTATGTATTGTTGGAATGGCTGTGGATGTGTGTGTAGTCTGTATTTTAGCCAATTGGCGACATCGGAAACGAAGGCTTAGGGTGGATCTGTATGGTACCATTCTCACTATAGACGGTACCGTCTCGCCCGAAGGCTAAGGTAGCCATCAGCTTAGGTGAACCATATGATACCCATCTCGCCTTGTACCATTTTTGCCAACCCCAGATAGGACGTCACAACGTCGTTCACTTATTCCAGGTACCTATTTACAGCTAGGTGAACTGAGGCTAACACATGAAAGGAGACAAGCCCAATTTGTCTCCGCCCGGCCGGGGATTGAACCCCCGGCCCCTCGTGTGTGAGACGAGAGCTCTACCACTAGGCTACGGGCTGTGTGCATGTGTGTGTGTGTGTGTGTGTGCGTGTGTGTGTGTGTGTGTGTGAGAGAGAGAGAGTTTACTGTATGTTCACTTCTGTCTGTACATTGTTAGATTTACTGGTTGCTGTACACATTTAAGTGCTGGAGTATTTTGTTGGCCGTGTGTGAGTATGTGCGTAATCACTTTCTGCTTCAAGCAGTGCAGTATTTTGTGTCATATTGTAAATTTGTAAAAATTGTAAATTTCATTAATCTATTTTAGGAGTAGAGTTGGTTGTTGGAAGGAACATAATAATTTATAAGTATATAAGTAAAGAAGTGTGGGAGAGGGTGCAACAGGTGAAGAGGGTTGTAGGAACGTTGAAAGCAGTAACAAGAAATAGGGTGGTCAGTATGGAAGTGAAGAAGTCCTTGCATGACAGTGTGGTAATCCCAACACTAACTTACGGAAGCGAAGCATGGACGTTCGGGAAGAGACTCAAACCAAGAGTGAGAGCGGTGGAAATGAGTTACATGAGAAGTGCATGCGGAGTTACATGGAGGGATAGACAGACGAATGAGGAAGTAAGAAGGAGGTGTGGTGTGGAGGTAGATGTGCTGGAAAGTGTGAAAAGGAACAACTTGAGATGGTTCGGCCATATGGAACGTATGGAAAGCGAGAGAATGAATAAGAGGGTGTACGAGAGCGAGGTGGAAGGACAGAGAGTGACAGGTGCACCGAAGGAGAGGTGGAAGGATGGAGTGAGGAAGTATATGGATGAAGGCGGTGCTGGTTGGGAGGAGGGGCGTCGACTGACTGGGAACACAGGTGCATGGGGACGGTTCGTTCGTGGCCACCCCGTCGGGGATTACGGCGTCAGGCAATAGATAGATAGACAATATCATTGCATCACAATTTCAACATACTGAGAGCTTCAACTATGCAATACAATTTAGTATCAGTTGTTGCACATTCACATTATAGCCATTAAGGTTATAAGAATATTTGCAATTGTTAATATAAATAAATAACTTATTTGTATCATTAGTATTGGTATTGTTTGCGTGGAAGTGTTTTATAATTATTTTAATCATTAAATTGTGTTATATTTTCTACTAATTTCTACAATTTCCCTGTGTGTTTGTGATTTCTACTCTCTCAAATGTTCTTACTTTCCTTTTTCATTTTACACTTGCTACCACACCCTTCTTCATTGACTCCATGTTCTCCTTCCTCCTCCTCCTCCCTCTGTTCTTCCCTCTCGTCCTCCTCCTCCTTCTCTTCATCCTCCTCCTCCTTCTGCTCTTCCCTTTCGTCCTCCTCCTTCTTCTCTTCCTTCTCCTCCTCCTTCCCTTTTCTCTTCCTCCTCCTCCCACTCCTCCTCCTCCCAAGTCAGTGCAAACTGACAGAGAAATTTACGAACAAATTGCAGATGTAAGTAACTCACAAGATACGTAATTTTGGGCGACTTTAATTTATGGAGATTTTTCACCTCCACTTACTCGAATGCAGTACATGAGTGTGTACCATTAAAGAACAGAAGATCAGTACATATTAATAGGCCTAAGTGGTGGAATAGAGACATTGCGGATTGTGTGCTTGCTAAAAACAATGCTCATGATAGATTAAAAATCTCTGATACAGATGAAAATAAAGTGATATTTGTAGATCTACGACGCAACGCCAAAAAGTTAATCAAACAAAGTAATAATACGCTAGAATTACATGTTGCAAATCAAAGTAAAACAAACCCGAAATAATTGTATAGTTACATAAGAAAGAAGAAAGTAGTGACTTCAACGATTGGACCGTTAGTAGATGAGAAAAGAGGTTTCACTAAAGATGAAGCACAAATGAGTAACGCTCTCAATACCTTCTTTGCATCAGTTTTTACAAAATGAGACCTTAATAATATCCCTACAACATCGCCGATTCAGATTGATAATTCTGATGTTCTAAGCAATATCACAATTACAGAGAGAGAAGTATTGAAATGTTTAGATAAACTCAAGGTAAATAAATCACCTGGACCTGATACAATCTCACCCAGAGTTCTAAAGGAAGCTAGGATGAGCTTTCCAAACCACTGACATTGCTATTCAATAAATCCTTGCAGTCTGGAACTATGCCTGATCAGTGGATGCTTGCCAACGTAACACCGACATTAAAAAAAGGCATAAAATCCTTACCCAGTAACTATCATCCAATTAGCTTAACCTCAGGTGTATGTAAGCTGCTAGAAACACCCATAAGAGACAGACTCGTAAATAACACAGAGGAAAATAACATACTTAACCCCTAACCATCGGGGCCCGACTTAAGTCGGGCCCCGTTAGCACTCGTTAGCACAGAAAATATAGACATAATAGCGCTAACTGAAACATGGATTAATACAGAATCTAGGCATTTTTTAGCAGAATTTGATATTCCAGGATATAGTTTGTTTAAATATGACCGAACAAGTAGGAGGGGCGGGGGTATAGCAGTGTTTGTCAGGAGTACATTAAACAGCTGTATTAAATCAGGTATTAGACTAAATAATGATAATGAAAGTGTTTGGGTAGAGGTTGTTGTTGTTGTTGTTGTTGTTCCCCAAGCTGCCTGGCCGAACAGCCCCAAGTCCCCGAACAAGGCCAAGGCCATAACCGAGCGCCCCCACAGAACCCTCCCTGCCGACCACAATAAAGCCTGGGTGACCGAAGCCACTCCATGGCGGGGAGCTGAGGAGGGTGCGGAAACGCCCGGGAAACCAAAGCCCCACCCAGGGCCCTGTCCACCCAGGGCCCTGTGCCCCTCAGCAATTATGAAGAGAAAGTTGAGGGGCAAAGGAAAAATGTGATGCTTTGGCTTTCAATCTTGGTAGATTGGGAGGTCAATCCATGGAAGAGACGCCGTCACTTGAGATCTAGAAAATATATAAGTAAAAGGAACAGTCAGAGTAAGCTATGGGTATGGCAGAGATCGCTCAGTTCTCACTCTGATAGACCAGCCCATCACCACTGATAGACCAGCCCATTACCACTGGATAGAGGTTTACTATGGTCACACCACCTTCGTTAACCTCGTGGGTAGAGGTTAACTAAGGTAGTGAGACCATAGTTATTGGAGTTATATATAGACCGCCTAATATGAGTAGAAATGGCGGAACATCGTTATGGGAGGAAATTAAAATAGCATCAAGGTTTAGCAATGTGTGCATTATGGGGGATTTAAATTTTCCGAACATTGATTGGCAGCACCAAATAGGCGACTCCGATTCAGTAGAGTTTATTGAGGTAGTACAAGATAGTTTTTTATTTCAATTCATAGTTACGCCGACTAGAGGAATTAATATTCTTGATTTAGTTTTCATTAACAATGAACATATGATAAATGATGTAGAGATTGGTGACCACCTAGGAAATAGCGATCATAAATCTATTTATTTTAATATACAATGGACAGGGAATGCTAAAGAGAATACGACACTTATCCCAGATTTCAGAAAAGCCGATTATGGTGGGCTAAGAAGAGACTTAAGGGTGGACCCTATTGTTAAGCAATTAAGTCAGGATATGCCAGAGTTAAACTTGCCACCTACATATAACCAGTTTATTGCTTCACTCCACAATGCTCAAAATAAATATATCCCTAAAAGGTTTAGATCGCTGCAGAACCAACCAAAATGGATGACTTATAAGCTAATAGATCTTATAGGAAAAAAGAAAGGAATATATAGAAAAATAAAGAAAGGCGAAAATCATCTACATATATACTATCAGACTCTATCAAGACAGGTCAAAAAGGAAATCTGGAAAGCAAAAAGAAATTATGAAATAAGGATAGCCAGTGACTCAAAAAATAACCCTAAAGCTTTTTACCAACTATATAAATCTAAAGTTAGAGATGTAATAGGCCCCCTAAAAACTTCAATAGGAGAAATAACAGAAAATGATTTAGAAATGTGCAGTACATTAAATAGTCAGTTTCTTTCCGTTTTCACTAACGAAAATTTGGCACAGATTCCAGAAGTCAATATGGTATATAGTGATAGTATAGAAAATATGTTAAGTACAGTTAGTATAAGTAGAAATGATGTACTTAAGGAAATTGGCAGACTGAAGCCTCAAAAATCGCCTGGTCCTGACGAGGTATATGCTAGAGTATTAAAAGAATGCAGAGATGAGTTAAGTAGCCCATTAGCATTTTTATTTAACAAGTCTTTAGAAACAGGTTTAGTTCCAGAAGCTTGGAAGCTTGCAAATGTAGTTCCGATCCTCAAAAAAGGTGATAATTACCGTCCCATTAGTCTCACATCAATCATAGGAAAGTTGCTAGAGTCTATTATTGCTAGGAATATTAGAAGCCACTTAGACAAATTTAACTTAATAAATTCTTCTCAGCATGGATTCACTCAGGGGCGTTCTTGCCTTACTAATTTGCTTAGCTTTTTCTCAGAGGTATATGAACCAGTAGATAGTAACAAGTCATATGATATTATTTATTTAGATTTCAGTTAAGCTTTCGACAGAGTCCCTCATGAGAGATTGATGAGAAAGGTTGAGGCACATGGAATAGGAGGATCGTTGTTGGATTAGGTCATGGCTAATTGGTAGGAAACAGAGAGTCAGCATAAATGGTACCAAGTCAGAGTGGGGAGCAGTCAAAAGTGGTGTCCCCCAGGGATCGGTATTAGGTCCCCTGTTGTTTCTTATATACATAAATGACCTAGATTTAGGTATAACTAGTAGGATAAGTAAATTCGCAGACGATACTAAAATGGGGAGATCAATTGATTCAGATAGCGATATAGAGTGCCTCCAAAGGGATCTAGATACCTTACATGAATGGTCAGTAAATTGGCAGATGAAGTTTAACATTGACAAATGCAAGGTATTAAAGATAGGGAAGATGCAAACAAATGTTAAATATAAACTAGCTAATTTAGAATTAGAAAATTCAGACTGCGAGAAAGATCTAGGTGTGTTTGTTAGCAATGATTTGAAGCCTAGAAAACAGTGTATAAGCTTTCGAAATAAGGCAAACAGGATTCTCGGGTTCATCTCTAGGAGTGTGAGTAACAGAACTGCTGATGTTATCTTAAAACTTTACTTGTCATTAGTGAGAACCCATATGGATTATGCTGTCCAATTTTGGTGTCCTTATTACAGAATGGACATAGATTCATTGGAGAGAGTACAGCGTAGAATGACATAAATGATCCATAATATTAGAAATCTTTCGTATGAAGAAAGGTTGAAGAAATTAGGTTTACGTTCGTTAGAGAGACGCAGAGTTAGAGGGGATATGATAGAGGTGTTCAAGTGGGTTAGTGGGATTAACAAAGGGGACATGACAAATGTACTAAAGGTCAGTGATAGCGAAAGAACTTGTACCAATGGTTTCAAATTAGATAAATTTCGTTTCAGAAAAGATATAGGTAAATATTGGTTTGGTAACAGAGTTGTAAATGGGTGGAATGGACTATCAAGTGCTATAGTGGGATCTAAAACGGTAGGGAGCTTTAAGATAAAATTGGATAAGCATATGGACGAGAAGGGTTGGGTGTGAAGGGGGATCAGCCGGGTTGGGCCAATCAGTGCTCTGCAGACCCCCATAATCCTGCGTTAATCTCTAACCGTTTTGGTAAGATGATCCTCAGGGAATTAGAGTATTGACCCTATAATTGGGCTTTGTAATTGAACTGGGGTTGTGTGGGACAGGGATCTGCCATGCTTAGGCCAATCGGCTTTCTGCAGACTCCCATTTTCTTATGTTCTTATGTTCTTAAGTCCGTATCTAAAAATCTGGACTATGTGGCGGGGCCCGACTTTAGTCTGTGTGCAATTTTTGCGCAATATTGGCTCTGAGAGAGAGATGAGCGACGGGAGGAGCGTAGGTTGCCTCATGACCGCTCGCCACGGCCGCCGTGGGCCTACTGACATCTACTCCACACACATCCACCACCACTCCCTCGCTACACACGTAATTATGTAACGAAATGACCGTATTTTAGCGATTTTGCGCTTCGGTTGCACGATCGTTGCAAGACAACCAGTGATCGTAGAAGGATGGTTCGGGTGTCATTGGAAAGCTCAATTACGCCGCCCTTTCAGAGATACATAATTGTATTACGCTCTGGCTCTTGTTTATGCATGAAAAAGAGCACAGAAACAAGGCCATTTATGTTAAAAAAAAAACGCTGGGCGCGTAGTGGAAAAAAACTGACCCGCCCGCTCGTAAGGCGTTAAAGATACTCAACACGGCTTTCGGCTTTCATAACAAACGTTCCTGCTTACAACCCTCTTAGACTTCTTCCACGATATCCTCAACCTCTACGATGAGAGTAAATCTGTAGATATTATATACCTTGATTTTCAAAAGGCCTTTGACAAAGTTCCCCACAAACATTTACTGCTAAAACTAAAAGCGCATGGAATACAAGACGGTGTGTTGAAATGGATAGAAAATTGGCTCAGCAACAGAAAGCAAAGGGTAGTCATAAACGGGAAGGCATCTAAATGGACCAATGTAAGTAGCGGGGTACCCCAGGGATCGGTACTAGGACCAATTCTCTTTCTAATTTACATCAACGACATAGATGAGGGTCTCACCTGTACAATCTCAAAATTTGCTGACGATACAAAAATTGCAAATAGCGTACTCTCAAAAGAACAAGTTGACGATATGCAACACAATCTAGATAAATTGTCATGTTGGGCCCAAATTTGGCAAATGAGTTTCAATGCGGATAAATGTAAAGTACTACATGTCTGATACCTAAATGAGAAAGCAAACTATTCGATGAATGGCACTCAGCTTAAGAATGTAAACAGAGAAACCGATCTGGGAGTAACAATATCGAGTAACCTAAAACCGAGTCAACAATGTTCAGAAGTTGTTAAGAAGGCAAACAAAATAATTGGCTTTATAGGCAGGTCATTTGAGCATAAATCCAAAGAAGTTATCCTAACCCTTTACAATTCCTTAGTCCGCCCTCTTCTGGAATACTGCGTTCAATCCTGGTGCCCTTATTACCAAAAAGATATAAACAAGCTAGAACGAGTTCAACGTAGAGTTACCAAAATGATACCTAGCCTAAAGAACAAACCATACGAAGAGCGTCTTAGAGAATTAAATATATTTCCTTTAACCCAGCGCAGATTAAGAGGTGACTTAATTCAAGTGTTCAAAATCATCAAAGGCATCGACAATATGAACTGTAGTAAGTACTTCACTATCGACCAATCTAATTACACGCGGGGAAACGGTTGCAATATTATTGGAAAATCTTTTAACTCGCACGAATCTAAGAATTTCTTCTTCAATCGAGTTGTCAACTTGTGGAATGGGCTTCTCCGAAACGTCATAGACTGCATCACCGTTGATTCATTTAAACTCCGCCTAGACAAATATCTCTCATCAAACCCGCGACTGACTGCGTTTGTAAATGAATAACTTTATTTTATCCCCCCCTCAGTTACTAACCCATCTGTCCTCTACTAACTTCCTAATCCTGCCACGGACATTAGTTCCAGGGCAGTAATTCCCTTTCCAATGTTCCCTTACCCACTCTAAACCACTGTTTGGACACTTGATCCTCAGTGTTTTGGAGGACAAGCAACCTAGAAGGGTCACCCGATCTGTTGTTGCTTGATTTCCTTTGTACTCCTTTGTACTCCTTCTCATCTTCGGATATTTGTTACCCTTCTATCCCATTTTTTCTTCTATCGTGCTTTTTCTTGTTCTTTCAAAACTCTATCGTGCTTTATCTCCTTCTCTCACTACTCTTAATGAGTATGCCTATGTAATAAAGTCTTCGTATAATTATATGTTCTTAATTGTTACGCTTAAAATGTCCTGCTTTTCCTCTGTATATATTCGGCTATTTATTATATCATATCAATAACTTTGTAATTCTCCACTTCTTCCTTTTTATCACCATTGCCCCCCCCCCCCCTCCTTCTTTCTCTCTCTGACGTAACGATCACTTTGTCAAATATTGTGGATAACATTTCACCAAACTAGATGTTCGTTGCAATATTTGAAAAATATATTGATATCAATCATTGTCTTTGATGAGCCTTGATGTGCTAGCACGCTTACTACTAGACAATTCTACAATAGTAGTTTCCCAATGTTAAAACAAAACAATATATTATATATATATTTTTTTTATATGTGAATGAGGGAGACAAAAGGCATAACTGCCTGCAGTGAGTGGCTCCCCCAGATTTCAAAGAGTGACAGGGCCGAAATCAAGGGACGTTCGAGCTAAAATGCCTGGACACACGGAGTTTGAAGCAATTTAAGTCATAGGAAGAGGGAAAGACTGATTCTGGGAGAGAGTTCCAGAGCTCAGCAGTTGAATAGAAGAAAGTCTGAGAATAGCGTTTCACTCTTTGGTTGGAGAGTTGCACAGAGTAGGGGTGGGATTGTGTTGCAAGGCGGACACTACGTACCCAACGTAGAGGAGGTGGTTTACACTGGGAAAGCTCCGAGGAACACTGATTATTGTAGTAGCGATAGAATAGTGAGAGAGATGCAATATTGCGGCGAAGAGAGAGAGATTGCTGAGAATTGGTGAGTGGACAGGAGTTAATGATACGAAAGGCTTTCCTTTCTACTTTATCTAGGAGTGCGGTGTGAGAGTATCCTCCCCACACATATGTGAACAATACTCAATACAAGGACGCAATGTGCCCCTGTACAGAACAAGTAGCTGCGCAGGGGTAAAGAACTCCTTGAGGCGGTTGAGCACACCCAGCTTCTGGGAGGCTGTCCTTAGTGAGACTCGTATTATGGTCTTTCCAAGTGAGAGCAGAAGAAAAAGAGACACCGAGATCATTGAGGGAAGATGAAGTGTTGATTTTTTTTATTGTTGAAGTATAAGGGATAGTCCTCTGGAGGTTTCTGACGGGTAGTAAGATGGATAGATTGAGTTTTGGAAGCATTAAATGTAACAAGGTTTTCTCTACCCCAATTGACATTTCACCAAATAATAAACACAGTTTATTTCCTTTATTAGAAATGAACAGTTTCTTATGATACCTTCGATATGCCACCCTGAGCCAGTGTTTTGTTTTATCTGTGACGTCATTTTTGTTTACATTAATGTTACTAATACATTCTACATATTCCCCAATGATTTTGTGTCTCATCTCAACATTTGCACTTCACTGACCCTGTTAATATTTATTCGATGAACATAATATATCTATTGGATCATTGGATTATGTTTGTTTATGTTTTGTATGTGTCTCAGCTTATATTGTAATACTTAATTTTCCTTGCTTTGTTTGTTAACCCATTGAGCACCAGCTGATATGTAATAAATGTACAACGAGGAACCAGCAGGTTGTAATTTTTGTTTTCCTGAAAACACATGGGATGGGTTAGTAATGAAGTAAAAAACACACAAAAATGGTCCCCTAGGTCATTTACTGGTCCTGCGGGGCGGCAGAAAGTCGCAATTAACATGGGGAAATGGGTATTCCAAATCCTTGAAAATCACTCCCGCATGCGCCCACACTCACGCGGCTGGACTTGGAGGGTTTCCAACCAACGGCATTGTTCAGTAGAATACTAAAGCAGTTTCCATACAAATCTGAACCCTCTAAGTGCCATAGGACAAGAGTAATTAACGCATTACATACATAGGTGACGCATAACGTGCATTGCTGGTACTCAAGGGGTTAATTGTATTCCAAATTTTAATACAAATTGATACATGGATACTTCCATGGATAATTAGACAACTTATTAACCCAAGAAGTACGATAAAACTCACGGAAGTATGTGTATAGCAAATGTGATAGGCCTCACGGAAGCAAGACCATGAAAAAAAAATGTAAAAATGCCTGAGGGGCTCTCAAAACAAAGGAATATATCTTAGGTGAGATAACTCCTTTCTAGTATTTCCTACCACTCATCCATATGTTTCTCACTGCCCCCCCCTTCCCCACCTTTTTCCTCTTCCCCTCCTTCCTCAATTATCACCTATTTTTCCTCATATTTTCATCATTTATTGGTTATTTTCCGCGCAAATTTATCTCCCGCAGTTATGTAGCACAAGCGAGTTACATACAATACCTTTTATAACTCTGAGACTTCACCCGCTCGCTTCAGTATAGCGAGAGAGGTCGAGGAGGGAGAATGTATGTCTTGCCACTTACAGCCTGAGGATATGACCGAACGGGGAATATTTACGTTTTTGACCACCCAAATGCTTTCCCCACTTATTTTATCACTCTTCAAAGTTCATATATTCATCATATTAGTAAAATAAGTGCTCATGGAAAATAAATTATGCTTAATATGGTAGATATAACGAATTCTGTCAGAATAATGGGTAATTAATTCGCATATAACTACGTTTGTCACAGGCCATATGAGCGCTTGCCGGGTCAAGGAGATAACATTCATCTATACATTAATATTAGATAAAATCCTTTATTACTGCATTATTCTCCAAACAGGTCCACCGTGACAGGCAACAAGGTGGTGGTGAAGAAGGTTTATGGTGCCTCCTTATATATTGCGTCCCTCTGAACCAACTTATCTTACTACAACCAGCATTATCACTACAACCAACATTATCACCTCAACCAATATTATCACCACAGCCACCATTATCATTGACTGCACCTTTATCACCACTTCATGAACAACACCATCCACAACAAGAGAAACATCCTGAACCAAAGCAACAGAAGCACTATTACCATTAGCAAAGCATACAGCAGGATCATCAACATAGGCCATTAGAGCCAAAGACACAACGTTCACAACAGTAACAACAAAAGCAACAACAACAACTACTACATACGCAACCCACTGACTTGCCGCCACAACTACTATCACAACTTTCTCCTCCAGAGCAAACCAATTTACGACTGTCATCAAAATTCCTGTCGCAACTATCACCACCGTTGCTGCCCCAAACCACGAGCACTCCAAAACAAACGTCGCCTCCCTTCTTACCAACATTATTACATACACCACCACTAGTCTTTCCTTCTGAGCTACCAGACTCTCCACCACTACTACCACCTTTCTCACCACCACCACCATAACCACAACCATCATCCTCACCACCACCACCACCACCACCATCATCATCCTCACCACCACAACAACAACCATCATCCTCACCACCACTACCACCACCACCATCATTATCCTCACCACCACAACCACAACCATCATCCTCACCACCACTACCACCACCACCGTTACCCTACACCACCACCACCACCATCATCCTCACCACCACCAACACCACCACCATCATCCTCAACACCACCAACACCACCACCATCATCCTCACTGTTATGTCGCGCTATATTTCTGCACGTTTTAAGTTAGTTCACTATTTCCACCTTAGGAAAGCTTTAGAACTACTACACTCAACTGGAACATAACTGACTTCAATCATATGAATCTAAATCAAATCAATCTCCACCAATGTCACAGAATACACAATTGCGGTTCACAAGTTTTATTTAATTTACTTAGCTAGGGTACACAGCACATATTATAAAGTTTGTCTGAATCTTACTTATATAGAAATAAGTTCAGGAATACATATGGAATAAGTAAAACTATTCCTAGATCATACGTATATAATAATAAAGGTTATTCTTCGTCAACAATAGGATCAAGTTAACCCGGGAACGGTGATAATACTCTTACGAAGTTTTGGTGGGCAAAGGCGACGATCCTCTTAATAGGTAAGGCCTAAAAAAAAATCTTTTAAAAGGCCCCAGTAGCACCTAAAACAAAAGAAATGGTGGTTAAGTGAGATAATTCCCTTCCATACCTTTATCACTCCTCTACGTGTCAAAATCCCCTCCTCCCCCCCCTCCCTTAAATTATCACCTATTTTTCATCTTATTCCCTTGTTTATCGGTGTATTTACCGTGCCAATATCCTCAAACCGGTCCCAGGGTGTGGTCTTGCATGTGTCTATGCATGGGAAAGAGAGAGAGAGAGAGAGAGAGAGACAGGCCTCAGTCTCCCTTCAGGCATCGAGAGAGCAGGGTGTAGGCCTCGCGTGTCTCTCACCTCATGAATGAACGGTCGGCAATAATTCGCGATTTGCATCCTCCAAACACTATTCCCACTTGTTTTATTGCTGTTACATGTTAATATCTACATATTAAACATAAAATAGGTGCATATGAATAAGTAATGAGATGACGGGGTTGCAAGCAACCAAATTAGCAACCCCCTCAGATTTTTTTTTTTTTTTCTATGTGATTGAGGGAGGCAAAAGGCATAACTGCCTATAGCGAGTGCCTCCCCCATAGTTGAAAAAGTGACAGGGCCAAAATCAAGGGACGTTCGAGCCAAAATGCCTGGACACACAGAGTTTGAAGCAATTTAAGTCATAGGAAGAGGGAAAGACTGATTCTGGGAGAGAGTTCCAGAGCTCAGCTGTTGAGTAGAAGAAAGTTTGAGAGTAACGTTTCACTCTTGGGTTGGAGAGTTGCACAGAGTAGGGGTGGGATTGAGTTGCAAGACGGGTACCACATGCCCTACGTAAAGGAGGTGGTATGCACTGGGATAGCTCTGAGGAACACTGATTATTATAGTAGCGATAGAATAGCGAGAGAGATGCAACATTGCGGGGGAGAGAGAGAGATTGCAGAGAGTTGGTGAGTGGACGGGAGTTAATGATACGAAAGGCCTTCCTTTCAACTTTGTCAAGGAGAGCGGTGTGAGAGGAACCTCCCCACACATGTGAACAATACTCAATACAAGGGCGCACTATGCCCCTGTACAGAGCAAGAAGCTGTGCAGGGGAAAAGAACCCCCTAAGGCGGTTGAGCACACCCAGCTTCTGGGAGGCTGCCTTAGCAAGACTGGTAATATGGTCCTTCCAAATGAGAGCAGAAGAAAAAGAGACACCAAGAATATTGAGAGAAGATGAAGGGTTGATTTTTGTATTGAAGAATAAGGGATAGTCCGCTGGGAGATCCTGACGGGTAGATAGATGGAGAAATTGGGTTTTGGAAGCATTAAAGTTAACAAGGTTTTCTCTGCCCCAATTGGAAATAGTATTTAGATCAGAATTTAAGAGTACTATGGCTTCATTACGTTTGTCGTTGAGGGATTGCTGGCTGGGGCGTTCTGAAAAACTAATGGAGTAGAGCAAGGTTGAGTCGTCTGCGTATAAATGGATAGGAATTAAGGTACAGTTAAGGAGATCATTTATAAAAATTAGAAAGAGAATAGGAGATAGGACAGAGCCCTGAGGAACACCGGAGTTTATAGGGTGAGGAAGTGAACAATGGCCGTCCACAACCGCGGCTATGGAACGGCCGGAAAGGAAATTGGAGACAAAGGCACATATGGAGGGATAGAAACCGAAGGAGGGTAGTTTAGAAATTAAAGATTTATGCCAGACTCTATCGAAGGCTTTCGATATGTCTAGTGCAATAGTAAAAGTCTCACCGAAGTCCCGAAAGGAGGATGACCAAGAGTTAGTAAGATATGAAAGAAGATCACCAGTAGAGCGACCCTTAAGGAAGCCATACTGGCGATCTGAGAGCAGATTATGAGAAGAGAAATGCTTAAGAAATTTGGAAGCAAGAATAGTTTCAAAAACTTTAGAAAGACAAGAGATGAGAGCAATTGGACGATAGTTGGAGGGTTGAGAGCGGTCACCCTTCTTTGGGACAGGTTGAATGTGAGCAAACTTCCAGCATGAAGGGAAGACGTTAGAGGTGAGAGATACACTCATAAACCAAGAAGAGACTCAACCAACAAGAGCCAGGATAGCAAACATAAAGGAGAGGAAAAGAACGAAGCGAAGGGCACATATCCGGACCGAGAAAGAAACAACACAGTCCAGCATAAATAATCCACGTTCTCCATGGGACCAGCAAACAACGCACCTATATCAGCGCCACCTACCGGGACCTACAGGAAATGCAGGGCCACTTACTGAGCATGACCTATTACCGGGCCAATCACAGTGGTCCCTCCCGGACCAATCACAGGAGTTATGATACGTGAAAAAGGCGTACCCACCCCAGGAACCAGATTTGAATTATAATGAGGAAGAGTTTATGCTAATACCTCATCAACATCCTATGTCATATTTCCACAGATGGAACCAAAAAAAAACACCTCTACAGTGCAGAAAATCACCTATATCCACAATAGCTGATAAATAAAGAGTAACGAAAGCCTTGCATGCAACGTTGAAAATCAGGGAAACGACAAATACATGCAAAACATTTATCCTGCACCCATGCAAGCTTTCTAAAATATGAGTGTAAACTTAAGAAATAAAGAATAACTATATCCATGTATTCCTGTGTTCATTATATTTTTAAGGCATTTATTAACTTCACAATCATTAAAAGATCGAAATCCCCATGTCCCTACTATTCCGAAATTAATTAAATTTGACTCAAATTATCATCCAAATATAGCCTGACCGAAATATATAATCGATAGGCAAACACAAGGTATTACCTTCCACTAGCTAAGCTTTTAGTGGGTATCTACCAGTCTCAGAGTTACTTCAGATTAGGGCTAGCCATTTTCCCTATAAAAAGTTCAACGAGTGTGGCTGCTCAGAAGTGTGTAGGAGGAACTAGAAGTGACTTGCCTCTAGTTGTGTGTGAGAGGCAGTTCCCTTTGGTGTCCAGTCGAGGAAGAAACTACGAGTCCTACGTCGTCCAGATACCCTCTCATGGATATTACTTCGCCTCCACATCCATACCCTAAGTGTCTCTGTTGCTATGTTTTGGGAATTATTGTGAAGGTAATATAAAATATGCGAGTGTTCAATTTAACTTTGTTTTAGAGGCCTTTTCTGGATGCTCCTTGCCCAACTTTGTTCACGTAGTACGAGAACCTAACTTCTATCTGTGCAGGTGAATTATGTATATAATACTTGTGATTTAACCAATTTAAGTGCTAATCAACGTTCTTATATTTTTTCTTGCGTTACATACTCTATATTATACGCTATACTTAGTGAACGTTCACAGATTTTATTCAGTTGTGTTATTATTGATTGAGTGTCCAATTTCGCAGTGAAGTGTGTACCGAGAGCAATTTTCCTTCCTTAAACTTAAACTCAGACTCAGGATGGAGCTACGTCCAATTTTCATAAGAGATCACTTAAAGTACCAAGTCGTCTACATTAAAAGTGAAACCCATTCCGTTGAGATTGAATTAATCTATATTCAATATTTCTAATCTATATATATGTTCTTGTGAATAATCCGATCAATTACGCTACCCGGTTAATGATATTATTTCACAACCAAGCTAGGAATTCCGATTACGCATTCCTGTATTCATCAGCCCTTAATTCGGCTATTTATCAAACACTACGTAGTTCTGTGTCTTAATAGTATTCTATACTTTATCAACCTGTATTCGGGTTATTCTAAATCGCTACTTCGTTCTGCGTCTTTATTTTAATTCCAGTTGTTTGTTAATTCATTCAAACTCCTGCATTGGCCGTCGTTTCGGCTAATTATCTGTCACTATTTCGTTCTGTGTCTGATTTTATTTATAGTAGTTTGTTAATTCATTCAAAGTCACTGCTTCTATAGCTAATATTCCGCTATATTTATTCAATACATAATAGTTGAATCTGAGTTACTCATTGAGTGTGATCTTAGCTCATTTACGATTTAATTTCTTTTTCGTGTATGGTGTGAGAGATTATTCACAATTATTTGTTTATTGTTAACACTCTCCGACTCATATGACGCTAACACGTCATATGGAGGTTTTGCCAAAAACTCATATGACGCTACCACGTCATATGAACTTATTATATTCACCAGAAATAAGTTTATGACGCTTTTGGGCCGTTTTTTTGGCTGGTAAGTTAAGTAAGGTTAGATCTACATGTGGAAATATCTAGCAACCCCGTGGCGTCTCTCTGTGGGCCCCGCGGGTGATAAAGAGGCCAGTCTTCACTCAGCAGTCAAGCTCCTAGGTGGGTCTGTCAGGCCCTTTAAACCGAGGGGCCTCCATTTTGCCCAGCCTGGGTGGTATTTCCACCCTAATATAACCCAAACGAAGTGCATATATCGTTGGTTTATCGATGAATATTGTGTTTGTGTAGTTTAGGGAATTATATAGCATAAACTGTCATGCCGTCCCAGGGTAAGTACAGTCAAAATGTCTGTCGCCACGGTGGTGGAGGTGGAGGTCGAGGTGGTGGTGGTGGTGGTGGTGGTGGTGGTAGTTATGGTGGTGGTAGTGGATGTAGTTGTGGTGGTGGTGGTAGTGGTGGTTTTGGTAGTTGTGGTGGTGGTGGTAGTTGTGGTGGTGGTAGTTGTGGTGGTGGTGGTGGTAGTTGTGGTGGTGGTGGTGGTAGTTGTGGTGGTAGTTGTGGTGGTGGTGGTGGTGGTGGTGGTAGTTGTGGTGGTGGTGGTGGTGGTAGTTGTGGTGGTGGTGGTGGTAGTTGTGGTGGTGGTGGTAGTTGTGGTGGTGGTGGTGGTGGTGGTGGTAGTTGTGGTAGATGGTGGTGGTGGAGCGGTGGTGGTGGTGGAGCAGCAGTGGTGGTGGTAGAGCAGTGGTGGAGATTGTTATATATTATATATATATATAAATTATATATTATATATATATATATATATATATATATATATATATATATATATACTGTATATAATTATATATAATTATATAAAATTAGATAATTATATATATATATATTAATTTATTTATTTATTTTATTTATTTATTTATTTATTTTTTGATTAGGCCTATTATATATATATATATATATTTTTTTTTTTTTGGGGGGGGGGGGGGGGATTTTTGTGTTTTTATTTATTTATTTATTTATTTATTTTTTGGGGGGGGAGCAACAATTGTGGCTAAAATAATGTCCTGTGATAAACATAGTCTTTCATTTACACCACAATCTAATTGCATGGAAACAATTGCCCATAGCTCGCGAACCAATTATGATGTAGTGGTGTGGTTTTCACCATTAGAAAGAGCATAATTTTCCGATTCAGGTGATATATACTATTACATACATACCTGAGCAAATACCACAACGCCGAGGTGGGGTACTGCTCGGAGTGCGCTTTTTATCCAGGTTGGGGCGACGGCGGAAAGTAAATATTAGCTTTTTCGACCCGTGATTTCAAATATTCATAGAAAAAAAGGTATTTGTCTTAGGAAGTTCTAGTTTTGTTTATCTTCTTTTTCATTATCTCGCACATTCATACAGACTAAATTGAAAACTATACACCTCGTAACCAAAAAATAAATAAATCATGTTATAAACCTTATCCGGCAAAATATTACTGTTTTTGTTTTTGCCCAGTGCTTGAAAACTATTGAAGATAGACAATTTCCGTTTTCACCATTGGAAAGAAGAGAACAAATACTTGTATTTTAGTACATACAAATATATAGTCATCACTCAAAATTCCAAGATAGGACGGTGGGAACACAATCATGCAGTCAACATTTTTATTCGGGAGTACGTTTCCATTCTATATTTCCATCTATTATTTTATTTTTTGTATTTTCATGTAGTATAGTCATTCAGCCATCTATTCACATTCGATACATAACGATAAACATAATTCTGGTGGCTGGGAATAGAGAAATATGAAGGTTTCGAAAACACTCATGAGCCAAATTCTAGACCCAAAAGCTGTGTCAACCGCCTCCTGTAACTTATCGGAACTTAATCCGTCTGAGGGGGTTAAATTGTGAATTTAATTACCATACCAACAGCAGTAAAGCTAAGTTCATATTTTTTGTTACTGATTTAACATTGCACTAAATCAAGTATTTATTCAGCCTGACCGCAGTACTTTTGACCTTAACCTCTCGCGCGGTAGCTTTGACCGCCGACCTCGCCTGGTGACCTATTTGTATTTAGAGCCATGCGTACCTGTGTGTACCTGAGTAGATGATTTCAGCTACCCACATTTATTAATTATTATTCCTCTTGATATACACTTGACCCGTATATGTATTGTCATCATATATTATGTGTTTGTCTTGTATAATTGTATATTTCATGTTTGATGCTTTGTAAGTGACATAATTATTCATGAAGGAGTAAAATGTAGTTAACTCTTTCCAAGTCACCTTGATTACACATTGGACTCATACTCTATAGTTGGGATCCGGATGTACCATTTACATGTACCACTGTGTGTATTATAATAAACTAGTGTAATTACCCCGTGTGTTTATTGTGTTTGGAGCATGATTGAGTAACTTAGAAAGATCATTGTGTTCCTGTCGAGCAGGATTTGATTCTAAGTATCCTAAACAAGGAGCTTTATAGAATGAATAATTAAGCGAGTTGGATTACAACGACGCATAACAAGTAGTAACGATATTTATCGTAAAATTACGATTTTAGGCTGGAATGATGCCTAATATGGCCGCCTAGTTGTATAGTGTTCACTACATATAGCTCGCACTTACCGGGTTAATATAAGATGATGAATGTACATAACAAAAAAAAATGCACACATAACAGGAGCGCGTTTAGTCTACCCTATCAGGCAATCCTGTTTCAGTTTGAGCAATCCTGTTTATAATCGCAGACTGAACGACATTGATAGGCAAACATTGATTCTCGTCGCTGATTGGTCAGTGGCTATGAGCACGAAATTCAAATCTTGTTGGCGATGTCTGCGAAGGTTTTAGGCCTGTTACAGTGCTTCTTCGGTCTATTAATTTCAATCAAAGTCAAATGGTTTTGTCAAATCAATACATTTTAATATTGGATATTATTATCCATCAATATGGACTATTGGCTAAGGTAGTCACACTGTCAGCTACAGTCAGCAGCCTTGTTCAAGCTCAAGACAGACGGTAGGCTAGGCTACCATCAGGCTATTATATCTTATAATCTTATAAGGAAATGCTGAAAAAGTGATTACGGTTCTTATCTGGCAAAGGTAGCTCTTTATTCCCCGTGTAATTTTCAAACAATTCTCCGTTAGTCTATTGGGGAAATAAAAAGTAGATGTTCTTTTCCTGGCGATGTAGGACTATGAATATGCTAAACTATAGGCCTATAGTTGATATATATTGGCTATGGAGCCAGGCTGAATTAAATAGTAGCCTATATAGGCTATATTATCTCTTCCTGGCAATGTATGTATAGGCATACTTTCTTTTCCTGACGATCTATGTGTATATAGGCTATTTGCAAGCTTATATTTGTGGAAGGTTCATAAATATTATGTTTTAACCATTAGATTACCTTTGAAAATTTAACTATAGCGTGGATAAGCTACCTTACTAAACATAGCTTAACTGACCTATCATACTTCGATGCAATTATGCCTCAGAAATTGTTTTTAAGAAATGTAAATAGAGTAATCGATCAATAATAGACAAGCGCCGAAAAACCTGTACAGCAGGCTAGGCTATAACCCGTTAAAATATAGGCTATCATTCAATTGGCACAGTAACAACTGTAACATTACCGATATATAACTATAACAATGAAATACAAACCTGTACAGCAAGCTAGGCTATAACCCGTTACAATATAGGCTATCATTCAATTGGCATAGTAACAACTGTAACATTACCGATATATAACTATAACAATGAAATACAAACCTGTACAGCAAGCTAGGCTATAACCCATTAAAATATAGGCTATCATTCAATTGGCATAGTAACAACTGTAACATTACCGATATATAACTATAACAATGAAATACAAACCTGTACAGCAAGCTAGGCTATAACCCGTTAAAATATAGGCTATCATTCAATTGGCATAGTAACAACTGTAACATTACCGATATATAACTATAACAATGAAATACAAACCTGTACAGCAAGCTAGGCTATAACCCGTTAAAATATAGGCTATCATTCAATTGGCACAGTAACAACTGTAACATTACCGATATATAACTAAAACAATGAAATACAAACCTGTACAGCAAGCTAGGCTATAACCCGTTAAAATATAGGCTATCATTCAATTGGCACAGTAACAACTGTAACATTACCGATATATAACTATAACAATGAAATACAAACCGCATAAAAAACATAATAATCAATCAATAATATAGACAAACGCTCAAAAACCTGTACAGCAAGTTATAACCCTTTACAATACATCATTGGCATAGTAACATTACCAATATATAACGATACAAATTAAATAATAACTGCAAAAAAAAAAAAAAAAACATTAGCTCATCGAGCCTCGAACCCTTGCGAGTAGGCTTACGGATTTAAAAGCGAAGTCGTTACCAATTAGGCTACGCTTACCGCACTGAAGGCCTGACGAAGTAGCTGTGAGACACGCGCTCCAAGCTGCTTGTGTTATGTCATATATAGCAAAATGGTCACGATAACTATGATTTTTATAGGTGTGCCACCTTATAATTGAGATTGCAACACATAAATAACATGGAGGTAGGCTAATTAAGCTTAATTATGATAATATAATGTAGAAGAGAGATTTAGGCCTACTGTTATGATAGCTTCGCTAGTCACCTCCAGGGAGTGCTAGCGTGATCGCCGTCTGATTGCAAACAATCACAAACGTGATTCGTCGAATCAGAGGCGATCACGTTCAGTAGAACTATCCCGTTTGCGGTTTGGGTAGACTGAACGCGCTCCAGTTAGTCTCAAACAATAACTGTTATCCTGAGTTTAGAAAACGAACGAGAGGTATAGCGCAGATCAAGGTAGGTCAATAATACTGAAGTCACACGTATTCAGTGATGGCAAGATATGGAATTTAGGATAACAGATGAGGAATAAATAACTGGGAAGTTGGATCGATATTTAGAGTATATAAATCTCTATCAACTCATATAAGTACAAATGTAGACATTAGTTCATAGTACTGAGGATAATTCATTTTAGCCCGTGTGAAAGGCTGAGGTCTCGTCGTTGAAATAATAACGCGATGTGGTATAAATAGACGTTAATAATTAACGCAATTTACGCTTAGTCAGAGTTTGAAGTCAGGAAGCATGAATACAATAAGTTTAATTAAGAGACAAAATATTTAACACTCTCTGTGAACACTTACGCAAGATTACGTACCCTGCTAAAAATATTAAACATAGAATAAGATCTGTTAGGGTGCTCACAGCTATTTACGTGTAGTGAGCGGGTAGTATTTCTGAACGAATATATCTATAAACCTTAAATGTAATATAGGAATATATATTACAAAGTATATAGATAAATCAATCCCAGGACAGAGATTGTATGTTCTCTCGATACGGGCAATGATTGCTAGAAGACGAGAATAATTAATCTTGGAGGTTTACGTTAAATTGAACACATAACATAACATATCCCATATAACCTTTGCAATAATCACCAAACGCATACGAATCACAAATCACTTAATTTGGGTTGAAATATAGAAGGCAGCCGTGTGATATCTGGTCATACGTGGCGACTATAGTGCGGTGTCCGTCTGCCTGTTTGCACCAGGGATAGACGATACCTTCACACGGTATAGCTAGAGAGGGCACTTCTAGCAAAAAAAACACTCTCTTGGTCCTCCAGCACTCCTCGCAGCTAGTAGAATACTTTTCAGGGGGATTTTGGCTAGCCCCTACGAAAATATTCTCCGAGTTGACTTGGTCACGTATACTCCAACACAGAAAACCCGTGCTAGACAGTGAATCAACTTTGCCTAACCATATCCAATCAATCAATCAAAATAGTAGTGAAAGGGGGTTAGAGGGAAGTGGGGATTGGGCAAGAATAGTTGGATGAAAATATTTTTTTAGTGGGAGAAAAAGGTGTCCAGGCTTGACTGGCGAGCTGCCTGAGGGTTTTACTGATGAGCTGCTAAAGAGACCGGTACGGGCAAGGTTGACAGAGGCGCGTTGGGGGAGGCTCCTTGCTGGCATGGGTATCATCTGCCATTCCGACATGTCTGTTCGGAGGAGGGGGGGGGGGGGGGGGTTGTGAGTCTCATGGTTTTGATTTGTTTTCGTCATGTCCTATTTTTGATCAGGTAGTATTACACATTACAGCTATGAACATGGCTGATGTGTTTCGGAATATGAGTGGCATAAGAATTATAGTTTTTGAATTATTGCTCGGTCATCTAAAGTCTTAAAAATATAGTAGATACATGTTTATATGGGGAATGGTATCCTTTATGTATTTAATTTTAGAAGTAATTCTTATACAGCTTGGATAAGATAGGATATAGTTTTACATTTTTATAGCTTCTTACTATTTATGCATTTCTATGTAATAGTTTGGTTGTTGGTTGGAATCTTCTTATTGTAGTTTTTGCCTCACTTCATAGTGGCCATGGCTGGTATTTTCGTCTGGGTAGAGAGACGGAAAGGGAGGAGGCTGGTGGCATAATTGCATAAAGTACGCCTCATCGTAATTTAAATCTGGTTCCTGTGGTGATGCGTGGTCTTTTGGTGTGACCGGCCATGTTTTATTGACCGCTCAGGGGTGATTAGCAAAAGGGTTTCTGACCATATCCGAAACGTATTTTAAGGGGCCAGGTGAACCTTGTTTTCTATCTGGCTTCTGTAGGGGTGACTGGTGTAGGTAATATTTGGTTTGGAGGGTAAACTTCTTCTTGCTTCTTCTTCTGCTGGTTATGACCCCAATTTTGCAAGGTAATATTTGGGGCTCTTCTGCTTGCAGGAACGGGTTCTTTATTGCTGTTGGCTCATCTTCTTCCAGCCCCGTCATCTCACGCACCACCACCACCACCACCATTACCCTCACCACCATCACCACCACCACCATTAAGCTCGGTTCACACAGGCACAAATTAACGTCCCGTCCGTCCCCGACCCCTTAATTCGCCTGCAAACGAGCAAGGACGCCGGCAAAATCACCTATGGTCGGTACACGGACGTGCAGTGTCGCCAGCTCACGGGACGCGGGGGCCTAGGCGGCGGCCTCTTTGTCCATGCACAAAAGGGTCCGCGTGGGCCGGGTCAACTGTCAGAAAACGTGTTATGTCGGGACACCCACGGGAGTAGTCGGTGTCTAGACACCGACTAACGGGATGAGAACGGCGGCAAAAAACGTTGGAAGGAGAGTCGGCGATGTGGCAGCAGTGACACAGACTTCTCAGGTCGCCGTCCAGCAGGACTGGTCGTCCCACGAAGTCGCCATCGGCGTCAGGACCATGAGATGATAGACCCCGTCAATTCGCCGTCCATGCACCATCTGCCGGCGGGGTGACGTGTTGAAACGGCCATCGTGGCCTCTCGTATACTCCAGACTTATGCCGTCCTGCCTATTTTCTTGGTCGGGGACTGACGGGACGTTAATTCGTGCATGTGTGAACCGAGCTTTACCCTCACCACCACCACCATCATCCTCACCACCGCCACCACCACCATCATCCTCACCACCACTACCACCACCATCATCCTCACCACCACCACCACCATCACCGTCACCTTCACCATCATTATCCTCACCACCACTACCACCATCATCCTCACCACCACCACCACCATCATCATCACCCTCACCACCACCACTACCACCACCATCCTCACCACCACCACCATCACCCTCACCACCACCACCATTACCCTCACCACCACCATCCTCACCACCACCACCACCACAACCATCATCCTCACCATCACCATCATCCACCCACCCACCACTATCATCCTCACCACCACCACCAAAACCATCACCATCATCCTCACCACCACCATCCTAATCACCACCACCATCATCCTCACCACCACTACCAGCATCCTCACCACCACCACCACCACCATCCTCCTCACCAAAACTACCACCACCACCATCATCCTCACCACCACCAACATCCTCCTCACCACCATCACCACCACCTTCATCCCCACCAAAACTACCACCACCACCATCACCCTCACTACTACTACCACCACCACCACCATTACCCTCACCACCACCACCACGACCATCATCCTCACCACCACCACCACCACCACCATTACCCTCACCACCACCACCAACACCACCATTACCCTCACCACCACTACCACCATCATCCTCACCACCACCACCACCATGACCATCATCCTCACCACCACCACCACCATCATCCTCACCACCACCACCATTACCCTCACCACCACCACCACCACCACCATTACCCTCACCACCACCACCAACACCACCATTACCCTCACCACCACTACCACCATCATCCTCACCACCACCACCACCATGACCATCATCCTCACCACCACCACCACCATCATCCTCACCACCACCACCATTACCCTCACTACCACTACCACCATCATCCTCACCACCACCACCACCATGACCATCATCCTCACCACAACTACCACCATCACCACCACCACCATTACCCTCACCACCACTACCACCACCACCACCACCACCACCATTACCCTGACCACCACCACCACCACCATCCTCCTCACCACCACCACCACCACCACCATGACCATCATCCTCACCACAACTACCACCATCACCACCACCACCATTACCCTCACCACCACCACCACCACCATTACCCTGACCACCACCACCACCACCATCCTCCTCACCACCACCACCACCACCACCACGACCATCACCACCATTACCCTCACCACCACCACCATTACCCTCACCACCACCACCATCACCACAACAACCACAACCATCATCCTCATCACCACCACCATCACCACCATTACCCTCACCACCACCTTCCCACCCGCCTTCCTTGCTACCTGACGATAGGAACACCGTTGCAATGTTCAAGTGCATCATAAAGATTACGACGACCACTGTTTACATCATGGAAGGTAAGAGAAAAGCCGGTCTCCTAACATTTCTCCCAAATCCATAGTCTGCAAGAAGATCATTCCTACCAAGCTTCAGGTATTTTGTACTTGAAGACGATTATCATCAGATGTATCCTGAAACATTTATCTTTGTCTTTCTTTTTTCTTCTAAATAATATAAAACTATTTGCTGATTCACATATACTTATTTACTAATTCGTGTAATAATTTATATTTAAAAGGCATCGTTGCCGCGTTGTATTAGTTTAATTTTGCTTAGAATGCAATATGAATCTCCTTTGTGCTACTCTTTTCATTTGCAATATTGTTTTACTGTATATGTTATATTGATAATAAATGACCTAACATGGTATTTGGGAGCGTGTAAGGGGACGGTAATTACCTGTTTGATCATTCTAATTGTACGTGAGCCGTTACGTGTGCCAACGTGCGAACGTCTCTCTCTCTCTCCAAGAAACGGAAAGTTTCTGCAGGTTGAGCACTTTATATCATTAGATAAACTGTTACAGAACCGTGCCCTCCCCCGCACCTCCACCCTCTCCTACCGACGCACTGAAGCAGCAGCAGACACAGTTTATGGCTCACTACACCGAGAGAGAAGACAAAGAATAAGGTTGTAGAATAGGGAATAAATATCTGTTTACTAAATCTGGGAACTCGTCTAAGGAGAATGAAAACGTGAAGGAAGAGAGCGAGAGAGAGAGAGAGAGAGCTACACAGATACATAGATTACACAGACTTTGCGGTCCCTACTAGGCAGTCCAGATTTAATTCCAACAGGATTTGCTACAAAGTGGAAGGTAAAGATTCTCTCCCCACCCACCAATCTTTGGTCAGCATGGAATTTAGGTGGGGAAACAACGCCCCAAGCAGAATGAGAAAATTTCTACTGTAAAATTAATAGTAAAGAATGAGTTGGGAGATTTAACCTAACAGTTTTAGTTTTAGCTTTAAATTTACCTAAATTACTCCAACCTCCTCCAAATGATGTCTCTCCTCCTTTTGAATGTGTCAATTGCATTACTTTGTACAACTTTGTTTTGCAATTTGTTCCACTCGTTGACCACACAGTAGGTGAAGAAGTGCTTTGTGACATTGATATTCGTCCTCATGGGTTTTAAAATCATTCCATTTCCCCGAGTTGATGAACTATTATTGACTTTGAACAGTGGATCTATATCAACATTGCCAAAACCCTTTAATATCTTGAAGCATTCAATTTCTTGGCCTCGCAATATTTTCTTAAGTGAAAACAAATTTTATTTGTTCAATCTATCATAATATGATTTGTTTCGCCGCCCTACACTGCACTGACTCGAGTTTCTCAATGTTCTTGTTCAGATAAGGAGACCAAAATTAAACGTACTATAATGATCTAATTTTTGTAAGTAAAATATCTATAAATAAATCCCAATGCTCTATTGGCCTTCTTCGCAGATGCTGCACATTCATCTGAGGCACCAGCGCTGCAGCATATGCGTCGGCAATGTATGTATCGCTAAACCTCACAGCAGTAGCACCTGCGTCGGCACTGTCGACCTTAAGTACTCTTGTCCTATAGTAGCTAGAGGGTTCAAATTTGTATGAGATATACCTTATGATGTTGCCGAACAGTGGCAGTAATCGGCAACCCCCTAATTCCAGCCGAGCGGTTGGGGACGGGCGGGTGGGTAACGCCAGTTTACCCACTTATCTCACCACTACTTTCGACCTTATATACTCTTGTCCTATGGCAGCTAGAAGGCTCAGATTTGTATGGTATGTTTCTTAGGATGTTGCCGGACAGTGGCAATACTTGGCAATCCCCAAGTCCAGCCGCGGTGGGTAGTGGGGATACACGGGAAGAGGAGGGAAGACAGTTTTCCCGTTGACTTCACGAGTGATAGGCCACGTCATGTATGACCTACCTCGTCGCTTCGCGATGCAGAGACAAAGGGAGGAGAGTGGGTATCGCTCCCCCACTGCTCCCCATGACATAGTTGACTCCCAATCAAGTGGGGAAGAAGAGGAGGAGGATGACCCAGACCCCATGGCATTCCTCAAAATTCCACCAGGCAATCGTAGGGGTCAGAAGAGACGAGTTGAGGATGAGAGGTGTCAAGTTGCTACACAACAAGTGTGGCATGGTTCTCCCCCATGTCTGCCTTCACCACCATCTCACACTGTCTCTCCGCTGTAAATACAATGCGAAAACCCATAATTTCTAAGTCAAACGTGCCTAAAACAATGCATAAAACTCATATTCTAACTATATAACGTACAATACAGTATAAAATCAATAAACAAAGTGCGTGAGAAAGGCACAGAATGAAAGTGAATGTGAAGAAGAGTTGGGGTGTCAGTCAGCTGGCCGTGTGTATGTGCGTACGTTCTGCTGTTGTCTTGGGCCAAGATGGCCGCCCGTTGCGATGGTAACCAGGACGCGCGCGGGCTTGCCACTCGTCGGCATTTATAAAACTTGAATCTATGCTCTTATCACACTGTAACTTAACTTACAATGACATTAAGTGATACATGTTGCTAATATATGAACTATGAAGGCACACATGATGCTCGGGTGGTGTAAATAACTGTCACTCGAAAACTGGAGGCATCGTACATCAGCCATGCTGCCTTGCCCAACTGTGGTGTGCTGGCACGGGAGGCTTGAAGAGGCGCCCGGCACCAGCTGATGGCTGACACCCCCCCCCCCCCCCCCACCCCCCCTTAGGACCCCCAAATGACCGAGGTGAGTGGGTTTTTTTTCCTTCATTTCTCACCTATTTAAGGTGTTGTAGGAAGATAAATTGTTGTTTTGCCCAGGTCTAGAATTTTCATTTATTACATATTTATTATTTACATATTATGTCTGAAGTAAGTCTGAAGAAAAGAATAACACCATAAAGAATGTCCAGTGGGTTAAGTTATCAGATATTAGAACCCTCATGTCTTTAACTAATGCACTTCTTTATACAGGTTGGCCTTTCATTTTCCATTCATATGTTTTGTTTTAATTACCTATTTGTAAGACCTGACATTTGTCAACATAAAATGGCATCTGCGCAATTTTTCTAACCACTTAACTATTAAATTAAAATCAAATTGCAGCTTATTTCTGTCTTCTTCTGTTAATACTGAATGTCTTATGTTTATTTCATCAGCGAACTTTGAGGTAGTGTCATTTAGTCCTACATCAACGTCATTTATATAGATACAAAATAAAACTGGCCCCACGATCGATCCCTGAGGCACTCCACTGTAAACTGGCTCCCACTTGGAATGGAGATATGTGTGATTTGTTTGTGGCATTAGATAAAAAGGCATTTAGTAAACTGAAGATAATCATTGATGAGAGAGAACAGAGAATAGAATGAGAGATAATATATTTGCCAGTTGAAACTATAAAAAGTAAGTCTGAAGAAAAGAATATCACCGATTTATTCTCGAAGCCACTTTTAACATTGAGACATATTATTTAATGTTATATCCTCGGTAATAAAGGCAAATTAATGCCGATATATAACCCCTTGAGGATTAGGACGCATGTTGGCAGTTAATTCTGGCTGTCATTAGACGATTTTATACAGTTTAAGAAATATCAGTGGGAATTAAAAGGGTAAAGGCTATTTCAATTAACCCTCTTACTTCCATGTACCCTTCCTAATCTGAACAAAATCGTCTAATAATAGTCAGACACCAGATAGGAAATGAATCATCGTATCTTGAAAGAGTTAACCCTCTCTGTCACATATGACGCGATCGCATCATATGGCGGTGTTGCCCAAAGGTATCGTATGACACGATCGCATCATATGAACTTAACTTAGTGAAATAGCCCAATAAGTAAGTTATATGATGCATTTGCGTCATATTGAGCTCAATAAGTTAGGTAAGTTAGATCAGAATCTGTCGATTGGTGGCAACCCCAAATTCCTCCGACTTCTAACGGTCCCTCAGTGTGAGAAAGACTGTTGTGGGGGAAATACCGGGCGCTCGGGCAACCCCTAACTTTCGTAAGTTAATAATAATGTCTTGGGGGGTTAAGTAGTAATTATACTATGTATATCTGCTATGAGTCACAACTGTAATCATTCCTAAATTCATTGTTTTTATTTCATCCCAAACTTTAAAAAAAAAAACATATATAATAACATTATTAGCGTTCTACTAATATTCACATTGATGACAGCCATTGCATGGTGTGGTTATTCCTTATCGATATGACTTAAGTGGACTGTATTAACATTGATAACCAAATAATAGAAAGCTTTACCTGGACATTGGTGTGTGGTCAAAGACTATGGTGAAATTTGGTTGTACACAAGGGTAACAATATGGCGATGGTGTTTGGTGACAAGAGCAAGTGAGTGGATTTTAATTTGATGAATAAGAATGCATAGAGATGACTGAAGTGGGCCTCTTTTACTTACGACATGATGAGAGTGATTATAGATGATCAATGCATTGGTGAAACTACACGATGAGGTTAGTACTAGCGTGGTAATGGAATGGAATGAGAGAGAAAAAGTTGGTCTTGTATCAGTGGGGTCTAGAAAGCAAGTGACTTCCCAGTCGGTTTGTGGGAGCCCTACTATTTTAAGCATGCGCGAAGCGGTTGGGAAATATTTACCCTTTTATAATTATTACCTAAGTTTATGGGAATTATATTATACTACCCAATATCAAATAAAAAACATAATTAAATATGCTTCCCAATTATACTAAATCCGATTATTACGATTCTTAATCCTACAAACTTACCACTTAAGATTACACTTAAACTTAAGACTGTCTAGTGTCCATGCTCATGGATTGAAAGTATGGACACATGGATTGGGTTGTGCTTTTGATGCCGCCTGTATGTATGTGTGTTTCACTTGTATCCACTTAAACTGTAAACAAGATCAATGTATTTTAATATTATGAAATTGTTGTGTTTCTTCCCCCTGGCTGGCCGTTGCCGTGACCTCACCGGAGCGCGTTCAGTCTACCCAAACACGCAAACGGGATAGCTCTACTGAACGTGATCGCCTCTGATTCGACGAATCACGTTTGTGATTGTTTGCAATCAGACGGCGATCACGCTAACACTCCCTGGAGGTGACTATCCAAGCTATCATAACAGTAGGCCTAAATCACACCTCTACATTATATTATCATAATTAAGCTTAATTAGCCTCCCTCCATGGTATTTATGTGTCGCACTATAAATTATAAGGTGGTACACCTATAAAAATCATAGTTATCGTGACCATTTTGCTATATATAACATAAAACAAGCAGCTTGGAGCGCAAGTCTCACAGCTACTTCGTCAGGCCTTTAGTGCGGTAAGCCTAGCCTAGTTGGTAACGACTTCGCTTTTAAATCCGTAAGCCTACTCCCAAGGGTTCGAGGCTCGACGAGCTAATGTTTTTTTTTTTTTTTGCAGTTATTATTTAATTTTTATCGTTATATATTGGTAATGTTACTATGCCAATGATGTATTGTAAAGGGTTATAACTTGCTGTACAGGTTTTTGGGCGTTTGTCTATATTATTGATTGATTATTATGTTTTTTATGCGGTTTGTATTTCATTGTTATAGTTATATATCGGTAATGTTACAGTTGTTACTGTGCCAATTGAATGATAGCCTATATTTTAACGGGTTATAGCCTAGCTTGATGTACAGGTTTGTATTTCATTGTTATAGTTATATATCGGTAATGTTACAGTTGTTACTATGCCAATTGAATGATAGCCTATATTTTAACGGGTTATAGCCTAGCTTGATGTACAGGTTTTTCGGCGCTTGTCTATTATTGATCGATTACTCTATTTACATTTCTTAAAAACAATTTCTGAGGCATAATTGCATCGAAGTATGATAGGTCAGTTAAGCTATGTTTAGTAAGGTAGCCTATCCACGCTATAGTTAAATTTTGAAAGGTAATCTAATGGTTAACAAATAATATTTATGAACTTTCCACAAATATAGGCTTGCAAATAGCCTATATACACATAGATCGTCAGGAAAAGAAAGTATGCCTATACATACATCGCCAGGAAGAGATAATATAATATAGGCTACTATTTAATTCAGCCTGGCTACATCGCCAGGGAAAGAACAATATATATAAACTATAGATTTTAGCCTATTCATAGTCCTACATCGCCAGGAAAAGAACATCTACTTTTTATTTACCCCATAGCCTAACGGAGAATTGTTTGAAAATTACACGGGGAATAAAGAGCTACCTTTGCCAGATAAGAACCGTAATAACTTTTTCAACATTTCCTTATAAGATTATAAGATATAATACCCTGATGGTAGCCTAGCCTACCGTCTGTCTTGAGCTTGAACAAGGCTGCCGACTGCAGCTGACAGTGTGACTACCATAGCCAATGGTCTATATTGATGGATAATAATATCCAATATTAAAATGTATTTATTTGACAAAACCATTTGACTTTGATTGAAATTAATAGACCGAAGAAGCACTGTAACAGGCCTAAAACCTTCGCAGACATCGCCAATAAGATTTGAATTTCGTGCTCATAGCCACTGACCAATCAGCGACGAGAATCAATGTTTGCCTATCGATGTCGTTCAGTCTGCGCGATCATAAACAGGATTGCTCAAACAGAAACAGGATTGCCTGATAGGGTAGACTGAACGCGCTTCGTGACGTCATGACGGGCGGGCTGACTGGTCCTGGACAGACACCAGACAGACAGACAGACAGCCGGTGTCGTAATTAGTTAAATGGAATGTTTGGTGAGGTTAGGTGTAGTACAGCTGCAACCTAAGTTATATTGGGTTTGTGGTTGTATCATTATATTATGTACGTGTGCTTCTAATCATGAATTACTATTATTATTAATCTGAGTGCCGTAGGAAGAACTGGAACAGAGTAAGCACTAAAAATTGGTGTATAGGCAACTCAAGGACACCTATAGCACTGAACGACAGGAACAAATTAAAAATAAAAGATCAAACAAAACAAGTCATATACATGAGATAACAGGGCACATGGGGTATAATTGTATTTACAAGTTTGTAATTCAGTATATCCACATATATGCTACAGATGCCGACATATTTAATTTAGTACACAATTAAACGTGATTTATTTTGTAATAGTATTAAATTCCAATAGAATTTTGTATAAAATAATTTCCTAAGTTAGAGGTGGAGGTAATGCTTATATTACGTTAGTATTGTGTTGTGTGTGTTTGGTGGGTGGTATAATAGTTGGTACTGTGTGTTGTGTGTTATGTGGGTGGTATAATAGTTGGTACTGTGTTGTGTGTGTTAGGTGGGTGGTATAATAGTTGGTACTGTGTTTTGTGTGTTATGTGGGTGGTATATTAGTTGGTACTGTGTTTGGTGTGTTAGGAGGGTGGTATAATAGTTGGTACTGTGTTTTGTGTGTTAGGTGGGTGGTATAATAGTTGGTACTGTGTGTTATGTAGGTGGTATAATAGTTGGTACTGCGTTTTGTGTGTTTGGTGGGTGGTATAATAGTTGGTACTGTGTTGTGTGTGTTAGGTGGGTGGTATAATAGTTGGTACTGTGTTTTCTGTGTTATGTGGGTGGTATAATAGTTGGTACTGTGTTTTGTGTGTTAGGTGGGTGGTATAATAGTTGGTGCAGTGTTTTGAGTGTTATGTGGTTGGTATAAAAGTTGATTCTGTGTTAGGTGGGTGGTATAATAGTTGGTACTGTGTTGTGTGTGTTAGGTGGGTGGTATAATAGTTGGTGCTGTGTTTTGTGTGTTAGGTGGGTGGTATAAGTGTTGATACTGTGTTAGGTGGGTGGTATAATAGTTGGTACTGTGTTGTGTGCGTTAGGTGGGTGGTATAATAGTTGATACTGTGTTTTGTGTGTTAGGTGGGTGGTATAATATTTAGTGCTGTGTTTTGTGTGTTAAGTGGGTGGTATAATAGTTGGTACTGAGTTGTGTGTGTTATGTGGGTGTTATAATAGTTGATACTGTGTTAGGTGGGTGGTATAATAGTTGGTACTGTGTTAGGTGGGTGGTATAATAGTTGGTATTATGTTTTGTGTGTTAGGTGGGTGGTATAATAGTTGGTGCTGTGTTTTGTGTGTTAGGTGGGTGGTATAATAGTTGGTACTGTGTTTTGTGTGTTATGTGGGTGTTATAATAGTTGATACTGTGTTAGGTGGGTGGTATAATAGTTGGTGCTGTGTTAGGTGGGTGGTATAATAATTGGTACTGTGTTTTGTGTGTTAGGTGGGTGGTATAATAGTGGGTGCTGTGTTTTGTGTGTTAGGTGGGTGGCATAATAGTTGGTACTGTGTTTTGTGTGTTATGTGGGTGGTATAATAATTGGTACTGTGATTTGTGTGTTATGTGGGTGGTATAATAGTTGGTGCTGTGTTTTGTGTGTTAGGTGGGTGGTATAATAGTTGGTATTGTGTTTTGTGTGTTATGTGGGTATTATAATAGTTGATACTGTGTTAGATGGGTGTTATAATAGTTGGTGATGTGTTATGTGGGTGGTATGTTGTTGTTGTTGTGTTAGGTGGGTGTTATAATAGTTGATACTGTGTTAGGTGGGTGTTATAATAGTTGGTGCTGTGTTAGGTGGGTGGTATAATAGTTGATACTGTGTTTTGTGTGTTAGGTGGGTGGTAAAATAGTTGATACTGTGTTAGGTGGGTGGTATAATAGTTGGTACCGTGTTGTGTGTGTTAGGTGGGTGGTATAGCATAACTTGATACAGTGTTTTGGGAGTTAGGTGTGTGGTATAATAGTTAATACTGTTAGGTATGTGGTATAATAGTTGGTACTGTGTTTTGTGTGTTATGTGGGTGGTATAATAGTTGGAGCTGTGTTTTGTGTGTTAGGTGGGTGGTATAATAGTTGGTACTGTGTTTTGTGTGTTATGTGGGTGTTATAATAGTTGATACTGTGTTAGGTGGGTGTTATAATAGTTGGTGCTGTGTTAGGTGGGTGGTATAATAGTTGGCACTGTGTTTTGTGTGTTAGGTGGGTGTTATAATAGTTGGTACTGTGTTAGGTGGGTGGTATAATAGTTGGTACTGTGTTTTGTGTGTTAGGTGGGTGGTATAATAGTTGGTACTGTGTTTTGAGTGTTAGGTGGGTGGTATAATAGTTGGTACTGTGTTTTGTGTGTTAGGTGGGTGGTATAATAGTTGGTACTGTGTTTTGTGTGTTAGGTGGGTGGTATAATAGTTGGTACTGTGTTTTGTGTGTTATGTGGGTGTTATAATAGTTGATACTCTGTTAGGTGGGTGGTATAATAGTTGGTACTGTGTTTTGTGTGTTAGGTGGGTGGTATAATAGTTGGTACTGTGTTTTGTGTGTTAGGTGGGTGGTATAATAGTTGGTACTGTGTTTTGTGTGTTAGGTGGGGGGTATAATAGTTGGTACTGTGTTTCGTGTGTTACATGGGTGGTATAATAGTTGGAACTGTGTTAGGTGGGTGGTATAAAAATTGGTAAAGTGTTTGGTGTGTTAGGAGGGTGGTATAATAGTTGGTACTGTGTTTTGTGTGTTAGGTGGGTGGTATAATAGTTGGTACTGTGTTGTGTGTTATGTGGGTGGTATAATAGTTGGTACTGTGTTTTGTGTGTTAGGTGGGTGGTATAATAGTTGGTACTGTGTTGTGTGTGTTAGGTGGGTGGTATAATAGTTGGTACTGTGTGTTGTGTTATGTGGGTGGTATAATAGTTGGTACTGTGTTGTGTGTGTTAGGTGGGTGTATAATAGTTGGTACTGTATTTTGTGTGTTAGGTGGGTGGTATAATAGTTGGTACTGTGTTTTGTGTGTTATGTGGGTGGTATAATAGTTGGTACTGTGTTAGGTGGATGGTATAATAGTTGGTACTGTGTTTTGTGTGTTATGTGGGTGGTATAATAGTTGGTGCTGTGTTTTGTGTGTTATGTGGGGGGTATAATAGTTGGTACCGTGTTGTGTGTGTTATGTGGGTGGTATAATAGTTGGTACTGTGTTTTGTGTGTTATGTGGGTGTTATAATAGTTGATACTGTGTTAGGTGGGTGGTATAATAGTTGATACTGTGTTAGGTGGGTGGTATAATAGTTGGTACTGTGTTTTGTGTGTTATGTGGGTGGTATAATAGTTGGTACTGTGTTTTGTGTGTTATGTGGGTGGTATAATAGTTGGTGCAGTGTTTTGTGTGTTATGTGGGTGGTATAATAGTTGATACTGTGTTGTGTGTGTTATGTGGGTGGTATAATAGTTGGTGCTGTGTTTTGTGTGTTATGTGGGTGGTATAATAGTTGGTGCTGTGTTTTGTGTGTTATGTGGGTGGTATAATAGTTGGTGCTGTGTTTTGTGTGTTATGTGGGTGGTATAATAGTTGGTACTGTGTTTTGTGTGTCAGGTGGGTGGTATAATAGTTGGTACTGTGGTGTGTGTGTTATGTGGATGGTATAATAGTTGATACTGTGTTTTGTGTGTTAGGTGGGTGGTAATATAGTTGGTACTGTGTTTTTTGTGTTCGGTGGGTGGTATAATAGTTGGTACTGTGTTTTGTGTGTTATGTGGGTGGTATAATAGTTGGTACTGTGTTTTGTGTGTTAGGTGGATAGTATAATAGTTGGTGCAGTGTTTTGTGTGTTAGGTGGGTGGTATAATAGTTGGTGCTGTGTTTTGTGTGTTATGTGGGTGGTATAAGAGTTGATATTGTGTTAGGTGGGTGGTATAATAGTTGGTACTGTGTTTTGTGTGTTACGAGGGTTGTATAATAGTTGGTGCTGTGTTTTGTGTGTTAGGTGGGTGGTATAATAGTTGGTACTGTGTTTTGTGTGTTATGTGGGTGTTATAATAGTTGATACTGTGTAAGGTGGGTGGTATAATAGTTGATACTGTGTTAGGTGGGTGGTATAATACAATAATAGTTGGTACTGTGTTTTGTGTGTTAGGTGGGTGGTATAATAGTTGGTGTTGTGTTTTGTGTGTTAGGTGGGTGGTATAATAGTTGGTACTGTGTTTTGTGTGTTATGTGGGTGTTATAATAGTTGATACTGTGTTAGGTGGGTGGTATAATAGTTGGTGCTGTGTTAGGTGGGTGGTATAATAGTTGGTACTGTGTTTTGTGTGTTAGGTGGGTGGTATAATAGTTGGTACTGTGTTGTGTGTGTTATGTGGGTGGTATAGTAGTTGGTACTGTGTTTTGTGTGTTAGGTGGGTGGTATAATAGTTGGTTCTGTGTTTTGTGTGTTATGTGGGTGGTATAATAGTTTTTGTTTTTTGTTTTTTTTTTTTTTTTTTTTTTTTTTCTATATTCCAACTACTCCCTCTCGGGCATAGGCTGAGAGCCTGTACATTCCACCGCCCAACACGGTGAAGCCCGTGAGGTCTTGTTCCAGTCTGGGGAGTGAGACATGCGAAGCATCCATCATGGCTCGAAGCAGCTCCATCTCTGAAGCGGCCGGTTGCTTCGCCCAAGTGCTTCACCGTCTCACCCTCCAGACTCAGACCCTCACTCTCAGAACGCCACCTATTGAGCAGTGAACTCACTAGGCATTGTCCCCCTGTAACATATTTTGAATATGGGAATATTCATACAGTGTTATTTAATCAGGGAACAACGAGGGTATTTTTTGGCATTTCGGTGGGCTTTGTGGTAATGCACTGATACTAGGTACAGCACAAATTCAATCCCAATAATATCTTCCCATTGACATATCGGGATTTGAACCCGGGTCCATTGGATTACCAATCCAGTGGCATGACCACTCCACCACACCTCCCCTTGGTACTGTGTTGTGTGTGTTAGGTGGGTGGTATACTAGTTGGTGCTGTGTTTTGTGTGTTAGGTGGGTGGTATAATAGTTAGTACTGTGATTTGTGTGTTATGTGGGTGTTATAATACTTGATACTGTGTCAGGTGGATGTTATAATAGTTGGTGCTGTGTTAGGTGGGTGGTATAATAGTTGGTACTGTGTTTTGTGTGTTAGGTGTGTGTTATAATAGTTGATACTGTGTTAGGTGGGTGTTATAATAGTTGGTGCTGTGTTAGGTGGGTGGTATAATAGTTGGTACTGTGCTTTGTGTGTTAGATGGGTGGTATAATAGTTGATACTGTGTTAGGTGGGTGGTATAATAGTTGGCACTGTGTTGTGTGTGTTAGGTGGGTGGTATAATAGTTGGCACTGTGTTGTGTGTGTTAGGTGGGTGGTATAGCATACGTTGATACAGTGTTTTGGGAGTTAGGAGTGTGGTATAATAGTTGTTGGATCCAACGATGTACAGCGAACCCGGTCGGAAGATTTGCTTTTAAAGTACCAGCAGCTGATCAAGTCGTTTAAGGAGAAGTCATCAAGGATCATCGTCTCAGGAATCGTCCCCCGGCTTGGTGTAGAGCGCCGATTTTACAACATAGCCACCAGCACAAATCGTTGTCTAGCAAACCTCTGCAGGAAAGAAAACGTGGGATTCGTCGACACCTGGGACAATTTCTACTACGATGACTATTTGTTTTCGGACGATGGAGTTCATCTGAACCAGGTTGGAGCAGTACGTTTTGGGCATCTTCTCAACGATGCGGTGAAGGATTTTCGGAGAAGAAATCGACTCAGCACAGGACAACCAGGAAGGAGGACCGAAGACAGCGAGGGCGGCAACCTGCGAAGGAATTAAATGCTAATCTGTCAAGAACCGCGAATTTGGATAAAGCTCCACCAACACGACCCAAATTCAAAACCGCCAGGGATAACGACCGAGGACCGATGTCAGCCATGAATGTAAATGTAGATCCGACCAGAACCAAAAATTTGATTAAAGAACGTTCTGTGAGTTCTAAAACCGCAACTTTAAAGGTTTTCTATGCAAACGCTCGTAGCATACGCAATAAATTTTCAGATTTAGAGGAACTAGTGTTTACTGAAGATTATGATGTGATTGGTATAACAGAATCTTGGCTCAATACAGTAGTTAGAGACTTTTTAGCAGAGTATTCACTTCCCGGTTATGTAATGTTTGAGAAAAGCCGAATAAATAAAAATGGAGGTGGTGTTTTATTTTATATCAAAGAAAGTCTTAACCCGACCCTCTTGTCAAAACCTCAAATTGTGAACGTCGACACATCTTTTGTGCTAATAAAGAATAATAAAGGTACAAAAATAATACTTGCATTAATATACAGACCTCCAGCTCAATCAGTGGAAACTGACCGAGAAATTTATGAACAAATTGCAGATGTAAGTAACTCACAAGATACCGTATTTATTGTCGACTTTAATTTACCTGTGACCAAGTGGGGCGATACTCTTACTTCACACTCCGGACATGACTTGTATACGAACTTGCAAGAGAGTTCGCTTTATCAATTTGTTCGAACACCGACCCCCCGTGGTAATAACGTTCTTGACATTGTACTTGCAACAAAAGACGAATTAATAGAGAATTTGAATGTTGGTGATGAATTCAGTAACAGCGACCATCGTACGATAACTTTCACTTTAAACTTTACTAGTAACGAACCAAATAGTAGCATCGAAAAAGTCCCTAATTTCAAGAAAGCAAACTTTCATAAACTTAGACCTATGTTTAAAGAAACTGACTGGAGCTTTTTAATTAACAATAACGACATAAATACATCTTGGAAGTTATTCGAAACCACTTACCTAAAAGCAGTGCAAGACTGCATACCATCGAAAATACGGCATCCAGGCCATAATAATAAGCCCAAATGGTGGAATAAAGATATTTCAAACTGCCTGCTTGCTAAAAAATTTGCTAATGATAGATTAAAATCCTCACAAAATGACGAAGAACGGCTGAAATTTGTAGAGCTACGACGCAAAGCCAAAAAGTTAATTAAGCAAAGTAAAAAGACCCTAGAGTTACATATTGCGAATCAAAGTAAAATAAACCCGAAAGAATTCTATAGTTATATCAGAAAGAAAAAAGTAGTTACTTCAACTGTTGGACCGTTAGTCGATGAAAATGGAGAATACACCAAAGACGAAGTACAAATGAGTAATGCCCTCAATACCTTCTTTGCATCAGTTTTTACAACAGAAGACCTCAGTGATATCCCTACACCATCGCCGATTCAGATTGATAATTCAGATGTTCTAAACAATATCACCGTTACAGAGAGAGAAGTATTGAATTGTTTAGATAAACTCAAGGTAAATAAAACGCCTGGACCTGATACAATCTCGCCTAGAGTTCTAAAGGAAGCTAAGGATGAGCTCTCCAAACCACTGACATTACTATTCAATAAATCCTTGCAGTCTGGAACTATGCCTGATCAGTGGAAGATAGCCAACGTAACACCGATATTAAAAAAAGGCAGCATATCCCTACCCAGTAACTATCGTCCAATTAGCTTAACCTCAGTTGTATGTAAAATGCTAGAAACGGTCATAAGAGACAGACTCGTAAATCACTTAGAGGAAAATAACATACTTAAAGATACTCAACACGGCTTTCGTAAAAAACGTTCCTGTTTAACAAACCTCTTAGACTTCTTCCACGATATCCTCAACCTCTACATAAGAACATAAGAACATAAGAAAATGGGAGTCTGCAAAAAGCCGATCGGCCCATACAAGGCAGATCCCTGTCACACCCAACCCTAATTACAAGGCCCAATTATAGACCCATCTCACTAATACCTTGAGTACTGACCCCACCAAAACGGCCAGAGGTTAACACAAGATTACGGGGGTCTGCTGAGCGCCGATTGGCCCACACCTGGTAGATCCCCCTCACACCCAACCCATCGCGTCCATATGCCTATCTAATTTTATCTTAAAGCTCCCTATCGTTCTTGATCCCACTATATCACTTGGTAGCCTATTCCACCCATCTACAACTCTGTTACCAAACCAATATTTGCCTATATCTTTTTTGAAACAAAATTTATCTAATTTGAAATCATTTGTACGAGTTATTTCGCTATCACTGAGCTTTAGTACATTTTTCATGTCTCCTTTATGAATTCCACTAACCCACTTGAATACCTCTATCATGTCACCTCTAACTCTGCGTCTCTCTCTCTCTTTACGATGAGAGTAAAGCTGTAGATATTATATACCTTGATTTTCAAAAGGCCTTTGACAAAGTTCCCCACAAACGTTTACTGCTAAAACTAAAAGCGCATGGAATACAAGACGGTGTGTTGAAATGGATAGATAATTGGCTCAACGACAGAACACAGAAAGCAAAGAGTAGTCATAAACGGTAAGGCATCTAAATGGACCAATGTAAGTAGCGGGGTACCCCAGGGATCGGTACTAGGACCAATTATCTTTCTAATTTACATCAACGACATAGATGAGGGTCTCACCTGTACAATCTCAAAATTTGCTGACGATACAAAAATTGCAAATAGCGTACTCTCAAAAGATCAAGTTGACGATATGCAACTCAATCTAGATAAATTGTCACATTGGGCCCAAATTTGGCAAATGAGTTTCAATTCGGATAAATGTAAAGTACTACATATCGGATACCTAAATGAGAAAGCAAACTATTCGATGAATGGCACTCAGCTTAAGAATGTAAACAGAGAAACCGATCTGGGAGTAACAATATCGAGTAACCTAAAACCGAGTCAACAATGTTCAGAAGTTGTTAAGAAGGCAAACAAAATAATTGGCTTTATAGGCAGGTCATTTGAGCATAAATCCAAAGACGTTATCCTAACCCTTTACAATTCCTTAGTCCGCCCTCTTCTAGAATACTGCGTTCAATGCTGGTGCCCTTATTACCAAAAAGACATAAACAAGCTAGAACGAGTTCAATGTAGAGTTCCCAAAATGATACCTAGCCTAAAGAACAAACCATACGAAGAGCGTCTTAGAGAATTAAATCTATTTCCTTTAACCCAGCGCAGATTAAGAGGTGACTTAATTCAAGTGTTCAAAATCATCAAAGGCATCGACAATATGAACTGTAGTAAGTACTTCACTATCGACCAATCTAATTACACACGGGGAAATGGTTGCAAAATTATTGGTAAATCTTTTAACTCACACGAATCTAAGAATTTCTTCTTCAATCGAGTTGTCAACTTGTGGAATGGGCTTCCCTGAGACGTTATAGAGTGCAGCACCGTTGATTCATTTAAACTCCGATTAGACAAATATCTCGCATCAAACCCGCGACTGACTGCGTTTGTAAATGAATAACTTTATTTTATCCTCCCCTCAGTTACTAACCCATATGTCCCCTACTAACTTCCTAGTCCTGCCACGGACATTAGTTCCAGGGCAGTAGTACCCTTTCCAATGATCCCTTACCCACTCTAAACCACTGTTTGGACACTTGATCCTCAGTGTTTTGGAGGACAAGCAGCCTAGAAGGGTCACTAGATATGTTGTTGCTTGATTTCCTTTGTACTCCTTAATACTGTTAGGTGGGTGGTATAATAGTTGGTACTGTGTTTTGTGTGTTAGGTGGGTGGTATTATAGTTGGTGATGTGTTTTGTGTGTTAGGTGGGTGGTATAATAGTTGGTACTGTGTTTTGGGTGTTATGTGGGTGTTATAATATTTGATACTGTGTTAGGTGGGTGTTATAATAGTTGGTGCTGTGTTAGGTGGGTGGTATAATAGTTGGTTCTGTGTTAGGTGGGTGTTATAATAGTTGGTACTGTGTTAGGTGGGTGGTATAATAGTTGGTACTGTGTTTTGTGTGTTAGGTGGGTGGTATAATAGTTGGTACTGTGTTTTTTGTGTTATGTGGGTGGTATAATAGTTAGTACTGTGTGTTGTGTGTTATGTGGGTGGTATAATAGTTGGTGCTGTGTTTTGTGTGTTAGGTGGGTGGTATAATAGTTGGTACTGTGTTTTGTGTGTTAGGTCGGTGGTATAATAGTTGATACTGTGTTAGGTGGGTGTTATAATAGTTGGTGCTGTGTTAGGTGGGTGGTATAATAGTTGGTACTGTGTTTTGTGTGTTAGGTGGGTGGTATAATAGTTGGTACTGTGTTAGGTGGGTGGTATAATAGTTGGTACTGTTTTTTGTGTATTACATGGGTGGTATAATAGTTGGTACTGTGTTAGGGGGGTGGTATAATAGTTGGTACTGTGTTTTGTGTGTTTTGTGGGTGTTATAATAGTTGATACTGTTTTAGGTGGGTGGTATAATAGTTGGTACTGTGTTGTGTGTGTTAGGTGCGTGATATAATAGTTGGCACTATGTTTTGTGTGGTAGGTGGGTGGTATAATAGTTGGTACTGTGTTTTGTGTGTTACGTGGGTGGTATAATAATTGGCACTGTGTTAGGTGGGTGTTATAATAATTGATACTGTGTTAGGTGGGTGGTATTATAGTTGGCACTGTGTTTTGTGTGTTATGTGGGTGTTATATTAGTTGATACTGTGTTAGGTGGGTGTTATAATAATTGATACTGTGTTAGGTGGGTGGTATAATAGTTGGTACTGTGTTTTGTGTGTTACGTGGGTGGTATAATAGTTGGCACTGTGTTTTGTGTGTTAGGTGGGTGGTATAATAGTTGGTACTGTTTTGTGTGTTACGTGGGTGGCATAATAGTTGGCACTGTGTTAGGTGGGTGTTATAATAGGAGTACAAAGGAGTACAAAGGAAGTCAAGCAACAACAGTTCTAGTGACCCTTCTAGGCTGCTTGTCCTCCAAAACACTGAGGATCAAGTGTCCAAACAGTGGTTTAGAGTGGGTATGGGAACATTGGAAAGGGAACTACTGCCCTGGAACTAATTTCCGTGGCAGGACTAGGAAGTTAGTAGGGAACATAGGGGTTAGTAACTGAGGGGAGGAAAAAATAAAGTTATTCATTTACAAACGCAGTCAGTCGGGGGTTTGATGCGAGATATTTGTCTAGGCGGGGTTTAAATGAATCAACGGTGCTGCAGTCTGTAACGTCTCGGGGAAGCCCATTCCACAAGTTGACAACTCGATTGAAGAAGAAATTCTTAGATTCGTGTGAGTTAAAAGATTTACCAATAATTTTGCAACCGTTTCCCCGCGTGTAATTAGATTGGTCGATAGTGAAGTACTTACTACAGTTCATATTGTCGATGCCTTTGATGATTTTGAACACTTGAATTAAGTCACCTCTTAATCTGTGCTGGGTTAAAGGAAATAGATTTAATTCTCTAAGACGCTCTTCGTATGGTTTGTTCTTTAGGCTAGGTATCATTTTGGTAACTCTACGTTAAACTCGTTCTAGCTTGTTTATGTCTTTTTGGTAATAAGGGCACCAGCATTGAACGCAGTATTCCAGAAGAGGGCGGACTAAGGAATTGTAAAGGGTTAGGATAACGTCTTTGGATTTATGCTCAAATGACCTGCCTATAAAGCCAATTATTTTGTTTGTCTTCTTAACAACTTCTGAACATTGTTGACTCGGTTTTAGGTTACTCGATATTGTTACTCCCAGATCGGTTTCTCTGTTTACATTCTTAAGCTGAGTGCCATTCATCGAATAGTTTGCTTTCTCATTTAGGTATCCGATATTTAGTACTTTACATTTATCCGCATTGAAACTCATTTGCCAAATTTGGGCCCAGTGTGACAATATATCTAGATTGTGTTGCATATCGTCAACTTGATCTTTTGAGAGTACGCTATTTGCAATTTTTGTATCGTCTGCAAATTTTGAGATTGTACAGGTGAGACCCTCATCTATGTCGTTGATGTAAATTAGAAAGAGAATTGGTCCTAGTCCCGATCCCTGGGGTACCCCGCTACTTACATTGGTCCATTTAGATGCCTTACCGTTTATGACTACTCTTTGCTTTCTGTCGCTGAGCCAATTTTCTATCCATTTCAACACACCGTCTTGTATTCCATGCGCTTTTAGTTTTAGCAGTAAACGTTTGTGGGGAACTTTGTCAAAGGCCTTTTGAAAATCAAGGTATATAATATCTACAGCTTTACTCTCATCGTAGAGGTTGAGGATATCGTGGAAGGAAGTCTAAGAGGTTTGTTAAACATGGAACGTTTTTTACGAAAGCCGTGTTGAGTATCTTTAAGAACATAAGAACATCAAGAAAAATGGGAGTCTGCAGAAAGAAAATTGCGCCCTAAGCAAGGCAGATCCCTGTACCACACAACCCCAAATTACAAAGCCCAATTATAGGTCTCAACACCTAAAAACCTCCTGAGGATCATCTTAACCAAAACGGGTTAGAGATTATTAACGCAGGATTACGGGGGTCTGCAGAGCGCTGATTGGCCCACTACCCTGCTGATCCCGTCACACCCAACCCTTCTCGTCCATATGCTTATCCAATTTTATCTTAAAGCTCCCTTTCGTTTTTTAATCCACAATAGCACTTGGTAGTCCATTACAACCCATCTACAACTCTGTTACCAAACCAATATTTGCCTATATCTTTTTCTGAAACGAAATTTTTATCTAATTGAAAACATTGGTCCGAGTTCTTTCGCTATCACTGAGCTTTAGTAACATGTGTCATGTCCCCCTCGTTAATAACACTCAAACCCACTTGAACACCTCTATCATATCCCCTCTACTCTGCGTCTCTCTAACGATATGGTAAGCCTAATCTTTCTTCAACCTTTCTTTATACGGAAGATTCTAATATTATGGATAATTTGTCATTCTAACGTTGTACCTCTCTCCAATGAATTTATGTCACATTCTGTAATAAGGACACCAAAACTTGAACCCCAGCATAATCCATTATGGAGGAGTTCACTAATGACAAGTAAAGTTTTAACACCTAAAGAGCGGCCTATGCGGGTTTATTTATATGTACCAGGACCCAGCGGGGGGTGTTTTTAGCCAAAATAGGGGGGGGCTGTTTACGTGATCATTTTCATTTTGCCCCCTTCCCTAAATAAATAAGCCCAAAACGTAAACAAGTTAAAAAAAGTAGTTTTCTATCCCTGAAAGGGCATAAACAGAGCTTTCGAATGACACCATAACGATCCTTTTATGATTGGCTAGTTTTTTCTTGCAATAACCGTGCAACGCGAGTGCAAAAAAAAAAAAAGCAGGTTGTAATTAGGCACTTTCCCCATACAATTCCTCATATAGCGAGCGCGGAGTTAGTGAGAGAGGTAGGAGGGAGGTGAGATTCGTGTCAGTAGGTTCGCCGCGGTGCGTCTATGCTGGAGCAGTTCCATACGCTAGCTACTCTCCTCGCCACCACTTGTCTCTATCTCTCAGCAAACATTACGTGCTGAAATTGCACTCGAGTTATGTCGAAGCACGCCGCCACATAGTACCAGCTTATTTAAGCTTCGACGTTATGGGTGAGCCGATAAGGAAGGGGTTAAGATAAAACATCAGCAGTTCTGTTACTCACACTCCTAGAGATGAACCCGAGAATCCTATTGCATTGTTTCGAACGGCTTATAAACCACTGTTGTTTAGGCTTCAAATCATTGCTAACAAACACACCTAGTTCTGTTCTCACAATTCGAGAGGTTAGTTTTCTAATTCCATATTAGCTAGTTTATATTTAACATTGTATGATATTTCCCTATCTATCGAATATCTTGCATTTTCAATGGTTTAAACTTCATCTGCCAATTTACAGGACCATTCATGTAAGGTATCTAGATCCCTTTGGAGGCACGCTATATCTCTATCCTGAATCAATTGTTCTCCCCATTTTGGTATCGTCTGCAAATTTACTTATCCTACTAGGTCTATACCTAAATCAAGGTCATTTATGTATATAAACAAACAACAGAGGACTAATACAGATCCCTGAGGGGGACACCACTTTTGACTGAATCCCCATTCTGACTTAGTACCATTTTGCTGGACTCGCTGATTTTCCTACCAATTAGCCATGACCTAATCCATCCCAACAACGCCCCACCTTTTAATTCCATGCGCCTCACCCTTTGTCAATCAAAAAAAAACAATCTCTCATGGGGGACTCTGTCGAAAGCTTTGAACTGAAACATCTAAATTATATTATATCATATGACTTGTCAATTTTTTGTTATCTACTGCTTCATATACTCTTGAGAAAAAAACTAAGCAAATTATTAGTCCGTCACGGCAAGAACGTCCTGAGTGAATCCATGCTGAGAAGAATTTATTAAATTAAATGTATCTAAGTGGTTTTTAATTTTACTAGCAATAATGACTCTAGTAGCTTTCCTATGATTGATATTGTAGGACTAATGGGACGGTAATTGGATGCTATTGATTTGTCACCTTTTTTGAAGAATCGCGGAACTACGTTTGCAAGCTTCCAAGTTCTGGAACTATACCTGTCTACAATGACTTGTTAAATACAATGTTAATGGGTAAACCTTAAACGCATCCTACATTCTTTTTAATACTCTGCATATACCTCATCAGGACCCAGGCGAATTATGAGGTTTTCAGTCTGTCAATTTACTCTTAAGCACAGATTTCTACTTATAGGACTACCGGACTTAACCTATTTTCTATGACTCTATCGCAATATACCTTACAGACTTCTGGAAACTGATCCAATTTTCATTAGTGAAACGGAAGAAAATTTGAGTATTTAATGTACTGCACATTTCTAAATAATTTCTGTCATTTCTTCCTATCGAAGTTTTTAAGGGGACCAATTACCTCTCTAACCTTGGATTATATAGGTTGAGGTAAAAAGCTTTTTTAGGATTTATTTTTTGAGTAATTGGCAACCTTAATTTCATTAATTTCTGTTTTTCTTTCCTAATATCCTTTTTTTACCTGTCTGATAGATTCTGATAGTAAGCAAGTAGGTGAATTTCGCCTTTCTAATTTTTCTATATATTCCTCTCTTTTGTCCTAGAAGATCTAAATAGTCAATTATTCATCCATTTGGATTGGTTTCTGTGTTGATCTAAATTTTCTTTTGGGGATGTATTATTTTGTGCATTGAATAACTGACTCAATAAAATTATTGTATGTATCTACCAAAGGTTGACGTCTCTTTCCTGACTTAAGATGACCAGTGTCTGAGAAGTGGTACACTCATTTTGACACCTGGATCGACTTAATGTTTGACCATAGGGTCAGCTAATAGGGCTCTTCTTAACCCACCATAATTGGTTTTCTGAAGTCAGGTATTAATGTGTATTCTCTCTGGTATTACCTTTCCATTGTATATTATAAATACACAGAATTGTGGTCACTATTTCCTAGGTGGTCCCCTATCTCTACATTAATTGCCATATGTACATTGTTACTGAAAACTAAAGACGAAAATATTAATTACCTCGAGTCGGGCGTAGGTATCTAAGAATTGGAATAAAAAAACTATCTTGTACTACCTCTATAAACTCCTCAGAATCAGAGTCTCCTATTTGATGTTGCCAATCTATATTAGGAAAATTAAAATCCCCCATAATGCACACATTGCTAAACCTTGATGCCATTTTAATTTCCTCCCATAATGACGTTTCGTCATTTCTACTCATATTTGGCGTTCTATACATAACTCCAATAACTATGGTCTCACTACCTTCGTTAACCTCTACCCAAACACTTTCATTATCGTTATTTAGTCTAATACCTGATTTAATACAGCTTTTTAATGTACTCCTGACAAACACTGCTATAGCGCCACCCCTCTTACTTGTTCGGTCATATTTAAACAAACTATATCCTGGTATATCAAATTCTGCTAACAAATGCCTGGTTTCTGTATTAATCCACGTTTCAGTTAGCGCTATTATATTTTCTTTGCTAATAAGCTCTAAGTTCGTTAATTTTGTTACATAGACTCCTACAGTTTGTGTAATATACTCTCAATTTACTTCTTTTCTTTATACATAATTTACCTTTATTTCTAACGACATTTCCATCTTCCGTTGCACCATCACTCATTTATAGGTGGTAGGTACCGCAGCGTCAGCTGTTGGAGCTGAGTCGGCGGCAGGCACTTCGGCTAACCCTCCCTTATCCTGACTATCTTTTCCCTCACATTCGTCTCGCAAAGGAGAGAATGTATTTGTCACACTCATACCTATTCTACTATCCTGCTTCTTGAGTGTGACTTTCCCACCCATATTTTTAACAACCTGCCATGAATACAATTTTTCATCAACTTCCTCCCTTTTCCCCTTACTCGACTTAATTTCCTCTTGGCTAAGCTTGAAAGCTAGATTTTCGTCTTTAATCAAAATCCACTTCCCTCTGAAGTTTAACATTAACCTCCCTTAGAGCCAAGACCTCTTCCTTCACCACAACCATCTCTTCCCTTACCTGGAGAATAAGATGATGCAGTTCAGTAAAGGACTCGCACTCCATACCTGACATGATCCCAAAAAGCTTAGCGAGGAGCAAACAACTAAGTACAGAAAACAAAAACAAATAAGTCAACTAACAGCTAAAAACTGAGCTAAAACACTTTTATAATATACACGAGTGCACTGCCTCCAAACACAGGTAGGTGCGTATGGTCACTGAGTATGTTATTAAGTATGTTATTTTCCTCTAAGTGATTTACGAGTCTGTCTCCTATGACCGTTTCTAGCATTTTACATACAACTGAGGTTAAGCTAATTGGACGATAGTTACTGGGTAGGGATTTGCTGCCTTTTTTGAATATCGGTGTTACGTTGGCTATCTTCCACTGATCAGGCATAGTTCCAGACTGCAAGGATTTATTGAATAGTAATGTCAGTGGTTTGGAGAGCTCATCCTTAGCTTCCTTTAGAACTCTAGGCGAGATTGTATCAGGTCCAGGCGTTTTATTTACCTTGAGTTTATCTAAACAATTCATTACTTCTCTCTCTGTAACGGTGATATTGCTTAGAAAGAACATCTGAATTATCAATCTGAATCGGCGAAGGTGTAGGGATATCACTGAGGTCTTCTGTTGTAAAAACTGATGCAAAGAAGGTATTGAGGGCATTACTCATTTGTACTTCGTCTTTGGTGTATTCTCCATTTTCATCGACTAACGGTCCAACAGTTGAAGTAACTACTTTTTTCTTTCTGATATAACTATAGAATTCTTTCGGGTTTGTTTTACTTTGATTCGCAATATGTAACTCTAGGGTCTTTTTACTTTGCTTAATTAACTTTTTGGCTTTGCGTCGTAGCTCTACAAATTTCACCCGTTCTTCGTCATTTTGTGAGGGTTTTAATCTATCATTAGCAAATTTTTTAGCAAGCAGGCAGTTTGAAATATCTTTATTCCACCATTTGGGCTTATTATTATGGCCTGGACGCCGTATTTTTTATGGTATGCAGTCTTGCACTGCTTTTAGGTAAGTGGCTTCGAATAACTTCCAAGATGTATTTATGTCGTTATTGTTAATTAAAAAGCTCCAGTCAGTTTCTTTAAACATAGCTCTAAGTTTATGAAAGTTTGCTTTCTTGAAATTAGGGACTTTTTCGATGCTACTATTTGGTTCGTTACTAGTAAAGTTTAAAGTGAAAGTTATCGTACAATGGTCGCTGTTACTGAATTCATCACCAACATTCAAATTCTCTATTAATTCTTCTTTTGTTGCAAGTACAATGTCAAGAACGATATTACCACGGGTCGGTGTTCGAACAAATTGATAAAGCGAACTCTCTTGCAAGTTCGTATACAAGTCATGTCCGGAGAGTGAAGTAAGAGTATCGCCCCACTTGGTAACAGGTAAATTAAAGTAACCAAAAAAATACGGTATCTTGTGAGTTACTTACATCTGCAATTTGTTCATAAATTTCTCGGTCAGTTTGCATTGATTGAGCTGGAGGTCTGTATATTAATGCAAGTATTATTTTTGTACCTTTATTATTCTTTATTAGCACAAAAGATGTGTCGACGTTCACAATTTGAGGTATTGATAGGAGGGTCGGGTTAAGACTTTCTTTGATATAAAATAAAACGCCACCTCCATTTTTATTTATTCGGCTTTTCTTAAACATTACATAACCGGGAAGTGATTACTCTGCTAAAAAGTCTCTATCTTCTGTATTGAGACAAGATTCTGCTATACCAATCACATCATAATTTTCAGTAAACACTAGTTCCTTTAAATCTGAAAATTTATTGTGTATGCTACGAGCGTTTGCATAGATAACCTTTAAAGTTGCGGTTTTAGAACTCACAGAACGTTCTTTAATCAAATTTTTGGTTCTGGTCGGATCTACATTCATGGCTGTCATCGGTCCTCGATCGTAACCCCGTTATAATAATTGATACTGTGTTAGGTGGGTGGTATAATAGTTGGCACTGTGTTTTGTGTGTTATGTGGGTGTTATAATAGTTGATACTGTGTTAGGTGGGTGTTATAATAGTTGATACTGTGTTAGGTGGGTGGTATAATAGTTGGCACTATGTTTTGTGTGGTAGGTGGGTGGTATAATAGTTGGTACTGTGTTTTTTGTGTTACGTGGGTGGTATAATAGTTGGCACTGTGTTAGGTGGGTGATATAATAATTGATACTGTGTTAGGTGGGTGGTATAATAGTTGGTACTGTGTTCTGTGTGTTATGTGAGTGTTATATTAGTTGATACTGTGTTAGGTGGGTGTTATAATAATTGATACTGTGTTAGGTGGGTGGTATAATAGTTGGTACTGTGTTACGTGGGTGGTATAATAGTTGGCACTGTGTTGTGTGTGTTAGGTGGGTGGTATAATAGTTGGTACTGTGTTTTGTGTGTTACGTGGGTGGTATAATAGTTGGTACTGTGTTTTGTGTGTTAGGTGGGTGGTATAATAGTTGGTACTGTGTTTTATGTGTTAGGTGGGTGGTATAATAGTTGGTAGTGTGTTTTGTGTGTTAGGTGGGTGGTATAATAGTTGGTGCTGTGTTTTGTGTGTTATGTGGGTGGTATAATAGTTGGCACTGTGTTTTGTGTGTTAGGTGGGTGGTATAATAGTTGGTACTGTGTTAGGTGGGTGGTATAATAGTTGGTACTCTGTTTTGTGTGTTACGTGGGTGGTATAATAGTTGGTACTGTGTTCGGTGGGTGGTATAATAGTTGGTACTGTGTTTTGTGTGTTAGGTGGGTGATATAATAGTTGGTACTGTGTTTTGTGTCTTAGGAGCGTGGCATAATAGTTGGTGCTGTGTTTTATGTGTTAGGTGGGTGGTATAATAGTTGGTAGTGTGTTTTGTGTGTTAGGTGGGTGGTATAATAGTTGGTACTGTGTTAGGTGGGTGGTATAATTGTTGGTACTGTGTTTTGTGTGTTAGATGGGTGGTATCATAGTTGGTACTGTGTTTTGTGTGTTAGGTGGGTGGTATAATAGTTGGTACTGTGTTTTGTGTGTTAGGTGGGTGGTATAATAGTTGGTGCAGTGTTAGGTGGGTGGTATAATAGTTGGTACTGTGTTAGGTGGGTGGTATAATAGTTAGTACTGTGTTTTGTGTGTTATGTGGGTGTTATAAAAGTTGATACCGTGTTAGGTGGGTGTTATAATAATTGATACTGTGTTAGGTGGGTGGTATAATAGTTGGTACTGTATTGTGTGTGTTAGGTGGGTGTTATAATAATTTATACTGTGTTAGGTGGGTGGTATAATAGTTGGTACTGTATTGTGTGTGTTAGGTGGGTGGTATAATAGTTGGTAGTGTGTTTTGTGTGTTAGGTGGGTGGTATAATAGTTGGTGCTGTGTTTTGCGTGTTATGTGGGTGGTATAATAGTTGGCACTGTGTTTTGTGTGTTAGGTGGGTGGTATAATAGTTGGTACTGTGTTAGGTGGGTGGTATAATAGTTGGTACTGTGTTTTGTGTGTTACGTGGGTGGTATAATAGTTGGTACTGTGTTTTGTGCTTTAGAAGGGTGGTATAATAGTTGGTACTGTGTTTTATGTGTTAGGTGGGTGGTATAATAGTTGGTATTGTGTTTTGTGTGTTATGTGGGTGGTATAATAGTTGGTGCTGTGTTAGGTGGGTGGTATAATAGTTGGTAGTGTGTTTTGTGTGTTAGGTGGGTGGTATAATAGTTGGTACTGCATTGTGTGTGTTAGGTGGGTGGCATAATAGTTGATACTGTGTTAGGTGGGTGGTATAATAGTTGGCACCGTGTTGTGTGTGTTAGGTGGGTGGTATAGCATACGTTGATACAGTGTTTTGGGAGTTAGGTGTGTGGTATAATAGTTAATAATGTTAGGTGGGTGGTATAATAGTTGGTACTGTGTTTTGTGTGTTAGGTGGGTGGTATAATAGTTGGTACTGTGTTTTGCGAATAAGATGGGTGGTATAATAGTTGGTACTGTGTTTTGTGTGTTAGGTGGGTGGTATAATAGTTGTTACTGTGTTTTGTGTGTTAGGTGGGTGGTATAATAATTGGTACTGTGTTAGGTGGGTGGTATAATAGTTGGTACTGTGTTTTGTGTGTTAGGAGGGTGGTATAATAGTTGGTACTGTGTTTTGTGTGTTAGGAGGGTGGTATAATAGTTGGTACTGTGTGTTGTGTGTTAGGTGGGTGGTATAATAGTTGGTACTGTGTTTGGTGTGTTAGGTGGTTGGTATAATAGTTGATACTGTGTTTTGTGTGGTAGGTGGGAAGTATAATAGTTGGTGCTGTGTTTTGTGTGCTAGGTAGGTAACATTGACTGGTAATATGAATGGCTGTAGTGTAGACAACAATACTACTGCCATCTACACAAAGGGATTTATAAGTGAAGGTGCTATCTATGGTGCTCGCTAAGGAGTACTTCAACCCCCACCATAACTACCATCATATTTAGGGGACAGGTAAGCACACACGCTATACCTTCCGGCTGAACGCTATACCTTTCCCGAGAATCGTTGAAGAAAGCAGTGACTTTAATTATTTCGTGTACTAATCTATTTTTATTAATTTCACCACAACACCAAACCCCTCCAATGAAATTAATGAAAGCATATAATTTATATGATCCACCAGGCTTCGAACCCGGGTTATCACACACACATTTTTAGACACCTTAACCATTACACCACCAAGACGGTTAAAGGTTTGTGCACACGCCTACGACTTATTATCCATTCTCGAATATTGGATATTAATCTAATCATGTTTATATTCCCACCGCACTATGGTAGCCTAATGTTTAAGTGAGAGGAAAGAATATTCATGGGGCACAGATCATATAGAACGACCTCGCTACGAAATATCCCTGAACCTACTGAAAATCTTTGTCTTATTAATTTCACCACAACACCAAACACCTCCAATGAAATTAATGAAAGTATATATATGATATATACAGTATATAACTCCGACTTACTCGTGGAGAAAGAGAAAGAAAGAGAGAGAGAGAGAGAGAGAGAGATTGGATCTTCTACTCCAAACTATTCCTTCCTAATACACCTCCGGATCCCTTCAGAGATAACAATGGTCTTCACTCACAGTTTTTACCGTATATTCAAACCTCTAATGAGGCCTTTAGACCGGAGTCTATTGAAATGTACCGCCTATTCTCTATACTAGGTTATGTTAAGAGAGAGGGAAAGAGGGAGGGAGGTGGGCTGATATTGAATGAAAGAGGAATTGCTAAGATGATAATAATGATAATGTATTCGTAAGGTGTGCACAGTATTTGTGTGTAAGTGTGTGTTCCCGCCCACTCTCCCGCCGGCTTTAGCACCGCCAACAGTTCCGCATCGCCACTGAGAAAACTCGATCCTAATTTGAGTATTTCATATCCCTATTCCCTTTATTCATTGCACGAACAGTAGTTAAGTGCTTGTTTAACCTCCACATAGTTCTGTAGTTGCCGTGCATGTTATTTTATTGCTTTTCTGACTGATAAACATTGTTGTTTACATTTGTTATCCTAGCTTGTAGCAGACGACGCACGCGTACCTCTAATCGACCTAGCTTTGTATTTTCTTATTAACTCTAGTAGTTATCGTATTCAGTATTCTACTGTAGCTATATATATCTGTAATTTTAGTTGTTGCTTGCATGATCTTGTAGTAACCTTTGACTGATAACTTTGTTTATCGAAATAAAATCCTGCTTGACTAGCCTACAGTGACACCAGAGCCATCTGTTGATACAGTATATTAACCCCTTGTGTGCAGTTACACTTTATTCTTATATGATCTCTATTTGGTGAATTGTATATTTAGTTACATATTCTATTATATATATATATATATTTTTTTTTTTTTTTTTTTTTTTAGGTAGGTTATCACCCCTGGTAGCCTACTTCTGCATATTTCATACTTTTTGTTTTTGGTTATTTTTGTTTTCGGTTAGTCTAGGGCTCTAGGCTATCATCCCTGGTGGCCTATTTCTGCGTACTTCAATTTTTATATTTTCAGTTAGGCTATCACCGGTGGTGGCCTATTTCTGCGTACCGGTATTTCATAATTTTTGTTTTCGGTTATTTTTGTTTTCGGTTAGTCTAGGCTATCACCCCTGGTGGCCTATTTCTGCGTACCGGTATTTCATAATTTTTTGTTATTGGTTATTTTTGTTTTCGGTTAGTCTAGGCTATCATCCCTGGTGGCCTAATTCTGCATACTTCAATTTTTAAATTTTCAGTTAGGCTATCACTGCTGGTGGCCTATTTCTGCGTACCGGTATTTCATAAATTTTGTTTTCGGTTAGGATAGGCTATAACCCCTGGTGGCCTATTTCTGTTTAAATAAAAAAAAAAATGATTTCGGTTCGGCTATCACTGCGTATTCAAATTTAATTTTGTTTTGTTTTAATTTTCGGTAAGGCTATCACCGCTGATAACCTATTTGTGCGAATTTCAACATTTTTGTTTTCGGTTAGGCATATTTAAGTAAGTGAAGCGACCTGAAGGGAGTGAAGTGTTTTTAAAGTGAGATAAGTGTTTTTAAAGTGAGTTTAGTGTTTTTAAAGTGAGTTAAGTGTTTTTAAGTGAGTGAAGTGATCTGAAGAAAGTGATCGTCACCATGCCTCGTGCCTGTACGAACTGCGCCGGTAGGTTTGGTGCTTCCATGTTTGCTCCTGCCGATCCACAAGTCTGCCGACTCTGCCAGCAACGAGAGGATTTGACAGCAAAATTGGATGAAGCCCACAACAAGATCAACGCCCTCACCAGGAAGCTGTAATCACTCCAAGAGTTTGTAACACTCAATGTTGGAGTATCACTAACTCCAATTGTTTCAACTCCAACATCCACCACCGCCCCAACGTCATCTGCCAACAATCCAACACCTGCAGTAGCCACTGCAGCATCTTCTGACGAACCTGAGCCGACATCAAACCAGGACAGCCGCCCTGTTCACCTTAGTCTCTCCCCCACTCCTCGTGCAAGATGCCTGCTAGCACAAACAGTACCAACCCCTCGCCCCCGTTCTAACCACTCCTCTCCCCGACCTGTACGCAGAGTCCCGCCACCACAGGTTTCCGGATTTACACCAGTGAGGAACGGTGCACGGCCAACGCAGAAAAGGTCTCATCTACCAGTCACAATGTCAAACAGATTTGAGATATTGGTAGAGATGGAAGACGAACCAGAAGAGACCAGGCTCATTGGGGATTCCATCCTACGAGGAGAGGTCGACGAGTTCTTTGACAGAGTCCCAAATCGACGAAAAAGATTTTGCATCCCAGGAGCTGGACTGGACGACATTGTGGAAGCCTTCGAAGATACCACGAAGGATGCAAATGAAAATACACATTTTGTCATCCATCCTGGTTCAAATAACGTCATGCACACCAGATCCGAAGAGTTGATGGAGAACTATAGCAAGATGATCCAGCACTACAAAAACAAGTCAAGGAATATCATCATCTCAGGCATTCTGCCCAAGATCGACGCACCTGACAAATTCTACGACAAGGCTTTCAGCACAAATAGCCGACTAAAATATTTGTGTCTGAGGGAAGAAGTTGAATTCATCAACCTCTGGGACAACTTCTACAACCAGCCTACTCTGTTCCGCAAGGATGGCACTCATCTAAACCCTGTGGGTTCAGCACACATGGGTCGTCTCCTACACGAAGCAGTCCGCAGCCATGGATCAAAAAACGCCATCCGAGAAGAAGCAGCAGTGTCATAAATCATCCAACGCCAAGCAAAAAACAGAGGCAACCGAGGACCACCAGCGATAAGGACCGAAGACAGCGAGGACCGAGGATAGCCATGAGCATAAATGTAGATCCGACAAGAACCAAAAATATTATTAAAGAGCGTTCCGTGAGTTCTAAAATAACAAATTTAAAGGTTTTCTATGCAAACGCTCGTAGCATACACAATAAATTTTCAGATTTAGAGGAGCTATTGTTTACAGAAAATTATGATGTCATTGGCATAACAGAATCTTGTCTCAATACAGAAGATAGAGACTTTTTAGCAGAGTATTCACTTCCCGGTTATGTAATGTTTGAGAAACGCCGAATAAATCGAAATGGAGGTGGCGTTTTACTTTATATCAAAGAAAGTCTTAACCCTACCCTCTTGTCAAAACCTCAAATTGTGAACGTCGACACATCCTTTGTGCTAATAAAGAATAATAAAGGTACAAAAATAATACTTGCATTAATATACAGACCTCCAGCTCAATCAGTGCAAACTGACCGAGAAATTTACGAACAAATTGCAGATGTAAGTAACTCACAAGATACCGTAATTTTTGGCGACTTTAATTTACCTGTGACCAAGTGGGGCGATACTCTTACTTCAAACTCCGGACATGACTTGTATACGAACTTGCAAGAGAGTTCGCTTTATCAATTTGTTCGAACGCCGACCCGTGGTAATAACGTTCTTGACATTGTACTTGCAACAAAAGAAGAATTGATAGAGAATTTGAATGTTGGTGATGAATTCAGTAACAGCGACCATCGTACGATAACTTTCACTTTAAACTTTACTAGTAACGAACCAAATAGTAGCATCGAAAAAGTCCCTAATTTCAAGAAAGCAAACTTCCATAAACTTAGAGCTATGTTTAACACCTTAAGAGCGGCCTATGCGGTTTATTTATATGTACCGCCCAGCGGGGTGTTTTTAGCCAAAATAGGGCTGTTTACGTGATCATTTTCATGCCTAAATAAGACCCAGAACGTAAAACAAGTATCTATCCCTGAAAGGGCATAAACAGAGCTTTCGAATGACACCATAACGATCCTTTTATGATGGCTAGTTTTCTTGCAATAACCGTGCAACGCGAGTGCAAAAAGCATGTAATTAGGCACTTTCCCCATACAATTCCGTATATAGCGAGTGAGAGAGGGAGGAGGGAGGTGAGATTCGTGTCAGTAGGTTCGCCGCGGTGGTCTGGAGCAGTCATACGCTCGGTACTCTCCTGCCACCACTTGTCTCTCTCTCTCAGCAACATTAAGTGCTGAAATTGCCACTCGACCTATGTCGAGCGCCGCCACATAGTCCAGCTTTATTTAACTCGACTTATGTTGCTCGCCGACAGTTAGGGGTTAAAGAAACTGATTGGAGCTTTTTAATTAACAATAACGACATAAATACATCTTGGAAGTTATTCGAAACCACATACCTAAAAGCAGTGCAAAACTGCATACCATCGAAAATACGGCGTCCAGGCCATAATAATAAGCCCAAATGGTGGAATAAAGATATTTCAAACTGCCTGCGTTCTAAAAAATTTGCTAATGATAGATTAAAATCCTCACAAAATGACGAAGAACGGGTGAAATTTGTAGAGCTACGACGCAAAGCCATAAAGATAATTAAGCAAAGTAAAAAGACCTTAGAGTTACATATTGCGAATCAAAGTAAAACGACCCCGAAAGAATTCTATAGTTATATCAGAAAGAAAAAAGTAGTTACTTCAACTGTTGGACCGTTAGTCGATGAAAATGGAGAATACACCAAAGACGAAGTACAAATGAGTAATGCCCTCAATACCTTCTTTGCATCAGTTTTTACAACAGAAGACCTCAGTGATATCCTTACACCATCGCCGATTCAGATTGATAATTCAGATGTTCTAAGCAATATCACCGTTACAGAGAGAGAAGTATTGAATTGTTTAGATAAACTCAAGGTAAATAAAACGCCGGGACCTGATACAATCTCGCCTAGAGTTCTAAAGGAAGCTATGGATGAGCTCTCCAGACCACTGACATTACTATTCAATAAATCCTTGCAGTCTGGAACTATGCCCTGATCAGTGGAAGCTAGCCAACGTAACACTGATATTAAAAAAAGGCAGCAAATCCCTACCCAGTAACTATCGTCCAATTAGCTTAACCTCAGTTGTATGTAAAATGCTAGAAACGGTCATACGAGACAGACTCGTAAATCACTTAGAGGAAAATAACATACTTAAAGATACTCAACACGGCTTTCGCAAAAAACGTTCCTGTTTAACAAACCTCTTAGACTTCTTCCACGATATCCTCAACCTCTACGATGAGAGTAAAGCTGTAGATATTATATACCTTGATTTTCAAAAGGCCTTTGACAAAGTTCCCCACAAACATTTACTGCTAAAACTAAAAGCGCATGGAATACAAGACGGTGTGTTGAAATGGATAGAAAATTGGCTCAGCAACAGAAAGCAAAGAGTAGTCATAAACGGTAAGGCATCTAAATGGACCAATGTATGTAGCGGGGTACCCCAGGGATCGGTACTAAGACCAATTCTCTTTCTAATTTACATCAACGATATAGATGAGGGTCTCACCTGTACAATCTCAAAATTTGCTGACGATACAAAAATTGCAAATAGCGTACTCTCAAACGAACAAGTTGACGATATGCAACACAATCTAGATAAATGGTCATGTTGGGCCCAAATTTGGCAAATGAGTTTCAATGCGGATAAATGTAAAGTACTACATATCGGATACCTAAATGAGAAAGCAAACTATTCGATGAATGGCACTCAGCTTAAGAATGTAAACAGAGAAACCGATCTGGGAGTAACAATATCGAGTAACCTAAAACCGAGTCAACAATGTTCAGAAGTTGTTAAGAAGGCAAACAAAATAATTGGCTTTATAGGCAGGTCATTTGAGCATAAATCCAAAGAAGTTTTCCTAACCCTTTACAATTCCTTAGTCCCCCCTCTTCTGGAATACTGCGTTCAATCCTGGTGCCCTTATTACCAAAAAAATATAAACAAGCTAGAACGAGTTCAACGTAGAGTTACCAAAATGATACCTAGCCTAATGAACAAACCATACGAAGCGCGTCTTAGAGAATTAAATATATTTCCTTTAACCCAGCGCAGATTAAGAGGTGACTTAATTCAAGTGTTCAAAATCATCAAAGGCATCGACAATATGAACTGTAGTAAGTACTTCACTATCGACCAATCTAATTACACGCGGGGAAACGGTTGCAAAATTATTGGTAAATCTTTTAACTCGCACGAATCTAAGAATTTCTTCTTCAATCGAGTTGTCAACTTGTGGAATGGGCTTCCCCGAAACGTTATAGACTGCATCACCGTTGATTCATTTTAACTCCGCATAGACAAATATTTTGCATCAAACCCGCGACTGACTGCGTTTGTAAATTAATAACTTTTTTTTATCCCCCCCTCAGTTACTAGCCCATCTGTCCTCTACTAACTTCCTAATCTGCCACGGACATTAGTTCCAGGGCAGTAATTCCCTTTCCAATGTTCCCTTACCCACTCTAAACCACTGTTTGGACACTTGATCCTCAGTGTTTTGGAGGACAAGCAGCCTAGAAGGGTCACTAGATCTGTTGTTGCTTGATTTCGTTTGTATGTATGCATACGACCTTGCGTGTGAGTGTATAAGTACTCGTACATATATTGCATGAGTGGTTTCATAGAATTTATCAATAAATCTATAATGTTATCAATTGCCAGACATTGTAATCCTCGAGAGGGGGTGGCCTAAAAAAAATTGTCTTTATATGCTTCCATATGTCGATGCAACTCACTCAATTATCTGGCGAGTACCTGTTCACGGGGAAGGCTTACTTATGCCCAACCGCCTATTGGTGCGTAAAGCGAGTGGGGTTGCGTGCGGGATATTATTGTACCGTTAGAATGGCCGTGGATGTGAATTTAGTCTGTAACCAGTGTAATCAGCTTGATCCTGATGATCAGGTTCTAGGATACACATGTGTACATAGGACACTGGTCTATCGCACCTCTAACCCGGGAATGCCGAGAACACTCTTAAGAGGTTTTGGTGGGGAAGGGCGAGGAACCTCACTCTCAGAACGCCACCTAATGAGCAATGAACTCACTAGGCATTGCCCCCCTGTAGCATATTTTGAATATGGGAATATTCATACACTGCTATTTAATTAATCAGGGAACAATGAGGGTATTTTTTTGACATTTCGGTGGGCTTTGTGGTCATGCACTGATACTAGGTACAGCACAAATTCCATCCCAATAATATCTTCCCATTGATACATCGGGATTCGAACCCGGGACCATTGGATTACCAGTCCAGTGGCATGACCACTCCACCACACCTCCCCAAGGCAGTGGGCGCTTAGGTTTAATTGATTGAAGAGTGTGGACAAACTTTTCTGTGTCAAAATATATGTGCATGCTTTAATATACAGATCGAGGAATACTTCGGCGAATATCCATGTGGCAAACTGAGAGAGAGAGAGAGAGAGAGAGAGAGATTAATATCTATCTATCTATCTATCTATTGCCCGACGCCATTATCCCCGAAGGGGTAGCCACGAACGAACCGCCCCCAAGCACCTCTGTCCCCAGTCAGTCGACGCCCCTGCTCCCAACTACCACCGGCTTCATTCATATACTTCCTCACTCCATCCTTCCACCTCTCCTTCGGTCTACCTCTCCCTCTCTGTCCCTCCACCTCGCTCTCGTACACCCTCTTAGTCATTCTCTCGCTTCCCATGTGTTCCATATGGCCGAACCATCTCAAGTTGTTCCTTTTCACACTTTGCAGCACATCTACCTCCACACCACACCTTCTTACTTCCTCATTCGTCTGTCTATCCCTCCATGTAACTCCGCACGCACTTCTCAAGTAACTCATTTCCACCGCTCTCACTCTTGGTCTGAAGTCTCTCCACGAACGTCCATGCTTCGCTTCCGTAAGTTAGTGTCGGGATTACCACACTGTCATGCAAGGACTTCTTCACTTCCATACTGACCACTCTATTTCTTGTTACAGCTTTCAACGTTCCTACAACCCTCTTCCCCTGTTGCACCCTCTCCTGCACTTCTTCATCCACAGTCCCATCTTTACTCAACACACTACTTTGACGATCTCCATAGCCTGACCGTTCAACTTCACCTCACACTCTGTGACTTCACCCCTTTCGAAGACCATAACCTTGCTTTTCCCCACATTTACCTTCAAATTCCGTTTTTCGCAAACCGTTTTAAACTCATTTCCCAGACCCTGCAACTCCCATTCATTATCGCTCCAGAACTGTGTCATCCGCAAACAGCAGTATAGGCAGCTTTCACTCATTTCCCTCCCTTTTCAGCGATACACCAACATCCACTGCTCTTCCTAGTATTTCTTTCACGACTCCATCCATATATACAGTAAACAACCACGGGGACATCACACACCCCTGTTTCAAACCAACATTCAGGTCAAAGAACTCGCTTTACTCATTCTCTGCACGTACTGCCGCCTTTGTATCCTCATACATGCTCTTCACTGCTTTCAGCAAGTTGCCATCTACTCCGTATATTCTAAGTACTTTCCACATGCCTTGTCTATCAGGGGAGGTGTGGTGGAGTGGTCTTGCCACTGGCCTGGTAATCCAAAGGTCCCGGGTTCAAATCCCGATGTATCAATGGGAAGATATTATTGGGATGGAATTTGTGCTGTACCTGGTATCAGTGCATTATCACAAGCCCACCGAAACGTCAATAAAATACCCTCATTGTTCCCTGATTAAATAGCACTGTATGAATATTCCCATATTCAAAATATGCTATAGGGGTGCAATGCCTGGTGAGTTATCTGCTCAACAGGTGGCGTTGTGTGTGTGTAAGTGTGAGAGTCCGAGTGTAGGGGGTGAGACAGTGAAGCACGGGAACGAGGTGGCTTCAGAGATGGGGTCGTTTTGGGCCATGAGTGAGCACCGTGCCTCATGTGAAGGCAAGATGGCAGGTGCTCGTTGTACTCTACGTGCTTCACATGTCTCACTCCCTAGACTGGAAGAAGACCTCACGGGCTTCACTGTTCATTGTAAAGCGGTGAATGTTAAGGCTCTCAGCCTATGCCCGAGAGGAAGTAAGTTGGAATATAGAAAAAAAAAAAAAAAAAAAAAATCTGTCATAGGCCTTCTCCAAGTCCATAAAGGCAACATACACCTTTTGTTGCTTCTCCAGATATTTCTCCACAATACAATTCAGGGTAAAAATCTGATCTACACATCCTCTTCCCTTCCTAAAACCTCCCTGCTCGTCGCCTATCCATTTCTCCGTTCTCACTCTCACTCTCTCAATCACTACCCTACTATGCACCTTCCCTACTACGCTAAAAAAGACATATTCCTCGGTGGTTACCACACACTCCTCTTTCCCCTTTGCCCTTATATAGGGGGACTATTATGCCAGAGATAAATAACATCCATGAAATTCGGACGATACCGTCAGTAACGTACAGTTTGCCGCACAAGTCCTGTTTCTTACCATCCCAGTGAAATCGTAATGGCACCGTCGCACACCCCTCACCAAACCCCCTCCCTCACTCCACCCCCTACCTTCCACCCTACCTTTCTTCCTTCCCTTCTACTGTCCGACTCATAGATATGAAGTAGGTGTGTTGTGAATCATTTAAACCACTTTGCTTATTCCAACTGAGGGTAAACTGAATCTCTTGGCAACTAATGTATCGATACTTAATGGAAAAATACGAAACTGCAATATCTATGCTTCGAAATATTGCCAACGTTTCACAATTAACAACATATTTAGCTACACAATGTTTATATACTAGCCGAGTAAAGAATATGGGAACATGCCAATTTGTCATCAGCTGGAAAAAAATAAACTATAGTAACTAACAATGCAATAATATTAAGAATTTTATATATGACCCAATACATTTCTTTTGAAAACATTTACTGTGTTAACACCATGAGTTGTACAATGTACACCCTATATAATCACTTTATCACCAGTCTTATTATTGAAAGCATCACTAACGGTATTGGTCTGTTCCTTTTATAATTTATGCCTTAAAATTGGTTAATTATTATACTTCCCCTTTGTGGTTATGACTCTAACATCGCGTATTTATTGTTCACCCATTTCTCAAAAATATCACATAATTGCAAATAAGCTTTTTGGAAAGAACTATACATTTTAACGTACATATAATTTAGAATGTCCCAATCCACAACTGAATTGGGTATATCAAAGGTCTGTCTATCTATCTATCTATTGCCAGACTACCTAGATGTTGAATTACGATCATCTTTCTCTCTCTCTCTCTCTCTCTCTGAGTTGTCTGAAATCTGCTTCATGCGTAACCTAGTAATGCATTGTTTTATGAAATATGGTTACACCGTTATAACTCGCCTAAACTTTGTTAACAATATTTTAAATATAATAATTTACGGCTAGGGCATCAATTTAATTAAATGAATGCAAGTGGTATAAATGATTCACAACACACCTACTTCATGACCGTGAGCTACTTTGAGCCGGACAGTGGAAGGGAAGGAAGAAAGGTGGGGTGGTAGGTAGGAGGTGGATTGAGGGAGGGGGGTTGGGGAACTGGGTGTGACGCTGCCAAATAACGATTTCAGTGGGATGGTAAGAAGCAGGACTTGTGCGGCAAACTGTACCTATTCAGTTGTCAACATGTACAGACTTGTATACGGTTGTGAAAGTAGGCTCGTGTACAGTTCTACCTCAGTTCTTGTATTGAGTCCTATAGAGGTGTTCAGCTTACGTCTCTGGTCGAGTTGAACACCTGGTTAGGGTGCCAGATGGCTGATATTGTCGTCAGAGAGTGTAGGACTTCATTAGTTTAAGAAAGTCAGTCAGTCAGTAACAAATCGCTTACTCCCTTAAAGGGGTAAGAAGGATCAGCAAGCAACATAGATCACAGGGAAACAATACATATAATAGACGCCAGCCAAAAGCAAGAACTCTAGCATTCAGAATACCATTCATTCACCAGCCCCAAAAATCATTGGCTTCACCTCAGATGCTATACATTTTCCACAACAAAGTCGCTTCATCTCAACATATGTGATAAATACATTCAAGGTTTGTCATATACGAGAGTACAACGTTATATAGTTTGTTTGTATTAGATAAATAAAATAGATTTATCCTTATGGAGTATTAATTCCTCTTCCACAGTGGTTAATTAACTTCAAGTTTGTAAATACTTCAAATAATTGACTGAAGTAATCATTGCAAATAGATGCGTATGATATCGTTGCACTTTCATATAACAATATCCAGTGTGCATCCTTACTGTATGTGTAGATTTAATTCATACGCACAGCCATAACCACATGCAAAGACGCATTTCCTCTTCCCTTCTACACACACACACACACACTCTCACATGCACAGCCCCATACCCATCCAACACACACACACACAAACACAGATAGATAGATAGTTTATTGACCAAAGCTTACATTGTTACATTAGTTTATAATACAAACACTTTACAAAGTTCGAATATCACAAATTTAGAATAAGAAACTATAGGCCTACAACTGTAGTCCAACATAAGATTAATATCGTTATTTATTTATAACATATAAAATCATTAAAGGTAAACACTTTCATATTATACATACACATTACCAAATATTACAGATAAACAGACAAAATATCGTGAACACACAAACAAACAGATCATTTAAAACGCAGACTCTCTTGAAAAAGAAATGTAAGCCCCATGCCTGGGTGGTACAGATAAGGCCCTCACTTTGGGCCACATCCGACACAGTTTAACCAGTTATTGACATTTCTTATACATCGCCGAGAGAGAGAGAGAGAGAGAGAGAGAGAGAGAGAGAGAGAGAGAGATAGAGAGACAGAGAGCGAGAGAGAGAGAGAAATAAAGAGAGAGAGAGAGATAAGTTTGCCTTTCTTCCTGCTGATCCTAACATTATTCTTCATCTTTTATATGTATCTTGCCTCTGTTCTTCCTATATGAGCTAGTGACCACCTTTGTCATTTCAGGAGTATAGTATATAGATAATGGAATAGTCTTCATTACTTTCACTCTTCTACTGTACTTCTCATTTCTCAGCTTGTTCTTCCTCTGTTCAATTACTCTTCTTTCCTACTTTACTCCAGCCATCTGGTCATTACTCTTGGTTGAGCCCTCGAACTTTCAGTCTTCTACTGTACTTCTCACTTCTCGGCTTGTTCTTCCTCTGTCCAATTACTCTTCTTTCCTATTTTACTCCAGCCATCTGGTCTGGTCATTACTCTTCTTTCCTATTTTACTCCAGCCATCTGGTCTGGTCATTACTCTTCTTTCTTATTTTACTCCAGCCATCTGGTCTGGTATATACTGTACTTCTCACTTCTCAGCTTGTTCTTCCTCTGTCCAATTACTCTTCTCTCTTACTTTACTCCATCCGTCTGGGCTGGTCTCGTGTATCTCATGCTGTCCACGTTATTCCCTTCCTATCTTTCTACCATATCCCTTCTTGTTCCAGAATGTTCTTTTCATTTTCTTCATATACTTCCCTATAGCCGAAACTTGTCCTCTAATTGTCTATCATTTCCCATTTTTGTTATGATGTGTAAGTTATCTAGTCAGTGTGCAGCGTCCCCACCGAGTTGTGTATCATATCTCGAGCTGATGAGGTATCCGTGCATGACCCGGGATAACCCTTATAAATGTGGTCTTCTGGAGAGCCGTTGGTATCCTGGTTATACTCTACATTCTCGTAAGGAAGTGCTATACCCTGTTCCAAATAGGTAGGCCAGAAATCGTGAACCAGAACCTCTGTAACTCACAAACGACTAGAGTAATCGTGCTAATATGTCTACCATTAAAGAAGGGTCAGCCAGGGAATAGGTGTGGACAATTACCGCTAATTTTGTGTAGCCCTTTTTGAGTTACATAGGTTAGGGGTCACGATTTCTGGCCTACCTATTTGGAACATGGTATAGTTCAACTGTAGTAGACTCAGGCCAGATATCACAGTGGACCTTGCTTATTGGTTTGCTCATTCGTTTATTGGCTCATGAACGCCACCTCTAAATAATGTCCCACGGTAGATTATATATACTGCATCCTTACCAAACCATATCCCAGAAACAGCTCCTCTGTAACCATTAGATGTTTTGTGGCTAACTTCCTTTTTGCGTTATGTACTCCTTTTATACTCTGTCTGTGCTCTCTCTTCTGACTTTCTACTTTCCCCCTACCCTACTATTCTCCAGCCTATTATTAGCCCTTGATCCTTATTCCGTATTTACATGCCCTCCCTATACTCGCCCCTTCTCAACATTTTTACTTTCCTAACCCTAATCCTAACCCTTCCTTCCCACAAACCCCAGGCCCCCCTCCCTCTCAACACTGCGCCTCATATTTCACCCTCACTGGTCTTGCTTCCCTCTTTTTCACCCATTGGGATCCTGTTTCACCTCCAGTCCGTGTCTGTGTCTCCAGTAGCTGTCCTGGCCTGTATTTCATTCATATTATTCCTCTAAATATTTCACCTACTTTCTTTTTCTTTGGTATTTTTCTTTCTATTCCTGTATATGCAATTGTCTTTGCGTTAAGCTAGTTCTTTTTATATTGTATTCCATTGCATTATAGTATTCGATTTGTTATACATTGTATCTCTACTTTCTCTTTTCATTCAAAGTGTCTTCCTCCATCGCATTCACGTTCTTTTTGTCCACTCATTATTTACTTTCTTCCATTACTTGCCTTTTGTTCATTCAACAATTATCTTCCCTTGCTTTATTCCGTTTTTGAAATATTTGAACTATATATATTTACTATTATATATATATATTCTCTCTTGTGTTCATTGTGTCTTCATACTCCCTCTTTCCGTTTAGGTGACACTCACCAACGTCATCACCCTCCCAGCTGTAGTACCCACCTCCTTGAGTTCCCTCCCTCCCTCCAACACCTGGACTACCAATACCATTACTACAACATTTAGTGCTACCAATGTCGACAATCTTACTACCATTACATATACTACCAATGTTCGTCTTCCAATACCAATTCTACCAATATTAGTTTTACCAATACCAAAACTACCAATATAGTCGTCACTGTACCACTATCACTACCAACTGGTATCTCCCTCACCACTACCAATACCACTAATATGGACCATTGGCCTTCCTCACCACTACCAATACCACTAATATGGACCATTGGCCTTCCTGTATTGTTCCATTATGTATCTGTCAACATTGTAATCGAATTCCCTCTTTTGCATCTTTCCATTCTTTCACATCTATATCTTCGTCACCACATTATTTTATGTGTACTGTGATGCATATTTGCATTCCGTCTCTGTCCTATAGTTTGTTTTCACAATGTCTTATATATAATTGTGTCATCTTTTCTTTCCCTTTCTTCTCAAACTGTTGTGTATGTAACAATCATGTCATATATTTGCCATCATATTTGTTTCATCTAATTGTATTCGCTGTGTATTGTTTTCAATTTTGCAAGGTTCTGGAATTCAATACATATTTCTTTTTCATCATTATCAGCCTTGAATGGTCCACTGCATAACCTGCCATAGATTACGAGGATACAGTCTACTTATAGGCAGTCACCCGCAAACCAATAAAGTGAACGCACGTGTGTGCACAAAATCTGACCTCGTCCGATCATTCACCCCCTACAGTGGAACAACCAATGGCTTCGTTGACCCCAGCCAAGCTCCCATTGTGGCCTGCTTGTGTTGTTAGCCTAATACATGTAAACATACACTACGTAATCTGAAAATTTATACTACGTGACTTTTTAATTCGTAATAACATGCGCTAAGGTCCGAATGACAGCGACATCAACGACGTTTCAAACCGTTTGAACACCGCTGTCTCTTCCCCGGGCTCTCACACAAAAACATATTCATCCCTTCTCGTCACTGTCAAAGCCACAGACCCGCTGGGTACGAACATTTGATGGTTACGCTCAGGCCACAGCAGGTACGTTATTGCACACTTTGTTTTGTTTTCGTCCTTAACCTTTTGTTTTACAAAGTTAGAACGAGTTGAAAAAGGCGAAAACACGTGAGTGCCTGCTCAGGTGACCACACACATTTTATGATCCCTGACTTTTAGGTGTTAATCCAGCTTGGCAAGGTTGTGTAAGGTGACCATTGCATGTGGAATGATATTGAACTTAAGAAGATTAAATTAGGTTTTGTTCCTGATTTTCATTGTCCTTAGATTTTGTTCCTTTCCAGTATACTTAATATTTTCCGTCATTAGTAGCACATTATTTCTCATATGTTATGTATTTCCTTATATATTTCATCTGATTTTTGTAAATGCTAATTTATATACATTATATATATACATTATACAGTATACAGTATACTTACATTATATATTTTATTAGATATTTCCATATCTGCGTTAAATATGCATATATCCATAGATTTAGTATGTTCTACATCCATGTTGTATTTGTTTGATTTAATTTATCATATTAACTGGCATTCCTTTCCACTTATTTCTCCGCCGCCTCCTTTCTCTCCTCCACGATCTCTTCCACACTAAATATTTCTCTGGCACAGTGTCTGTCTGTAGCTGGGACTCTCTCACTGGCAAAAATGAACACGTTTTCAGTAATGTTGAAGAGAGCAGAACAAAAAGAAAAAGAAAAAAAGTGAAGGTGTGCATGCCTTTTTCCTTTCCATTTCTAACTATACTATAAATTCCTTCAGGCGATTTTCAAGCCCTGCAAGGTTATTCACTTCTAACTATTTTCATGCACGGCAAATTGCCGGAGGGAGCGGAGGGTGGGGAGAGACCCTTCATCTTTGCTATCCTTTCCTTCCACTTTCTCTTAGGGTTGCTATCTCTATTAGGGTTAAGTCCTGGCCACCTCGCAGGGATCGTAAGATCTGTGTGGCCAGTGTCTCTTTGTAAATATATTTAAATGTCTTATGTTTCCCTTATCAATGGTAGAATATTCGTATTTGAGTTTGAGAAAGCCGGAATTTACGAGTCTCCTAATAGATTTGTCCGGTTTTCAGGTATTTGGACAACTCCAGGCAGTTTGGAGTCAAAATTGGCAAATAACCTTTTCTAGGGTGTTTTTTTGTGCTGAATCCATTTTTGCTGTTTGCCAAGCTGTATCTCTCAAGCTGACACCGCCAGATGGGTAAATCCAAGATGGCCGCCTTAAACTCAAAAGCATAATTTGTACAAGTGTTGCCTCGTCCGTCCGTATATCATTATGACGACCGTAAAACCTTATTAAAAGCCATTGTACATTAATGATTTTATTGATATTACTTTTCTCTTAATTAAGCAATAAACAAACATAAATCCAAGATGGCTGACAACACATTTAAACATTGCTACATGACAAAATGAACAAACGTTAACGGTACAGGAATCATTTCAACATTTTATATTACAACAAGTTCTATCTATCTATCTATTGCCTGACGCCGTGATCCCCGAATGGGTGGCCACGAACGAACCGCCCCCATGCACCTCTGTCCCCAGTCAGTCGACGCCCCTCCCCCCAACCAGCACCGCCTTCGTTCATGTACTTCCTCACTCCATCCTTCCACCTCATATTCGGTCTACCTCTCCCCCTCTGTCCCTCCACCTCGCTCTCGTACACCCTCTTAGTCATTATCTCGCTTTCCATACGTTCCATATGGCCGAACCATCTCAAGTTGTTCCTTTTCACACTTTCCAGCACATCTACCTCCACACCACACCTCCTTCTTACTTCCTCATTAGTCTGTCTATCCCTCCATGTAACTCCGCACGCACTCCTTAAGTAATTCATTTCCACTGCTCTCACTCTTGGTCTGAGTCTCTCAACCAACGTCCATGCTTCGCTTCCGTAAGTCAGTGTCGGGATTACCACACTGTCCATGCAAGGACTTCTTCACTTCCATACTGACCACCCCTATTTCTTGTTACTGCTTTTAGCGTTCCTACAACCCTCTTCCCCTGTTGTACCCTCTCCCGCACCTCTTCATCCATAGTCCCATCTTTACTCAACACACTGCCCAGATACTTAAAAGAGTTGACGATCTCCATAGCCTGACCGTTCAGCTTCACCTCACACTCTGTGACTTCACCCCTTTCGAAGACCATAACCTTGCTCTTCCCCGTATTTACCTTCAAATTCCGTTTTTCGCACACTGTTCCAAACTCATTTACCAGACCCTACAACTCCCATTCATTATCACTCATCAGAACTGTATCATCCGCAAACAGCAGTATAGGTAGCTTCCACTCAATTCCCTCCCTTTTCAGCGATACACCAACATCCACTGCTCTTGATAATATTTCTTTCATGACTCCATCCATATATACAGTAAACAACCACGGGGACATCACACACCCCTGTTTCAAACCAACATTCAGGTCAAAGAACTCGCTCTGCTCACTCTCCACACGTACTGCCGCCTTTGCACCCTCATACATGCTCTTCACTGCTTTCAGCAACTTGCCCTCTACTCCGTATATTCTAAGTACTTTCCACAAACCTTCTCTATCCACTCTGTCATTACAACAAGTTGCAGATTTCAAATTGATGAACAGGCATAGTATAGTGGCAGTGTGTTTTACACAGTGTCATTGTTGGGCTTCGACATTGCTACAATCGTCATCGGATGTTCTACATTTGCATGCCGCTGTACAACGCAAGTGGGACTTTTTACATTTGCAATGTGCACTCATACATCGGCGCAGTTGCAGGTGATCAGTTCCACACATGAGTCTGGGACTGGTGGTAGGGACATCAGCGTTGGCACCAGTGATGCACCTTCCATCCTCCATCCCATCGTCTCTGGTTGAGGTAGTTCTGGATACTGTTCATTTGTCTGTCGCCACACAGCTGTTTGATATTGAGCTCTTTGGATGTGAAATGAAAGGGCATCACCAGTTGGAGGAAGAGTCTCTGGAGCACTGGACTTCACGAACAGGATTTCACGCGCCTTGTTGACTGTTGTGACGTTGGGGACATTGTACAACTTACAGATGAATAATTCAGCGTTCTTCGCTGTCGCGTCATCGAGTTCACCTTGACCTAGACCTTCAAGAAGGCAAGCGTGTTCTTGAAACACTTTCCAGCAAGTTTTCTTTCCACGCCCGAAGAGGTATGAAGTTGTGTCACTACCAGTGATGGCGTGAAACGCTGTAATGGATTCCATCTTATCGTTATCAAAAGCAAGCCGTTCCACAATGGTGTGTATAGGAATATACTTCCTGTTTGCAGCTGTTCCTGCCTTCAACCAAACTTTGTCACTGGGCATTATGTGGAAATGTGCAAGTAGTAATACCAGGACATCTGTGTCACGTGCAGCTATCACAATGCTAGAGGCTTGATTTTCCGTACAATGCAGAATCATTCTTATATCTGCCTCTTCGTGCCGAGCTTTGAGTTTGTCTGTGTCCACTTCTGGATCCCATTATTCCACCTGTTCTTCATCGACGAATCCGCCAGATACCACAACAGTTTTGTTTGCTCGAACCTGCAGCATCAGTTGTTGTGAGAGGAAATTGGCCAAGTCTGCCTTGTTTTCAGGGTGTGCCATGAAAGTATCCCACTTTGCTGGGAGTGGAACATTCCTGCCTTCAATCAAACGTCGGATCGCCAGTGATCCTTGACCACGTCGTGTCCTTGTTCCCTCTTTGATGGACTTCTCGTAGTATCTGTCAAACACTACATCAATTCGTTTGAACAGTGTCCCACCTTGAAGAACAGCTCCAATGAACACGTCAGCTAGGTCTCCAAATGTGGCTGCTTTGGGTGGTTTCCTAATGGAACAAACCATTGCTTGACCATCAATTATGAGTGTTGCTGTTTCCCCAAGGTCTGCAGCGCCTATGCTGGGAGGACATTGTATTCCTGAAGTGAGTACTTGAGCCAAGTCTGCTTTTAATCCAGATCGAAGTCTACTGTTTGATCTCAGCTAGAGCCTGGGGGACTGTTAAAAGTTCATGCATCAGTACTTCTGACAGGTTTACACGTCGGCCACTTTCGTAGGCAGTGATCAGGCGCTTTGATGCTTATCTGCTTTGATGGACTTCTCAATACCTTTCTGTCTGGAATCTTTGTGTTTCACTTCATAGAGTGAAGCAAATGTGAGCGCCTTGTTTTTGGGTAGAGGATTTCGGAACTTGACCTGTCTCAGTTCTGGAGCAATGAACCTCTCTTGGATGAAGTTGTTCAACTTCTCCTGTCCTTTTGAGTGCACACCTAGTAGGTCGTTTTCAATTTCCTTTGTGGCAATGTTCTTTGTTGCAATGTTCTGCAGATCGTCACATGCCTCATCTGAGAATAGATTGAATGACTTCAGTGCTGCCAGAAGACTGTCCTCATCACGGCTGTCTTGCGTTTGCCTTCCTTTGAAGGATTCGTTGTGCAAGTAGTCATCATCATAATCCAGGCCGTAAACAGCTCTTGTTTCGTTGGAGATATGCGACCGTAGGTTGTAAGAGAGCGCCCATCTACTCAGTGCAGATCATGTTTTGGTTATGCCTATGATTCCGCCTCTCTTCTTCCCGATACCATTCAGCCATTCTTGACTTTGGTCAGGATCAACCTGATTGAACCTTTGGTTGTTACGCTTCACAACAAAGTTTCCAGCATCAAATTCTCTCTTGACTTCTGGAGGAAGGTGGTGCATCCCATTTATGTAAATTGTGCCCCAGCGAATAAAACGGCGGCCATCTTGGATTTTCACTGTCTATGATGCTTTATTTACACACAAAGACACACATTTTACCTATTTTATTTTCATATGTACATTAGGAGCTTGTACAATGCATTATATCCATTAATATATTTTATATTTGAAGCAATTCTTCAAAATATGCATTTTCTAGAAAAATGGCGGCCATCTTGGATTTTGTCCGCTAGGAGCAAAACCGCAAGAGATACAGCTTGGCAAACAGCAAAAATGGATTCAGCACAAAAAAACACCCTAGGAAAGCTTATTTGCCAACTTTGACTCTAAAATGCCTGAGGATTTTTACACAGCCACATTTTCCAGATATTCAACCAGTCTATAATAATAAAGTGTTTTCTTCGTTTGTGACTCTCATAAACAACGATAATCCAGTCATTTATGTTACTCTCGAAAACCGGAAGGTAAGAAGTTGATTGGAAATTAATAAGCAGTATGGGTTTTCTTCCTCTCTTGTCTTCATATCAATCGAATTCCTCCTCTTTGCTAACTGATTGTCCTCATACTCCTCTTTGTTCTCCTCACCCAACATATCTCTTACGGACCGACATTATTATTCAAGTTGTTTGGCTGCCGATTTCTTGTTATTCTGGAGAGTTGTTTTGATGTTGCTCACATCGAGGTGGATTTCAGAGAGAGAGAGAGAGAGTGTGTGTGTGTGTGTGTGTGTGTGTGTGAGATAGAGAGAGAGAGAGAGAGAGATTTGATTTGATTTTGCCCCGAGGGGCGAGTTTATTGAGCAGCGCCCCCCATCCTGTGAGGGGACAACCACTAGTAAGGCGATACATACTGCTCAAAGAGCCATTATTCCACTGAAACAACAGCATCGTCGTCTGGTTACATTCATATTTGTGTTTATAAATCAGGTTGGCATTATTCAGATGTGTTATTATAGTTTCCTCATTTAATTGTCACATGGTCTGTATATACGTATCTCTAAAAAAAAAAAAAAAAAAAAAAAAAAAAAAAACAAGCTTCTAGTGACTGAATTATTAATTGACAGGTTGTAAATAATAGCACTACAGAACTAGTGCAATCGTATGAGGAGACTATTCATATTTTCATTACATCAATGGTTATTGAGATCATAGTTAGCTGAATACAATTATTGTCAAGAATTGATTAAACACCGAATGAAGCTTCAAATAATGCACTCGTTTCCAGGGACTACCACTCGGAGAGAACATTGAAGTCAAACGGTCGTCAACCAACACTTAATATGCTGAACATAAACTGTGTGTTTGTTTGTTTATTTTCTGTTTTCCCTCCCTGTTCTTTATTCCTCTTTTTTCCTTTAATAAATTGGCTGTGGTTCATCTTCTGTGTTTATTTTATTTAGACTGCTTTTAAACCAGTTGTTGAATCTTAAATTTGGTTGTTGTGCATAATATTCCTTAATTTTCTCTAGAGTTGGGTCTTGTGATAGTTCTAGTTTGTGCCATATTTGTGTTGCTTGTCTATGGAGTCGGACATTTAATGGTAGTGTGTTTGTGTATTCGTGTATTTGTTGTGTCGTCATTGTATAGGGGTATCTTTGGTTTGTGTCGAATCTTAGGGCTTTTTTTTTTTTTTTTTTTTTTTTTTTTTTAAGCGTGTGATTGTGAGATTGAATATACTTAGTGGGTATTTCAAGAAAGTCAGGGGGTAAGGAAATGTGATTTGTATATTAGAAGACTGTGATTAACGAGACGTGTAACATGTGGAGGGAGGTGGTAGAAAGAGAGGGATCTCGTTGGGGGTGGAAGTTTCGCTCCCAGGAATTTTTGTTCCTGTGGTATTTCAATAATAATAAAATAATAATAATAATAAGGGGACAACCACTGGTAAGGCAATACATACTGCTCAAAGAACCATTATTCTATTGTAATAACAGTATCGTCGTCTGGTGTTATTATAGTTTCCTCATTTGATTGCCACATGTGCTGTACAGTATATAGGCCAACGTGCTCATGAAAAAAAAAAAAAAATAAAAGAAAAAAAAATGACTGAATTATTAATTGACAGGTAAATAATAGCACTACAAAACTAGTGCAATCATATGAGGAGGCCATTCATGTTTTCTTACATCAATGGTTATTGAGATCATAGTTAGCTGAATACAAATATTACATACATGATGTGACTAATATTTCGAACTACATAAATTCTGCAATAATAGTACCACAAATATATTACAATCATATGAGGGACACTTCACATTCTTCATTACATCAACGGTTATTGAGGCCATAGTTAGCTGAATACAAGAGTCACATACATATGTGACTAATATTACCAACTACCGAAGTTATAATGGAATTATAGTAATACAAATATTTTACAAACATGAGTTACATGGTTCAAATTCTTATTACAATAATGGTTATTGAGGGGATAGTTGGCGCAATATGACCAGTGGAGAAGTTTACATGCCGATAGTAATATATATTTAGTAGGGTGTGTGGTTATGGGAGAGAGGGAGGGGGGTTGTAGGAGGTAGAGGAATGGGTGGGAGAGGAGGAGGGGTAGGGGGGAGGGGGAGGAGGAGGAGGTAAGGTACTCCAGGGAGGAGGAAAGTGTGAAAGGGGAGGTGTGTGTGTGTGTGTATGTGTTGGGGAGGGTGGGACATACTACATATAAATAAGTTGTTTAAGGCCAGCCATAGTACTGAAGATAAAAAAAAAAAAAAAAAAAAAAAAAAAAATATGGTAGTTTGTATTTCAACGCAAGTCTACAGATATCAGCAGTATCGCTTCATCGTACCTGACACAACATATCAATAAGTAAAGAAGGAAACTGTATACATGCAAAGATCAAGATTCAATTATGTTTAGTAGCAAAACAATATTCAGAAGGAAGATACTAATAGTCCTCCGGGAGGGATATGCCGCATATCCGAAGGTACTTAATTGTAGGTCAAACCATTAGCCGAGAATATTGAGGACAATTATGTTGCTTACATATGCAAGGGTCATGTATATTGGCTTGTAAAAGGATATGAATTGGCACTTAACAGATTATTTAAATAAATACTGTGTTAGAGGCTCAGAGGGATATGTATATACTGTACATTGTCAATCTATTAAATGAGAATAGCAGTGATAAGTAAAGAAATACTGACTGGTATTATAAGTGTGACATGATCAATGAAAATATGAAATCGTGTAGAGGGCGTTACAAAGGGTTTAAGTGTGACCTTGTAAGAAAGAAGAGATGTGTGGAGGGCAAGGGGTGCATACTTATAAGGTTCATGTTCATGTTTACAGTACATATTATTGTGGAGGGGCAAAGTTCTTGTGTTTTTTTAGTATGTTATTGATTACGTTATTCTTTAGCATGTATATTGCTTGATCCTCAATTGTGGTTAACTGATTATTCCTGTATTCCCTAATCATTGGGCATTCCAGGATATAGTGCTCGAGAGAGTGTTTGTTGGGAGCTCTGCAAACCCTACATTGCCTGTGCTCTTCTTCTACCTGCCAATTCAGCTGCCATGGATAACAATAGCCAAGCCTTATTCTTGCATGTACTGAGTCTACCCACCTACTCGTTGTACGTTTACCATAGGTGTATTTGGTCGTAAATGCTACTTTATTGTAGTAGTTTATAGATCGGCTGGTATTATGATGTCTAGCTCTGTCTTCATCCACTCTTTCTTCTTGTGTCTTTTTAATTATAGTTCTCATTTGTTTCAATGACAGTTCAAGAATATGATCAGGTTCTTCTTTCTCTGTGGCCTCCTTGGCAAGCTTATCTGCCCTTTCATTGCCCGGGATGCCTACATGTGAAGGAATCCAGGCAAATTTGACCCCTAGCCCCTTCTCCCCTACACATTTTATCCCCCGTCTGATATCTTGTACAAGGAAAGGATAGGTGGGTTGGGGGCTAGAGATAGCTTCCAAGGCCGCCCTGCTGTCAGATAGGATAAGAATATTCTTTCCCCTTCGAAAGATACTCCCAATTCCCATCGCTATTGCCACCAGCTCAGTTTGAGTGGAGGAGGCCCAGTCCTGTAGCCTGGATAGTTCATCGTCTTCCTGAGCAAAGTTGCCACCACTCATAATAGTGATGGCAGCTCCTGCCCTCCCAGTTACGGTGTTAAGTGAGCCGTCACAGTATACCTGATCAGTGTTCTCATCTGTCATATCTTCTATTAGTGACATAAAGTTTAGAGAGAGAGAGAGAGAGAGAGAGAATATACGGTCAAAGGCGGAATAAGAAAATAATTAAGTTAGGGAGGAAAGGGAAAGTGCTTGAAAATGCTGGATATCATTATAATTATTTTAAGTAGGCTACTTGGTGCTGTCATGTGCAGCTTTAGTCGCTGCTGACATTGGCCACGATAGTATGAATTTGGTTTATGTCACAAAGAGTATTCATATATGTGTGTGTGTTTGTGTGTGTGTGTGTGTGTGTGTGTGTGTACGTATGGGTAAATATGTGTGTTCATCATATATTTACAATACAATTTACAATAGTTTGCATATTTTAAGAAGACAACATTAGACACTTCTTTGTTTCGATCAGTTGTGTTCGGTTAGGTTCTTTTAAGCATTTTATTAGGTCATGCTAAATTGTATTTTTTGTTATGATATATTACAAATTTCGTTATGAATACTATTATTTAAAACTTTTACTAATAAATATTTCCAAATACAATATGCGTGTCCGTAATTTGACCTTAACCAGTGTTCTATAATTTTTGTCTCTACATAGTCAGGTTATCGTTAAAGCAATTTTAAATTAGCTTACAAACTTTGTTTTCCAAAATTTTGTAGATGGAACTTCTGAAGGCAACTGTATACATAAACAAGTAAGCTAACATTTGCAGAGCCTCTGAGTCAATGTCTGCCGGTCTTGGAATTATCTGTAAATAAACTAAATGCATATGATGGGAAACATTATATCATCTACGGTAAACCTAATAGATAGTGCATTTGTGTTCTGCATGTACATTAATGTACAATCAATTAAGAACATCAATCACTATCCACCAATTTGAATTAGTATCGATTGCAGAGACAATAGTACAATGCTTTATTATTGCCTTGATGCTTTCGAATATGAAGGTACGAAATGTTATAACCTTATGTATGTTTCCAACTGTACATACGCAGACGAAGTTATGTATGTTTTAGTTTGTGTTCAATTGTATGTTCCATCTTCCTATATTTACCTCATAATCCACGCCCTATGTTTACCTCATAATCCACGCCCTATGTTTACCTCATAATCCACGCCCTATGTTTACCTCATAATCCACGCCCTATGTTTACCTCATAATCCACGCCCTATGTTTACCTCATAATCCACGCCCTATGTTTACCTCATAATCCACGCCCTATGTTTACCTCATAATCCACGCCCTATGTTTACCTCATAATCCACGCCCTATGTTTACCTCATAATCCACGCCCTATGTTTACCTCATAATCCACGCCCTATGTTTACCTCATAATCCACGCCCTATGTTTACCTCATAATCCACGCCCTATGTTTACCTCATAATCCACGCCCTATGTTTACCTTATGTTCAAATATGGCTGCGCATCCAATTAACTTGCCTAACTTATCATCAATACCATTGAAACCTGTCACAGCGTCCACCATGTCTCCAAACATATTATACACTGTGCGGATTAATAAATATGACCAAACAGTTTATTTGTAAGTCCATTGATGTATGCATATCCTGCTGCAATAAAAGTTCCAAATGTTCGTTGGCCTTCACATATTATAAACAATATTAGTTTACGTATTTATCATTATATTTTATTTCCGATATTTTCAATATATATATATATATATATATATTTATACTGTATATATATATATATATATATATATATATATATATATATATATATATATATATATATATACCGGTATATATGTATTTTGTTATATGTGAGTGAGGGAGGCAAAAGGCAGAACTGCCTGTAGCGAGCGTCTCGACCATAGTTGAAAGAGTGACAGGGCCAACATCAAAGGACGTTCAAGCCAAAATGCCTGGACACACGGAGTTTGAAGCAACTTAAGTCATAGGAGGAGGGAAAGACTGATTCTGGGAGAGAGTTCCAGAGCTCAGCTGCTGAATAGAAGAATGTCTGGAAGTAATGTTTCACTCTTGGGTTGGTGAGTTGCACAGTATATATATATATATATATATATATATATATATATATATATATATATCTAATATATATTTTGTTGTGTTAGGGGGGGGGCTTTCTTCGCACCCTAGTGGATTTCCTTCACTACACAGGGACCAGCCATATGTTCACCATGATGCCAGTTTGTACTCGAGCATATACAGTATATGACACCGTATTTTACATAACAGTTCGTTCCTCTTTAAGTACATTACAGTTCAACCAAAATATGTGCAGTTGTCCCTGGTCATTGTTCTACAGTGACTGCGGACCTGAGGAGAGAACATTACGGGCGATGTTCAGTTATTGCGATTGGCTGTCTTGGTGGTGTTCAGTATATAGCACGTGTGACTGATAGTGAGAGAGATAAAAGGGGTCTCTGATTCACACATACAAAGAATCGTTTAATCGCACAGTCAAGAATGATCGTACTCATAATAGTGTTGACTCTTTTACGCACTAGCTCACACACTCGCTCACTCACAGTGATATTCACTCACTCGGAGTGCTCATAGACAAACGCACTCACACTAATAGTGGTGTAATATTTGCAAAATTGGGCAAAAGTTGTGTTACCGTGCGTATCACCTGGCTACCTCTGACCGGGTATATCCTAGTCTTTACTATACCCCTTTGAAAGGACATTAGCCTAACCTAACAACCTTAACTAATCTATCCTAGTATTATGGGTGGGGGCTGCCGCCCCCACACCCCCACTGTTTGACATCAACGTACGTTGACACGTTGACACGTTGATACGTTGATACGTTGACACGTTTGACACGACGTACGCCCGGTAACATAACTCATTCCCAAAATTGTTAGTTAGTTAAAATACGACTTCAGAGGCTATCAGCCCTTCTGGATTATTAAGCCAGCTCACTATGTCCAGACTAGCGTCAGCTAGGAGTATCAGGACTGCAGCCCCTTTAAGGGAACTCCAGTCTCTTGCAAAATTGTAGAAAATTTGATGCATATACGCTTGAACTACCAGACCTATCTGAGTATCATGGTGTACTGTAGTGCAGGCTTCTGGTCTAATCCACCAAACTTGGAACAGCTCCACAAAACATTTCTGGGAGACAATTTCCGTATCTTAAAAAACGTAACAGCTGTGGTAAAATTGTAAATAGTAGAGTCAATATTATTAAAGTTATGCCAATTTATGGACAGTTGTTATTGCTTCATCACAGGTTTACTTGGTCACACAATCATTAGTTCACTCAAATTGCCACTTCCTAACTCACTCACACAGACATTAGCTCACTCAAACTCTCACTTCCTAACCCACTCACACACATAATATTATTAGCTCGATCATTCACTTACCTCTCATACACTTTCGTTCTGGTTCATTGCAGCTCTCAATCACGGACTCGTTCAGTTGGTAGATATCGGTAACTGGCCTAAAGTTATCAGTATATATTTGCTGTCATTGTTCATCAATTTAACATACGCAATTTTCAATATTATATATAAAATACATTATCTAAACTAGAGAGGTTGCATTTCCACCTCTGTGCGTGTTTGTTCATTAGTTATGAACGGATTCAGGGGAAGTTTGATAATTGGTTTGGTAATTGTGTATCCATCCCGTGGTATTTATTTTATAGTTCAGAAATAATTACCACTGCCTCTATATAACCCCACAGACTACACTGGTATTCTCTCTCTCTCTCTCTCTCTCTCTCTCTCTCTCTCTCTCTCTCTCTCTCTCTCTCTCTCTCTCTCTCTCCATAAGCCACTGCACAGGTTTTTGTGTTCTCACAGCAAATATATTCCTTTGTGTCTATCTTCTCTCCGTATAACACACACACATACACACACACACACACCAACAACAACAACAACACGTACACGTATTAATTCCCATTATGAACGATATTTCAATTATTGTTCCTTCAATACAATTAATTTATATATTTGTAATTGTATGTAACTAGATAAAGTTTCTCCAACTTCTCGTTAAATACGACTAAAGTCGAGTATACATAAATTACTTTATAATATTACTGTTTCCATATAATAACCGCGTTTATAAATTCAACTAGCTGCAAGCCAAAACATTTTAAAAGAATGAGGTGAACATTAAAGTAAAGGTCATTCCCTGGTTCATACACACAAGAAAGCGGATTGAAAACTCCCAATGTAAGTTTCTATTTGCATATTTTGAATATGGATATATTAATATAATGTTAATATATCGGATGCATTATTAAGCTCCACCTATAATGTTTGAAGCTGCTCAGGGAACCCTGATCTATAATTCAATGTTGCACCAGGATTTACCTTATCGCAGTACATACCTGTAGTCTTGCAGGTGGCCGGTGCGTGCGCACACACATACACATTACACACACACACAATCAATTATACACTCATAATACACGCAAACATGCGACTGTAAATGCATAAACGTGAGTGTAACGTGAAGCATAAATACACTAGAGACACCAAAATGGCGGAGGTTGACCGATCTCTGTTACTATAAGCTCTTTAGCCTAATGCACTACATAGCCTATGTTGCTACGCACTCAAATGCCGATTTATGACCAACACATTTGTTAGTTGGAAAAAAAAAACATATTGTTGTTGACAAATGAATGTATTTTGTGCACAACACCAGTTTCCACATAATGATTTTGATGACCTGTTGACTTAATACCGGTACTGGTAATTTGTTACGCTACCGGGTACGTATTAGCTTTCCCAAAGTGCGGTAATAGCATAAACTTGTCATAGTTCTTTATTATAAACAAAACTATCCACTAAATGTCCCTATGGACCCCGCGTGCCCAAACACCAGTTCCGGCTCTTATCATGTTTACCTCCACTTCACTAACACCGACACAAACATAGGCGGCCGGGGGTGGGGTGTGGGGGGGGGGGGTGTGAGTCGTTCATTAACTTAAAATTCCACCCTGTAATTTTCTTGCTTCATGTAAAAATCCTGGTAAAATGTGGAAGTCGTCGTTGTTGATGTGATGGGCTGGTGGGGGAGGTTTGGGATGGGAAGAGAGAGGTGGGGGGAGGGGGTAATACTGGGAACTTCTTTGCCTTCTGTCTCTATGGTCGATTTCATTTCAGCTGACGGAAAATTGAATTTCTTAACAACTGATTTATCGACACATAATGTAAAAATATAAATAATGGTGCTTTACGATATATTACTGCCAATAATTTGTAATTAACAATATAGTTCGCTGTAAACAAATCTTTCTACGAGCTGATTAATCCAGATGAGAATATACCAATTAACCGTCAACTTGAATAAAACAGTCAATAGTATAGCTGCATATTGATATTAGGGTATATACTGGAAGAGGTTATAACCAGATTGTATGTTAAGGGGGGATGGCGTATTTATTTGCTCATTTATATATTTTGTTTTAAATGTTGTGTTTAGTTTCCTCCCAAGACCTCCATCAAACTTTAAAAAACACTCCCCAAGACCCACCTTCAAGATAAATTTGTAAATTTTTCGATAGAATACTTTCCAGGCCGAAGGCCGGTTCCTCTTCAATTACAGGCTTGCTATCGCTCGCTAGGAAAATAATCGAAACCTAAAGTCTTAATATTGACAAATAAATGCGGCGAAAGGTCTTAAAATCGTCAAACTAATTGGCCGAACATCATAAAATTTGAAAACTAATGGGGCTATAGATGAGGAAGAAGGATGACCAGAAAAACGACCCATCTCCCCTTAAATGGCTACACCGTTGATAGATTATTATATAATAGGATAGGCTAGATTAGGTTAATCTTGCAATAAGATTCAATTATACGACAAAGGATTTCGTTACGTTACTAATAGCTTGTATTAATAGAGGCTAGAAGATATAATTATATTATCTTAATATAAAAATAACTTTTCCATCTTTTAACTAAGTGTTGTTCAGTGCCTGCTCTCCGTTACCAGTTTAACTAAGTGTTGTTCAGTGCCTGCTCTCCGTTACCAGTTTAACTAAGTGTTGTTCAGTGCCTGCTCTCCGTTACCAGTTTAACTAAGTGTTGTTCAGTGCCTGCTCTCCGTTACCAGTTTAACTAAGTGTTGTTCAGTGCCTGCTCTCCGTTACCAGTTTAACTAAGTGTTGTTCAGTGCCTGCTCTCCGTTACCAGTTTAACTAAGTGTTGTTCAGTGCCTGCTCTCCGTTACCAGTTTAACTAAGTGTTGTTCAGTGCCTGCTCTCCGTTACCAGTTTAACTAAGTGTTGTTCAGTGCCTGCTCTCCGTTACCAGTTGTTCGTTGTATAATTTTGTTCTCAGCGTATTTGTGCCATTACTTTATTTTGTTCTCAGCGTATTTGTGCCATTACTTTATTTTGCTCTCAGCGTATTTGTGCCATTACTTTATTTTGCTCTCAGCGTATTTGTGCCATTACTTTATTTTGCTCTCAGCGTATTTGTGCCATTACTTTATTTTGCTCTCAGCGTATTTGTGCCATTACTTTATTTTGCTCTCAGCGTATTTGTGCCATTACTTTATTTTCTTTCTACTTACCTCTCCCCTTCATCATTCCCTATTTTACTTTCCTATTTCTTTTATTCTCTAACTTTTCTCTCTCCTTCTATTTCCTCTTCCTTACGGTAACACAATATTTTCTTCTCTCATTTTATCCCACATCTCTTCCTTCCTTTGTTCTTTTCCCACCGCTTCTTACCTTTGCCCCTCTCCTCTCTGCCTCTTGACCCAATACATAGGAGACCTTTGTAAATGTTCATACTTATCTGTCAGATTCCACTGAGAACACAACGATGCTCTCTCTCTCTCTGTCTCTGTCTCTCTCTCTCTCTCTCTCTCTCTCTCTCTCTCTCTCTCTCTCTCTCGAAGAAGAAGAAGAAGAAGAAGAAGAAGAAGAAGAAGAAGAAGAAGACAAAATAATAATAACAATATTCAAGATGAATGTAAGCCATATTTGTTGTTATTTGGGTAGGTTCTGGTCTTGTGATTAGTAAAATAGGCCCATGTTGCATTATGAGTCCTCTTCATAATTATGATTGCTTTGCATCAAATTGGCCACAAACACTTAGCTTAACCAGGTTTCAATATATGCGTTATTATGTATGCTTGTCCCCGGTGTATACTCAGCTGACCTAAACATTAATATCCATTATTGTAGTATATGACCGATGTTTCTCTCTTTCTCTCACTCACATACACACGCACGCACATACACACACAAACTTTCCCTCTGGCACACACCTCCTTCCTGGATCGTACCTTACCTCCCCCCTCCCCTCCCCCCACACACCCACACAAACACACACCCTACTCCTCCTCTCCCTCCCCTTCCTCTACCTCCTACAACCCCCCCCCCCCCCCTCTCTCTCTCTCTCTCTCTCTCTCTCTCTCTCTCTCTCTCTCTCTCTCTCTCTCTCTCACCCTACTAAATATTATATATATTACAAGGGGCATGTAAACTTGTCCACTGGTCATACTCAGCTGACTATGCCCTTAATAACCATTATTATAATGAAGAATATGAACAGTGTCTCTCATAGAGCGTCCTGGGTTCGAATCCACGGACTGCCACATGTGTGTGTTAAATTTCATTAATCGATTTTAGGAGTAGAGTTGGTTGTTGGAAGGAACATAATAATTTATATTGGTTCAGGAGTAATTTATCGAGAGGCCTTCCCTAGTGGTTAAGGCCCCATTAATTGCTCTTTCCATTCACATATGCATAGCCTACGTGAGTTGCAGTTGGGATGTGTGTACATGCTTATATTGATATGCAGGATTCGAAGTTGCATAATAAATCGTAGGCAGTGTCCACCATTCTTTAACTGTCTTCGTGGCGCAATGCATAAGGTGTTGATTTTCGGTGTGAGCGTCCTGGGTTCGAATCCACGGACTGCCACATGTGTGTGTTAAATTTCATGAATCGATTTTAGGAGTAGTGTTGGTTGTTGGAAGGAACATAATAATTTATATTGGTTCAGGAGTAATTTATCGAGAGGACTTCCCTAGTGGTTAAGGCCCCATTAATTGCTCTTTCCATTCACATATGCATAGCCTACGTGAGTTGCAGTTGGGATGTGTGTACATGCTTAGATTGATATGCAGGATTCGAAGTTGCATAATAAATCGTAGGCAGTGTCCACCATTCTTTAACTGATTTCGTGGCGCAATGCATAAGGTGTTGAATTGCGGTGTGAGCATCCTGGGTTCGAATCCACGGACTGCCATATGTGTGTGTTAAATTTCATTACTCGATTTTAGGAGAAGAGTTGGTTGTTGGATAGAACATAATAATTGACATTGGTTCAGGAGTAATTTATTGAGAGGACTTCCCTAGTGGTTAAGGCCCCATTAATTGCTCTTTCCATTCGCATATGCATAGCCTACGTGAGTTGCAGTTGGGATGTGTGTACATGCTTAGATTGATATGCAGGATTCGAAGTTGCATAACAAATCGTAGGCAGTGTCCACCATTCTTTGACTGTCTTCGTGGCGCAATGCATAGGGTGTTGATTTTCGGTGTGAGCGTCCTGGGTTCGAATCCACGGACTGCCACATTTGTGTGTTAAATTTCATTAATCGATTTTAGGAGTATAGTTGGTTGTTGGATAGAACATAATAGTATGATTGTAATTACATTGTAGTACTATAAATGCATTGTAACTTCGGTAGTTGGTAATATTAGTCATATCATGTATGTGCTCGTTGTATTCAGCTAACTATGACCTGAACAACCGATGATGTAATGAAGAATATGAAGTGTCCCTCATATGATTGTAATATACCTGTACTACTATTACTGCATTATAATGTCTGTAGTTGATAATATTAGTCACATCATGTATGTAATCATTGTATTCAGCTAACTATGACCTCAATAACCATTGATGTAATGAATAATATGCACAGTCTCCTCATATAATTGCACTATTTTTGTAGTGTTATTATTTACAACCAGTCAATTAGTAATTCATCCACGACTCACGCTTTTGTTTTTCTTTTTATAAAGCAAATCATCCCGATGACTGGAAGACTGGCATAATAGTCCCCCTATATAAAGGCAAAGGGGAAAGAGGAGTGTGTGGTAACCACCGAGGAATATGTCTTCTAAGCGTAGTATGGAAGGTATACAGTAGGGTAATGATTGAGAGAGTGAGAGGGAGAACGGAGAAATGGATAGGCGACAAGCAGGGAGGTTTTAGGAAGGGAAGAGGATGTGTAGATCAGATTTTTACCCTGAATTGTGTTGTGGAGAAGTATCTGGAGAAGTAACAAAAGGTGTATGTTGCCTTTATGGACTTGGAGAAGGCCTATGACAGAGTGGATAGAGAAGGCATGTGGAAAGTACTTAGAATATATGGAGTAGATGGCAAGTTGCTGAAAGCAGTGAAGAGCATGTATGATGGTGCAAAGGCGGCAGTATGTGTAGAGAATGAGCAGAGCGAGTTCTTTGACCTGAGTGTTGGGTTGAAACAGGGGTGTGTGATGTCCCCTTGGTTGTTTACTGTATATATGGATGGAGTCATGAAAGAAATACTAGGAAGAGCAGTGGATGTTAGTGTATCGCTGAAAAGGGAGGGAAATGAGTGGAAGCTGCCTATACTGCTGTTTGCGGATGATACAGTTCTGATGAGCGATAATGAATGGGAGCTGCAGGGTTTGGTAAATGAGTTTGGAACAGTGTGCTAAAAACGGAATTTGAAGGTAAATGCAGGGAAGAGCAAGGTTATGGTCTTCGAAAGTGGTGAAGTCACAGAGTGTGAGATGAAGTTGAATGGTCAGGCTATGGAGATCGTCAACTCTTTTAAGTATTTGGGCAGTGTGTTGAGTAAAGATGGGACTATGGATGAAGAAGTGCGGGAGAGGGTACAACAGGGTAAGAGGGTTGTAGGAACGCTGAAAGCAGTAACAAGAAATAGGGTGGTCAGTATGGAAGTGAAGAAGTCCTTGCATGACAGTGTGGTAATCCCGACACTGACTTACGGAAGCAAGCGAAGCATGGACGTTGGTTGAGAGACTCAGACCAAGAGTGAGAGCAGTGGAAATGAATTACTTAAGGGGACCGACCGGTTAATTACAAACTTCCAGGTCTTACTTTCAATTTAAATGAAATTTGGCACAGGTGTATATGACCATAAAACTAGATACAAAAAAAAAAAAAAATTTTTGCTTTTTTTCTTGCAATTTAGGTCAAACAAAATTGAAAACCATAGCACTGCAGACAATTATAAACTCCTACAGAAATCCCCATAGCACATGTTTTATGTGATCAAACAACTCACAAAAGGTGTATCTGTAGTTGCTATAAAAAACATTTTATATATTTTGTGTATTTGTTCGATTTAGGTGATTACGGATTCAGGCGAATATATTTATAGAAAATTACAACTTTGACGACATATTGTGAAAATAATTAAATTACTAGAGTAAATTGGCTTCATAGGCCTTGTAGTGTTTTTAATTACCTTTCCAATGGTATAGAGACCATTCCTATAGGTCCAATAATAACTGTAGAATAACATCCGAAAGTGCGACAATATAGGTTCTGAGAAAAACAGGTGAAAGTCTAAGGTAATTAGGTGAACATTTTTACTTTTGTTTTTAGATTTACAATATTTTACGCAGGAACATGGCAAAGTAGAAGATAAAGCGTATTGGAGGTTGTAGAGTAGCTTACGCTCTTTCGATTTATATACGTATGCTCCTCGTACGACCAGTAGTTACTGAGCATGTTAATTTCAAAGTTCGCTATATAACGTTTTTAGAATTACAGGAAAAGTTTGGAAAACATAAAAAAAAAACAATTTCCAATGAGTTTTCACTAATAACATTTCACTGGCTTATGAAGGGATGTTGACTCTTGTTGAGTAAACACCTATTGGTATTTTCAGGATTTCGAGTTTTTTAAGCCTAAATTAACCGGTCGGTCCCCTTAAGAAGTGCGTGCGGAGTTACATGGAGGGATAGACAGACTAATGAAGAAGTAAGAAGGAGGTGTGGTGTGGAGGTAGATGTGCTGGAAAGTGTGAAAAGGAACAACTTGATATGGTTCGGCCATATGGAACGTATGGAAAGCGAGAGAATGACTAGGAGAGTGTACGAGAGCGAGGTGGAGGGACAGAGAGGGAGATGTAGACTGAAGGAGAGGTGGAAGGATGGAGTGAGGAAGTATATGAACGAAGGCGGTGCTGGTTGGGGGGAGGGGCGTCGACTGACTGGGGACAGAGGTGCATGGGGGCGATTCGTTCGTGGCCACCTCTTCGGGGATCACGGCGTCAGGTAATAGATAGATAGATAGATAGATCATTGAGCTTCTTATATACAGCGCATGTACAAATCAATTGAGGAACCAATAATAACACATCTGAATAACGCCTACATGATTTATGAACACAAATAAGAATGTAACCAGACGACGATGCTGTTGTTTCAGTGGAATAATGGCTCTTTGAGCAGTATGTATAGCTTTACCAGTGGTTGTCCTCTCACAGGTTGGGGGGCGCTGCTCAATAAGCTCGCCCCTCGGGTTAAAATCCAAATCTCTCTCTATGTCTTTCTCTCTCTCTCTCTCTATATATATATATATATATATATATATATATATATATATATACTGTATATATATATATATATATATAAATATATATATATATACCGGGTATATATAAATATATATATATATATATATATATATATATATATATATATATATATATATATATATATATATATATATATATATATATATATATATTATATATATATATATATATAATGATATATACAGTATATGTATATATATACATACAGGGCGATTCAGAATTGCATGCATTAAATTGGAGGACGACGGTCTTGGATATTTTTAACCCTCTCCGTCTCATATGACGCGACCGCGTCATATGGCGGTTTCTCCCAAAAGTATCATATGACGCGATCGCATCATATGAACTTAGTGAAATAGCTCAATAATAAGTTATATGACGCTTTGGCGTCATTTTGAGCTCAGTAAGTTAGGTAAGTTAGATCATAACATGTCGGTTGATGGCAACTCAAAATTCCTCCGACTTCTAACGGTCCCTCAGTGTGAGAAAGACTGTTGTGGGGGAAATACCAGGTGGTCTGCCAAACCCATAAGTAAGCTAATATAATATGTCTGGGGGGGTAAACAACAATGATGCTATGGTAAAATGTTGAATTATACATAGTTTGGCTGTTACAGTACATTTACGATGTTGCATTAATGAGGGTAGAAGGTGAAGGGAAACCCGCATAGATTGCCGAGGATATTTTTCACACATCTTGAGTACAGTAGAGTGTGTTGCAGGCACATGGGGGCCACTTTGAACATTTTCTTTATCCTATAGCAAAGAGGAACACACTGCCGAGATCTGTTAATAAATATGTACAAAAATCTATGCGGGTTTCCCTTCACTTTTCACCCTCATTAATACAACATCGTAAATGTACTGTAACAACCAAACTATGTATAATTCAACATTTTACTAGAGATACATTGTTGTTTAAAATTATCCAAGGAGGTCGTATACCAATTTAATGCATGTAATTCTGAATCACCCTGTATATATATATATATATATATATATATATATATTATATATATATATATATATATATATATATATATATATATATATATATATATATATATACTGTATATATGTATATATATACAGTATATATATATGCCCATTCTATCACCTTTTGTTTACCCAGCCTTCTTTTCTCTTCTCTCTCCTCTATTAAATGTATCCATATTTGTTTGCATTTCTCTATTATTCCTTCTACCTATTCCTCTCTTCCCTTGTTGTTTCCTTGCACCAATTCTCCACCACCTTTCGGCTTTTCTCAGTACCGGTACCTTGTTTGCCTGCCTAGTGTTGTAACCTCTCTTTAATGTAGGGGCAGAAGGGTCTTGTTTTCGTTTAGGTAGTCCTATGGCCTTCTCGACTTCCCTATCCCATCACACACACACGCACACACACACACACAAACATACACACATGCACTCAGATGCAATAACACATGCGCTCAAGCGCAATAATATACACAAACACATGCACTGGAACTTGCAATTACACAAGCACTCACTCATAAACGTACATACATACAGTACATACATAATACAAATGTTTGTTCACACATTCTTGCAGTTCTAAACACACACTTGCATGACATCATCAGTACAGACCATAACTTAAAGCTCTTGTATTATCTCTCTCTGTAGATTACTACATTATTAGTTCACTACTCTATCATTTGTGTTTACAAAACATACACGCACGCGCACGCACAAACAAACACTCTTACTCTCTCTCCACAAATCTGCAAAAAGTATATGGTCGCTTCGCTCAACAACCAACCACCTTGCATTCCCTTTTCCTATGTCCCGATAAAAGCGAACTGTGGAGGGTCCTGTTCTGCGATTCTCCTTGTTAAATTGAGCCGCTGCCAAACGGAGGCTCTCACAGCGGGAAAAAGAAAGAACAAAAAAACTCTAGGTGATTGTTGGAGGGAGAGGAGAGTGGGAGGGTTGAATCAGGCGGTGGGATAGCGAGGGTTAGGGAATAGCGGGAAGGATTGGGTAGCAGAGAACAAATGTGAAGGGAAAGGGAAGGATTAAAGGAAGTAGACAGTGAATGGAGTCAACAGGGGATGGATAGACAGGAAATGAGAGGATGAGTTGAGGGCGGACGAATTTAGAAGGGAATGGAGAGTGCGAGAGATATACAAGGATAACAAGATGGAAAGAAAGAGGAATTTACTGTAGTAAGGAAAGGAGATGGGTACTATAAACATTAATCATTGATTGAACAGAAAGAGAGATAACTAATGTGTGTAAGGGAGATTCGGTTAAGTGGGTAGTGAGGTAGGATACACCGGATTGTAAAGTGACAAACTCTAGAATGAGAGAAACTTGAGGAAGACGTTATTGGGAATGGACGAGGTTAAAAGGGTAATAAAAGACTGCGTGTGTATGTGTGTTTTACATTTACCACCCCTGTTTCCTCTTCCATTATGTTCATTGTACATTTGTTCACTTCTATTTCAACTAAAAAAATAAATAAATACCATGTATTTTTGTTTCTCTGCATACCTTATAAGAAATTAGTTTCGTTTCGCTACTCTCCCTTGATTTTAGTGTTCAGTGTTCTATTTCTTTGTTTAAGTCTAATTGTATTTTCACATTAATTTAATTTCCTCTCGGTAAATATCTTCTCTACTTTTCCCCTTAAGCTTTTCTTCTCTCATGCTGTTATTATATTATTCTCCCTGCTGTTATTCCCTTGTCTTCATCTCACTATTTCTCTTCTCTTCACTCCTCTCTTCAATCACTGGCTCTCCCTTCCTCTCTCCTCGTCTCCTTTCGAAAACACCTCCATGTTCTGCGCCTTTCCCCCAACTGCTTCTCCCCCTCCTCCTACGTCGGAAAAAATGTCACAGCAATACCATTTAGCACCATTGGGTTAAGGGGGTGGGGCTGGGGGTAAAGGGTGTCTAAAGAGGAGGAGCGGGAGTATTTAGCAGGAGGAAAAGTATTTTGGAAAAGAGAGGAATAATTTGGAGAAAACAAAAAGGAATATTATGCTAACACCATTATTATCATCAAGTCTTATTACAACACACACACACAAACACATACAAAATTAAAAACGCATAATCGACATTGTCACGGGTCAGGCCGTGACTGTGATTATATACTATAGGGTTAGGTATATTTCTCGAGCGCGGGAAAAATTGGGGAGGCGGGAACAGCTGTAGAAAAAGGGAGAGGTGAGGGGTGGAGGCCTGTGTACCGCTAGGCGCCTCGCGTACATGTGTGCGTGTGTGCGTTCTTGCTTGTGAGCGTGGGTAGGCCGCCGTTACGCGTACATGTGTGTGTGCGTTCATGTTGTAGGCGTGGTCATAGGGAGTGTCCAGTCTTTTCATTGGCACCAAATTCAAAATGTGATGGGGGAGGGGAAAACCGAGGTTATAAAGGGGGCAGGAATGCCCAGGACAGGCCTTATTCTCCTCTTGCCCGACCCCAACGAGATAGTCCATTTTTGTTGTGCCCGCGATGAATGGGTCGGCAGGGCTGCGAGGGCACCTCGTGCCCTAATTCAACCATAATCAGGTGAGTCCAATTCAGTTAGACAAGTGTCAACGTTGATTGAGATATCCAGAGTGATGTGTGGTGGTGAGAGTGATGTGTGGTGGTGTGCTTGTGTGCGTTGGCCAGTCCCCAAGTCTGAGCCAGACCGTGCACAAGGCCAAGGTTGTGACGCCGACCGAATTAGCTTAATGCTATGGCCGAGAATGGCAGGTGTAAGCATGACCCCACAGAGGGTTTGCTAAAGGCTAGGGATGCCCAGGGCGACATAGTTCTCCTGCGGCGATATCCCACTGATTTAGCTATGCACGTGGCCAGGGGTGTGTGTGGATGTGTGCGGGGGTGGTGAGTGACGCCGTAACGCTTAACCCCACAGAGGGTGATATTACCGCTAGAGGAGTGTCGGCTTGAAGGGCTTGTCGTACTGTCTTTTTGAGACCCTTTGATTAGGCAACTCTCATTAATCTAGCGAGTCACGTGTGTGGATGTGTGCGGGTGTGTGAGTGACGCCGTAGCATCTTAACCCCACAGAGGGTGATGGCTACCGCTAGAGGATTGTCGGCTTGAAGGGCTTGTCGTACTGCCCTTTTTGAGACCCTTTGATTAGGCAACTCTCATTAGTCTAGCGAGTCATCTAACTGAGGTGAGGAGGTGAGAGAGAGAGAGTGTGATGAGTGTGATTGACGGGTACTGTGAGTGTGGGAAAATCTCGTGCCTTATTCGATCATGCGGTCATTTGCTGGGCTGGGCAACATTATCAGTGTCACAGTAGACTAAAGGGTTGGTTGATGTGAGATTTCGTATGACTAAGCAGTAATCAGTATAATGATTAGGGGTAATCTTAGGGGTAGTTATAATACTGGGTAATTGTATTTAGGTAAGTGGGTTAGATTGAGTGGCTGAGTGTGTGAATTAAATTGTCTCTTTGATTAATGCAATTTCAGTGTCGCTATTCAATAAAACCCTTTTAGTAGGAATGTTTGTTTCTTTAATTCTTACTAACTTTAAGAATATAATTATTATCAATATATACCTATCATTACAATAAATCCGTGTACTCTATTATCCCGCAAGCTGGGAACTGCAATTTTCTTTTCAAATATATTACTGCATCGAGTCAGTATAGATATAAATGTATAGCATGTTATGGGACTTTTGTTGCCATAATTTCACAAGGGATATTTGTCTATTTTTGATCTAAAGTAACGACACTATCAATTATAGGTTTATTTCCTAGATAATGGGCAAGTGTTACAGTAACCTATTAGTCTTATGATCTATTACAATTGGCGATCTGGACAGGATTACTAGTACAATTGGCACCGTGACATGATCGATTACAAGTGGCGACCGTGATACAGGACCAGTTTCTGATTTAGATGTACCGGATAATGAAGGATTTGTTGTATAATTGTTTTCATAGAAAAGTAGCCCCACGCGGGAGATTTTTTGTGTGTTTTTTTGTTTTCCCCTCGTGGTCAAGTCACATCCTGGGAGCGTCGGTGAACCTCCTTGTGTAAACAAGTGAATTCCTTTTCCCATCGCTCGCGCGCCCCACATTGTTTCATAATATTTAGTTCTACGATTCGCTTTGAGAAGTAATTGTGTCCGATAATTTTTGTTTGTTTGTCTATTTTTGATCTAAAGTAACGACACTATCAATTATAGGTTTATTTCCTAGATAATGGACAAGTGTTACAGTAACCTATTAGTCTGATGATCTATTACAATTGGCGATCTGGACAGGATTATTATTACAATTGGCACCGGGCATGATCTATTACAGACATATCTTCTTTTTTTTTTTTTTTTTTTTTTTCTATATTCCAACTTACTTCCTCTCGGGCATAGGCTGAGAGCCTTAACATTCACCGCTTTACAATGAACAGTGAAGCCCGTGAGGTCTTGTTCCAGTCTAGGGAGTGAGACATGTGAAGCACGTAGAGCACAACGAGCACCTGCCATCTTGCCTTCACATGAGGCACGGTGCTCACTCATGGCCCGAAACGACCCCATCCCTGAAGCCATCTCGTTCCCGTGCTTCACTGTCTCACCCACTACACTCGGACTCTCACACTTACACACACACAACGCCACCTGTTGAGCAGATAACTCACCAGATTCTATAATATATTGGCTTGAACTCTAGTGGGTGATGATACGTTTTTAATTTTTAGACACGTTGAACATGTGTACAAGAGTTTTTAGACTATATGAATAAACAACACGTCAATAAAATGTTCACCTCAGAAGTAGAAAATCAAGGTAGTCTCCCTTTGTTTGGATGTCAATGTTAAGAAAACAAGCAAAGGTCTGACTACAGAAGTCTATATGAAGCCCACTACCACTGACCAAGGCCTAAACTGGTTTAGCTTTTGCCCTACATTCTATGAAATAAATGTTATAAAACTCTACTAAATAGAGTGTATAGTATATGTTCTAGCTATTCCCTTCTGCATCAAGAATTTAAAGTACTAGATAAATATTTTGTAAGTAACAAGTACAGCCTTTGCTTATTTAAAAAAAGTTCTGAAGTCATTCCTTTGCTCAAAATAGTCCTGCAAAAGTGAATTTCAAAATGTCCCGAAGATAATCAAATATGTAAAGTTGCCTTTTTATGGTCATGCGAGCTACGATCTCAGAAAACATTATTTCCAAAATTCTTCGTTCGAAATTTCCAGCAGTCAACATTAGAATTGTCTTCACTAACGGATGTAAAATTAAATATTGGTTTAATAATTAAGGACCTAATTCCGGATCACATGACTCCTAATATGGTCTACCAATTCACATGTCCTCGCTGTCCTGTGAGGTTGTACGTCGGCTGCTCTACATGAGTTTTCCGATCTAGAATCATGGAACATATTGGGAAGACTGTTCGAACGGGTTGATACCTTCACAAAATGCAATTATCTGTAGTCATGAATCATTCGTTAGAATGTGACCATAATGTCGGTGAAAAGAATTTTAAAATCATTAGTAGATTTTCCAATAAATTTGATACTTTCATTGGAGAGAAGTTTTTTATAAATAAAATCAAACCTGAACTAAATATTTGTTCGTAGTCAGGGTCTAGTGAACCCATTTCAGTCAGTACCAGTTGATTTTTGTTTTCTTTTTTTTTTTTCTTTTTGTAGTGTCTTTTTGTATAGCCTTATATATTTTAGGAAATCAGTTTACATACAATTGAACATTCCCTCTCGTTTTTCACAATTAATCGATTCACGTATTCCCTTTTTTCTATGCTCATTGGCATATTTAGTTTCAAAATAAAATATTTGCATATAAATATTCACTAATAGGCAAGTTTTCAGTATATGTAAAGTCCCTCGTAACATTATCATCCAGTTGGAACGAAGACTCCTCACAAGCTAAACAGTCACTACGTAATGTAACACAATATATTTCTCAACGTTTTATCTGTATGTACAGTACTAGATAGGTTAAGTTTAGACAACTTTAATTTTTTTAATCCTTAATTCATGTTTTAATTCCGTAGTATGCTTTTAATATGGTCAAGTTATTTATAATGTTAATATTCATAACGAAGTGTTTCGCCTTTCATAGGACCGGCCATGTTTTAGAAGCCTGATGATGGACAAGGTTAGTCTGAGATATTGCAAGAAATAAAGAACATAAGAAAATGGGAGTCTGCAGAAAGCTGATTGGGAATGAGTTGTGTTACCGGGCGTACGTCGTGTAAACACGTAAGTTGATGTCAAACGGCGTGGGTGAGGGGGCGGCAGCCACCACCCATAATACTAGGATAGGTTAGGTAAGGTTGTTAGGTTAGGCTAATGTCCTTTCAAAGGGGTATAGTAAACACTAGGATATACCCGGTCAGAATTAGGTGATACGCCCGATAACACAACTTTTGCCGCCGATTGGCCCACACAAGGCAGATCCCTCTCTCATCTAACCCTAATTATAAGGCCTAATTATAAGCCCAGCTCACTAACACCATTAGGACTGACCTCATCAAAACAGTCATAGGTCAGAAAACGGGGGTCTGCAGAGCGCCAATTGGCCTGCACCTGACAGATCCCCCTCACACCCAACCCATCTCGTCCATATGCCTATCTAATTTTATTTTAAAGCTACCTATCGTTCTTGATCCCACTATAGCACTTGGTAGCCTATTCCACCTATCTATAACTCTGTTACTAAACCAATATTTGCCTATATCTTCTCTGAAAAGAAATGTATCTAATTTGAAACCATTTGATCGAGTTATTTCGCTATCACTGAGCTTTAGTACATTGTTCATTTCCCTTTTTTTAATCCCACTAACACACTTGAACACCTCTATCATATCCCCTCTAACTCTGCGTCTCTCTAACGAATGTACGCCTAATTTCTTCAACCTTTCTTAATACGGAAAATTTCTAATATTATGAATATGTTTTGTCATTCTACGTTGTACTCTCTACAATGAATCTATGTCCATTCTGTAATAAGGACACCAAAATTGAACAGCATAATCCATATGGGGTCTCACTAATGACAAGTAAAGTTTTAAGATAACATCAGCAGTTCTGTTACACTCCTAGAGATGAACCCGAGAATCCTGTTTGCCTTTTTACGAACGATTATACACTGTTTTCTAGGCTTCAAATTATTGCTAACAAACACACCTAGATCTTTCTCAAAGTCTGAGTTTTATAGTTTCATATTAGCTAGTTTATATTTAACATTTGTATGCATCTTCCCTATCTTTAATACCTTGCATTTGTCAATGTTAAACTTCATCTGCCAATTTACTGACCATTCGTGTAAGGTATCTAGATCCCTTTGGAGGCACTATATATCGCTATCTGAATCCATTTTTCTCCCCATTTCGGTATTGTCTAGTTATACTAGTTATACTAGTTATATCTAAATCAAGGTCATTTATGTACAGTATATAACAAACAACAGAGGACCTAATACAGATCCCTAGGGGACACCACTTTTGACTGCTCCCCATTCTGACTTGGTACCATTTATACTGACTCTCTGCTTCCTACCAATTAGCCATGACCTAATCCATCCCAACAACGACCCACCTATTCTATGCGCCTCAACTTTTCTCATCAATCTCTCATGAGGGACTCTGTCGAAAGCTTTACTGAAATCTAAATATATAATAATATATGACTTGTCATTATCTACTGCTTCATATACCTCTGAGAAAAAAGCTAAGCAAATTAGTAAGGCAAGAACGTCCCTGAGTCCCATGCTGAGAAGAATTGATTAAGTTAAATGTTTCTAAGTGGTTTCTAATTTTCCTAGCAATAATTGACTCTAGTAGCTTTCCTATGATTGATGTGAGACTAATGGGACGGTAATTGGATGCTATTGATTTTTCACCTTTTTTGAAGATCGGAACTACACTTGCAAGCTTCCAAGCTTCTGGAACTACACCTGTTTCTAATGACTTGTTAAATAGAAAAGTTAATGGGTAACTTAACTTATGTCTGCATTTGTTTTAATACTCTAGCATATACCTCATCAGGACCAGGCGATTTCTGATGCTTCAGTCTGTCAATTTCCTAAAACACATAATATCTACTTATACTAATCGTACTTAACCTATTTTCTATACTATCGCTATATACCTTAAGGACTTCTGGAAACTGTGCCAAATTTTCATTAGTGAAAACGGAAAGAGATTGACTATTTAATGTACTGCACATTTCTAAATCATTTTCTGTAATTTCTCCTATCGAAGTTTTAAGGGGACCAATTACATATCTAACCTTGGATTTACATAGATGGTAAAAAGCTTAGGGATTATTTTTTGAGTCGTTGGCAACCCTGATTTATTTTGTTTTTGTTTTCTTTCCTAATATCATTTTGTACCTGTCTTGATAGATTCGGATAGTAAGCAAGTAGGTGAATTTCGTCTTTCTTGATTTTTCTATATATTCCTCTCTTTTTTTTTTTCCCTAGAAGATCTAATAGTCTATTATTCATCCATTTGGGTTGGTTCTGTGTTGATCTAAATTTTCTTTTGGGAATATATTTATTTTGAGCATTGAATACTGACGTAATAAAATTATCGTATGTATCTACCAAGTTTGAAGTCTCTTCCTGACTTAATAAGCTGACAGGTACCCGAGAAGGGGTACACTCATTTGAACACCTGGATCGACTTAATTGTATGACCATAGGGTCCGCTAATAGGGCTCTTCTTAGCCCACCATAATCGGCTTTTCTAAAGTCAGGTATTAACACCTAACGAGCGGCCTAGGCGGTATTTTATATGTACCGCCCAGCGGGGTGTTTTTACCCTAAATAGGGTTGTTTACGTGATCATTTTCATGCCTAAATAAGACCCAGAGCGTAAAACAAGTATCTATCCCTGAAAGGGCATAAACAGAGCTTTCCAATGACACCCCAACCATCCTTGTACGACCGCTAGTTTTCTTGCAACGATCGTGCAACACGAGTGCAAAAACCATGTAATTAGGTACTTTCCCTACATAATTCCCTGTGTAGCGAGTGTGAGGGGGGAAGGAAGGGTGGTTTTCACTTCAGTTGTTGGCCCACCGCGGTGGTGTGCGACGTTCATAGCCTTACTACGCTCCTCACACCGCTCAGCTCTCTCTCTCTGCAACATTACGTGCTGAAAATGACACACGACATAAGTTGTGAACCGCCATTTTGTCCAAATTTCTTTCACACGACATAAGTTGCGCGCCGCCAATAAAGGGTTAATGTCGTATTCTCTCTGGTATTAACTTTCCATTGTATATTTAAATTAACAGAATGTGGTTGCTATATCCTAGGTGGTCTTTAATCTCTACATTATTTATTGTATGTTCATTGTTACTGAAAACTAAATCGAGAATATTATTACCTCTAGTTGGCGTATCTATGAACTGAAATAAAAAACTATCTTGTATTACCTCAATAAACTCTTCAAAATCAGAGTCGCCTATTTGATGCTGCCAGTATATTTGTAAAATTAAAATCCCCCATAATGCACACATTGCTAAACCTTTATGCCATTTTAATGTCCTCCCATAATGATGTACCGTCATTTCTACTCATATTTGGCGGTCTAACATAACTCCAATAACTATGGTCTCACTACCTTCGTTAACCTCTACCCAAACACTTTCATTATCATTATTAACTTAAATTTAGTCTAATACTTGTTTTAGTACAGCTTATTAATGTACTCCTGACAAACACTGCTATACCGCCGCCCCTCCTACTTGTTCGGTCATATTTAAACAAACTATATCCCGGTATATCAAATTCTGCTAAGAAATGCCTGGATTCTGTATTAATCCACGTTTCTGTTAGCGCTATAATGTCTATATTTGCTTTGCTAACAAGTGCTCTAAGTTCGTTCATTTTGTTGCATAGACTCCTACAGCTTGTGTAATATACTCTCAATTTACTTTTATTATTTATACCCAATTTACCTTTATTTCTAACTAAATTTCCATCTTCCGTTGCACCATCACTACCATCACTAGCAATATAGTCATAATATTTAGCATGAGACTGAATATTCTTATCGCTTTCGCCTGACGCTAAACATTTGCCATTTAACCTCACTTTTACTCTCTCAATATTGCTGTTCAAAACCCTGCAACCACCCTATCTAAAGAACTAGCTAATGTGGAAACCCCTAATCGTGAAAGATGAACCCCATCTCTTGCATACATTCTATCTTTCCCATAGAAAAGATCCCAGTTATCAATGAATGGTATTACTTTTCCCTTGCAATATTTCTCCAACCGGCAATTGATACCAATCGCCCTGGATGTCCATTCCTTGGGAACTCCTCTTCTAGGTAGGATACAATGTACTACAGGGATCCCTCCCTTCCTCCTAACGGTCCTAACCTTTACTAACACATCTCAATACTGCTGCAGCAGTTCCTCACTTCTACCCTTACCAACATCGTTACTCCCGGCACTGAGACAGATAATGGGGTTATCTCCACCATCTTCCAAGATGTGGTCCATCTTCTCTAAAACCCTCCCAACTCCATGGCCAGGCAGACACACAACCTTCCTAAGTTTTGTGCGGGTAGCCCTAACTAAATGTCTTACCATGGAGTCGCCCACAATCGACACAGACTTACCTTCTCCTCGAGACACAGACTTACCTTTACCTCGGGAGGATCCAGCAGCTGCAGGTGGAGAACGCCTGGTGGTGGCAGAAGCTCCCTTGGTGGTGGTGGTAGTAGGTACAGCGTCAGCGGTAGGAACTGAGTCGGTGGCAGGCACTTCGGCTAATCCTCCCTTATCCTGACTATCAAAACTCACATTCGTCTTGCAAAGGAGAGAATGTAATTGTCACACTCAAACCTACTCTATTATCCTGCTTCTTGAGTGTGACTTTAACACCCGTATTTTTAACAACCTGCCATGAATCAATTTTTTTCATCAATTTCCTCCCTTTTCCTCTTACTCGACTTAATTTCCCCTTGGCTAAGCTTGAAATCTAGATTTTCTTCCTTAATTAAACAAATCCAGTTCCCACTGAAGTTTTACATTAACCTCCCTTAGAGCCAAGACCTCTTCCTTCACCCCAACCATCTCTTCCCTTACCTGGAGAATAAGATGATGCAGATCAATAAAGGACTCACACTCCATACCTGCCATGATCCCAAAAAGCTTAGCGACGTGCAAACAACTAAGTACAGAAAATACAAGCAAGTATACTAACAGCTAAACACTGAGCTAAAACACTTTTTTTATAACACGGGTGCACTGGCGCAAACACAGGTAAGAGTGTATGGCCACTAAGGTCACGGGTAAGGTGTCCAAGCAGGAATTCAGATTAACACGACCTTCCCCTGTCACTGACTGAACTGAACTAAAGACGTCAAGATAAATACCGTCGTTGCTCTGATCCTTCTTTTTATACTATATATATATATATATATATATATATTTATATATATATATATATACAGTATATATATATATATATATATTGTCACTTCCAGCATATATGTCAGCTGTAAGTGTTTATTTTAACTTGTATAATTCACGAGGTCTATTGTGAAGGGCCTTGGGAGAGGCTAGTTGCTGGCTATCCCTCTTCCTATCTTCCTTCGTGGCTAGCAGGACGGCGCCTGTAGTCTGTGTGGCCGGTTGGCTAGTACTATAATTAATTAGTTTATTTAGCCCTTGTGCAATTATTTCGTTTATCATAAGTTTACACAATTTTGTCTTATGTTTTACATGATTACTTTGTATTGCTAGTGAGAGCCCAGGCTGCCTAGTTAATTATATGTTCTGGCGCTCCCCGTTTCCCTCCCTCGCTTTGCTGTGGGCCGCGAGAGCTTACTTCAGTTCTGACCCTCGCTATAACAAGATCACTGTCTGGTGTTGTTAAGCTTGCTTCCTTTTGTTTCCCTTAAATACCGCATTTATCTATTTTGTTTCTTAGTAGATCGAAACAGAGCAGGTCTGGAGTCATATTAAGTATATTGTTTTTGTTTTAATCTTAGTAGTTTAATTACTAGAGTTTATTTCGTTTACACTGCATTCCTTCCTCTGGCAAATATAGATTATAAGCTTCACACTGTTCTTCCATGTTCTGGTCCATTATTCTGCTGCATTGTTTTACCATTATTAGATTTGCATATTATTCATGGTTGATATCACCGGGGGGATTGGGTGGCTGGACTGTTTATCTCTGTTTTTGTCAGGCCTTTGAGTACTGAGGTTGCTGGGTGTGTGGTAGGCTAAGCCTTTTTCCAACACACAGCATCCTTTGACTCGGGTCTTATCCAACCCTTTATTGGGTGGCAGCCAGCCTCCAACTTCCCCAGGATATCAACCCTTGTGCCTTGTTTATTTTTTAGCAGCAATACTTTCGGTGCAGTCAGGGACTAGGGGTAGAGCCTGTTACTAGGTGAGGTTGTCCCCATTGCACTCGTTTGCATTGAGCTAACCCCAGATGATGTTGTAAGGGTTAAGTCATTAAAGTTGTTTACCCCTTACAACACCACCGCCGTGCTGTGCTGAAGAGAGCCACTCGGTGTATTATTAGGACATAGGCTAGGGATAATAGGCTTGGCACAGAGGTTTATTGCACTGGACTTTCCATGGGTTTTTGCTCTGTATTGTTCTCAATTCCTAAGCGATTGGACATGATATAGATTGTTCTGAGAGTCTAGTAGTGGTATGGTTAGGTAATATTTGGGCAGTTTAGAATAACCTTAGAAGTTTTCTTGCATTCTACACGCATTGTGTACTAGACTTGGGGACAATAGATATTTGTGTCTCCTTGTTACTGCTTTAATAAGCAAAGAGGAAGATAACCATTTTTCCTAGAGAACCTGCGTGTCTTGGTGTTTGAGTCAGATATTAAGAGCGTGTCTGTTGCAGGGTAGTACGGTGCTGTGGGCTAGGCTATTAGAGCATCTGGTTGCCCCGGCTCCCCTCGTAACAATATATATATATATATATAGAAAGATATATAGATATATATATATATATATATATATATATATATATATATATATATATATATATATATATATATTTTCTGACATACGGAGCCCTGTATGTGTTTATTTAAGAGTTAGAATTAAGAGGTGAAGGAGTGCCGAATTACCCAGGCGGCGAAGCAGACCAGCGAGTGGAAACCAGCTCGCCTGCATACCAGCAAACAAGCCTTCACACCTGCGTGCGTCATATGGGACCCTGCAAACTACTTCGATGACCCGAAGCTATGACGGTAAACGACGCCATTGGACCACGCACCTGCTACGCAACTAGAGGAGCTGTGATTGGGGCGCGCACCATCCCCCGCCTCCTGATTCGTTCCTACACCATCATTGCATAGTATATAAGACCCGAGTAGTGGGCATTCAAATCAGTCTCATTTGGAGTTGGGAAGGTGAACTTGCAGCTGGAGGAAGACTGGGTGAAGTATTATAATGGGATTGTGACTGTCAGTCAGATTATATAAGTGTGTGTTAAGTGTGTTCGGTGTAAACACTTACGTTATGTTGGTTAGTGAGATATGTGATTGGGAATTAATGTTAACGCTACTATTATGTACTTAACTATTTTAGTTGACTGACTTGTGGACTAAAGCAACTCTTTAAGTAATTGGGTTATGATAAAAGTAATACTATTGTTTTATATTAATACTTGCGAGTTCTTTAATTTTCTTTTAATTAAGCTTACATTGCTGGTAAGAACAAGAACGGTGATACCTATTGTCTCATATTAGTAATATCGCCTTAGACTAACATGGCTGTTTTAATGTTACTTCTAGTGATTTCCTAAGCTGAAGAAAATTCTTTTAGCTTCAAAATATTATTTTTGCTTTTCATATTATTTGAGTGAGACCTGAATCGAATCTATGAAGCGATCCTGTAACTTAATTTACTCATAATCAAACCTCAATGTTACGTGGTTAAGAAATACATTTATCTAATTATTAAATATATATCTAACTTTTTATGTGACTGATATTAATCCTGATAATAATAATAAAATACTATTAACGTAAAACAAGAACCAAGAATAATAACTACATTAAATATAAATAAAAGGACATATAAGAAAACTATCTATTCATTTCAAAAAGGGTAAGAGACAGAAATATTCTTACCTTAATATATATCTTTCAAGACTTGATATATAATTAATAGTCCTTCTTTAGATATAACTTCTTCGGTTCATAACCATAGCCTACTAAGCTTCGGTTAAATAATAATTCTTTATAAATACTACATGACTTTAATTAGTTTCAGTATTTTTCCATAATTAAAGAGTATCAGTCAATAAAGGATACCAAGTCCTAAGATCCAAAAGGAAAGGAAGCAACAACAGGAAATAATTTTATTATATTTTACTTTTGTTTTGCCTTCAGCTGACTGTACCTTAATATATATCTCTGTGTTATCTAGATTCATCAAGTTAACCACTTGAGGATCAAGATACGTATCAATATATATACAGTGATAAAGAGCTTAAAAACAGACCATAAATAAATGTAAGCGTATTTCAATGGAAGAGGATTACGAGAGCTTGAGGAAGCGATTGGATTATTGAAATATGTTGATCTTTTACGAGAGGTTGCGTCCACAATATAATCTACAGTAAGTCAAAATAACACAGTCAATGAGGAAAGCCTAAATATATCTTAAAACAGTTTGTTGAAGGAGAATCGAAAAGGAACAGGAACTATTTTGAGACAAGTTTATATCATTGACGGCAAAACACCCTATTGAATAAACGGTGACAGAATATGAATGATGAACATATGTTTTCCGTTCCCAGAAATCTAATTATGTTTGCAACTCATTTGCGCGTCGTTATTTCATGTTTTAGGTTCAGCTCAAAGCCAGGCTGTGGACATGTGGCATAGGGCGGTGGACTGTGAATGTGCGGGGGTGGCAGCATGTTAAAAGTGGGAATGATATGTGGAGATTGAATTAATGTAAATGTGAACACATAATTATGTTGCCTGCACCTTCACGTGATGGGAGAGGGAATGTGTTTTTTAATGTGGAAGGATCTTTATTATTTATGTATTGGTTTTATTCTATTATGAATTATATATGTCCATTTACGATATACTGTAATAATTATTAAATCCTAATGAAATTGGAAGTGCATTGTTGGGTTGAAAACTGTTGATGATTGGCGAAATTTGACTTTTGATGCACGATATTCGTGTTCACTATTGGGTGTATGTTTACAAATATAGTATAATAATAACGCAACAATATATAATTACGCCGACACAGAGCCATTATCGTCATCCTAGCCCAAATCCCAATTCCTTAGCCCTCCAAGCTCAAACTTCACTCTATCCTATCACTACCCCTCCCATTATCCCCCAGAACTGCTAAAAAGTCAACATACCACCTCATTCTTTCCCATAATTCTCCTTAACTCTTTCAATACCGGTACCGTCCTTTTCATTAAATTCTGGCAACTATTAGATGGTGTTATTCAGCTTAGAAAGGACCTCTTACAATTAAAAGGCCATAGACTTTCTTAATCATTCCTTTTAGCTTCACAGTGCCTTCCTAAGTTGACTAAAATAATTTAATTGTTGCCAGCATATGATGAAAGGACGTCACCCCTTCATTTACCTCCATCGGGTACAGATCACTCCACATCCTCTGCCTCCCACCTTCAATACCAAAAATATATCCTGTTCCAAAGAGGTACTCCAGAAATCGAGAACCCTAACCTCTGTAACTCAAAAAGGGCTAGAGCAAATAGGCTATACATGTCCACACTTCTTTCCTGGCTGACCCCCTCCAAATGGTAGAAGTATTAGCTCGATTATTGTAGTCGTTTGTAAGTTGTAGAGGTTAATGTTCAAGTCATAACCTACTAATTTGGAATAGGGCATAGTATACCCTTTTCCTCTTCCACTCCCTTCGTTTTTGTTTTCGTTTTGTTTTTATATTAATCTCCCACTTTCATTCCTAAAATAAATGAAATTTACATGTATCCCTGTTTACCCATACACTAAATAGAGTCCTCACAATTATTCCCACTGTATCCCTTCTAGTCCCTCATTACATCCCCTTCCATTTAAGTCCTCCAAAAATTATCCTCCCAACCTCAATATATATTCCCTTTTTTTTCCTACTTCAACTCTCCCAGCCATTTCTCTCCATTAATGTATCTACCCCATCAATGATTCACACATAATACTATTATATCATACCCCTCTCAAGTTCAACATCTTTCCCCCACCAATCCTACCATTCATTACCCCCTTTTCCAAGTTCATACATAAACACCTCCCCTACCCCAACTCCCCCCACCCCTCCCTCACCAACCCCCACGGCCATTCCTCCCAAAATCACATGAGTTCATTAGTTTATTTAATTGATCAAAGGTTGTGATTAGCATGCTAGATGGAATTTACATGGACCTAATTTTTGATATGTTGCAGTTTACGTTGATTACATCAGGTAATCAACAAACTGGAGGGCGGGGTTCAGGTGCTTTGATAAATGTTGAATTATATATTTGCTTTCGGGTCAGAGGGTGAGGGGGAGTGTGTGTCTATAATAGTTAGATGTTTGTGTTTATGTTCCTAATTATATATATATAAAGTATATCTCACTTATACACGTAAGCTAATACATGTTTATATACTCCCATTCGGAATCATTCTCCAAGTAGTATTTCCCTTCTCCTTAATATGAATTGGAGAAGGTTAAGATTTCTTTATCACGCCGTGGTGTAGTGGATTAAACGCTTGGACACTCGTTCTAAATGTCGGAGGTTCGATCCCGGCTGGGAGTATATATATATATATATATATATATATATATATATATATATATATATATATATATATATATATAGATATTTATATATATACATACCGGTATATATATATATATATATATATATATATATATATATATATATATATATATATATATATATACAGTATATATATATATATATACCAGTATATATATATAAAAAAAACACAAAACTAAAATTATATATATCTCAACCCCGATTTCATCACACAGAACTATATATAACAGTACGACTGGCATTAATAATTAACCGTTATAACTCAGGGTAGTATTACAATATACACGGTAATTACCATGGACCATTATGCAGCAGTGGTGGGCCTCATCCTGGTCAATACTGCCTCACTAACCAAGCCTCAACACACACACATACACACACTCACACAGGGTATTCTCGGACGGACCTAACATTAGTTTACCCTCGTATGACCGGCAAATACCGCAGTGCAGCATTTTATATTTTATCTATATTTAACCCGATCAGTATCGGTGACGCCCTTAACCCTTTGGCTGCGGCTATGTTTGGGCTATTTAGGGCATATTCAGGCACTCCTGAATGATAAATCAAGCATCTGCATTAAATGAAGTGTATTCTGCCGAAAACTAGGCGAAAATAGCGTCAAAATGACACCAGAACGGACCGTATACGTGGTCTGGTTCACCCGCAGTGATCCCAGTGAAACGCGGGAACCCCGCTATTATGTAACACTCGCTCGCTTGGCTACACTGATGAGAGAGACAGAGAGAGACTCACCCGAGACACAGCCTAGCTCAGTGAGCCGCTCGGTGCTTTGAGGGTCGGAGGTGGGCCCCTCACGCTCCCACCCACTGACACTCTATTTTTACGTTTTTTATAGGCTTTTAACCCCTAACTAGCGGCCCACAACATAAGTCGAGTATAATATATTTGGACTATCTGGCGGCGCGCGACATAGGTCGTGTGGCAATTTCAGCACGTAATGTTGCTGAGAGAGAGATACAAGTGGTGGCAGGAGAGTAGCGAGCGTATGACTGCTCCAGACCACCGCGGCGAACCTACTGACACGAATCCCACCTCCTCCCTCCCTCTCTCACTCGCTACATACTGAATTGTATGGGGAAAGTACCGAATTACATGCTTTTTGCACTCGTGTTGCGCGGTTGTTGCAAGAAAACTAGCGGTCATAAAAGGATCGTTGTGGTGTCATTGGAAAGCTCTGTTTATGCCCTTTCAGGGATAGATACTTGTTTTACGCTCTGGGTCTTATTTAGGCATGAAAATGATCACATAAACAGCCCTATTTTGGCTAAAAACACCCCGCTGGGCGGTACATATAAATAGACCGCCTAGCCCGCCAATAAGGTGTTAAAGCCTGGAAATTGCTGTAACTTGCCAAAACATTCCAGAACGTCACCCGCTGCGAAAGGGTTAATATCATATTCCGGCAAATATTATATGATATTACCGGCTTGGTAGTATAGTGGAAAATGTCTCGGTCTCCCACCACGGTGGGTGACCCGAGTTCAATCCCAAGCTCGGGCTTGAAGGTTTTTCGCATACACTGGTAGCCGGTACTGTTTCCCTTGAGCAAGAAAATGGGTAATAATGTCTCGCAATAAATTTCGGTCGAGCGCTATTGAATCTCAGAGCGAGGGCTAGAGGGAAATTACGCTGAATAAGTAACCTGAACATTATTATTGTTGTTATTAATTAGCTTATGAAGGACCTCTAACAATGAAAAGGTTACATATCATCTCAATTAATCCTTTTAGCTACCACAGATCCTTCCAAAGCTCGTATAATAGTTGCCAGAATATGATGAAGAAGGCTTCACCGGTACTGAATGGGTTAATATTTCTGGCAAATGCCAAGATTTTATATGCACCTGGATTGTATACACTATGTATTATAGGTCTAAATGTCGTATTCCAATGCTTATTTATTAGTAGGTGTTCCAGAGATGTGGCAACCGGCAAATAGCTTCTATTTTACCTGACCTGGAACAGATTATATATATTTACTTTTGTCCCTACAATCAAATTAGTATTTTGATTTTTATCATAATCACGGCGTTGTCTTATTGAGAGAGAGAGAGAGAGAGAGAGAGAGAGAGAGAGAGAGAGAGAGAGAGAGAGAGAGAGAGAGAGAGAGAGTACAAAGGAGTACAAAGGAAATCAAGCAACAACAGATCTAGTGACCCTTCTAGGTTGCTTGTCCTCCAAAACACTGAGGATCAAGTGTCCAAACAGTGGTCTAGAGTGGGTAAGGGAACATTGGAAAGCGAATTACTGCCCTGGAACTAATGTCCGTGTTCAGGATTAGGAAGTTAGTAGGGGACAGATGGGTTAGTAACTGAGGGGGGGATAAAATAAAGTTATTCATTTACAAACGCAGTCAGTCGCGGGTTTGATGCGAGATATTTGTCTAGGCGGAGTTTAAATGAATCAACGGTGATGCAGTCTATAACGTTTCGGGGAAGCCCATTCCACAAGTTGACAACTCGATTGAAGAAGAAATTCTTAGATTCGTGTGAGTTAAAAGATTTACCAATAATTTTGCAACCGTTTCCCCGCGTGTAATTAGCTTGGTCGATAGTGAAGTACTTACTACAGTTCATATTGTCGATGCCTTTGATGATTTTGAACACTTGAATTAAGTCACCTCTTAATCTGCGCTGGGTTAAAGGAAATAGATTTAATTCTCTAAGACGCTCTTCGTATGGTTTGTTCTTTAGGCTAGGTATCATTTTGGTAACTCTACGTTGAACTCGTTCTAGCTTGTTTATATCTTTTTGGTAATAAGGGCACCAGGATTGAACGCAGTATTCCAGAAGAGGGCGGACTAAGGAATTGTAAAGGGTTAGGATAACTTCTTTGGATTTATGCTCAAATGACCTGCCTATAAAGCCAATTATTTTGTTTGCGTTCTTAACAACTTCTGAACATTGTTGACTCGGTTTTAGGTTACTCGATATTGTTACTCCCAGATCGGTTTCTCTGTTTACATTCTTAAGCTGAATGCCATTCATCGAATAGTTTGCTTTCTCATTTAGGTATCCGATATGTAGTACTTTACATTTATCCGCATTGAAACTCATTTGCCAAATTTGGGCCCAACATGACAATTTATCTAGATTGTGTCGCATATCGTCAACTTGTTCTTTTGAGAGTACGCTATTTGCAATTTTTGTATCGTCAGCAAATTTTGAGATTGTACAGGTGAGACCCTCATCTATGTCGTTGATGTAAATTAGAAAGAGAATTGGTCCTAGTACCGATCCCTGGGGTACCCCGCTACTTACATTGGTCCATTTAGATGCCTTACCGTTTATGACTACTCTTTGCTTTCTGTCGCTGAGCCAATTTTCTATCCATTTCAACACACCGTCTTGTATTCCATGCGCTTTTAGTTTTAGCAGTAAACGTTTGTGGGGAACTTTGTCAAAGGCCTTTTGAAAATCAAGGTATATAATATCTACAGCTTTACTCTCATCGTAGAGGTTGAGGATATCGTGGAAGAAGTCTAAGAGGTTTGTTAAACAGGAACGTTTTTTACGAAAGCCGTGTTGAGTATCTTTAAGTATGTTATTTTCCTCTAAGTGATTTACGAGTCTGTCTCGTATGACCGTTTCTAGCATTTTACAAACAACTGAGGTTAAGCTAATTGGACGATAGCTACTGGGTAGGGATTTGCTGCCTTTTTTATATCGGTGTTACGTTGGCTAGCTTCCACTGATCGGGCATAGTTCCAGACTGCAAGGATTTATTGAGTAGTAATGTCAGTGGTTTGGAGAGCTCATCCTTAGCTTCCTTTAGAACTCTAGGCGAGATTTTATCAGGTCCAGGCGTTTTATTTACCTTGAGTTTATCTAAACAATTCAATACTTCTCTCTCTGTAACGGTGATATTGCTTAGAACATCTGAATTATCAATCTGAATCGGCGATGGTGTAGGGATATCACTGAGGTCTTCTGTTGTAAAAACTGATGCAAAGAAGGTATTGAGGGCATTACTCATTTGTACTTTGTCTTTGGTGTATTCTCCATTTTCATCGACTAACGGTCCAACAGTTGAAGTAACTACTTTTTTCTTTCTGATATAACTATAGAATTCTTTCGGGTTTGTTTTACTTTGATTCGCAATATGTAACTCTAAGGTCTTTTTACTTTTTCTTAATTAACTTTTTGGCTTTGCGTCGTACCTCTACAAATTTCAGCCGTTCTTCGTCATTTTGTGAGGATTTTAATCTATCATTAGCAAATTTTTTAGCAAGCAGGCAGTTTGAAATATCTTTATTCCACCATTTGGGCTTATTATTATGGCCTGGACGCCGTATTTTCGATGGTATGCAGTCTTGCACTGCTTTTAGGGAAGTGGCTTCGAATAACTTCCAAGATGTATTTATGTCGTTATTGTGAATTAAAAAGCTCCAGTCAGTTTCTTTAAACATAGCTCTTTAATTTATGGAAGTTTGATTTCTTGAAATTAGGGACTTTTTCGATGCTACTATTTGGTTCGTTACTAGTAAACTTTAAAGTGAAAGTTATCGTACGATGGTCGCTGTTACTGAATTCATCACCAACATTCAAATTCTCTATTAATTCTTCTTTTGTTGCAAGTACAATGTCAAGAACGTTATCACCACGGGTTGGCGTTCGAACAAATTGATAAAGCGAACTCTCTTGCAAGTTCGTATACAAGTCATGTCCGGAGTGTGAAGTAAGAGTATCGCCCCACTTGGTCACAGGTAAATTAAAGTCGCCAAAAATTACGGTATCTTGTGAGTTACTTACATCTGCAATTTGTTCGTAAATTTCTCGGTCAGTTTGCACTGATTGAGCTGGAGGTCTGTATATTAATGCAAGTATTATTTTTGTACCTTTATTATTCTTTATTAGCACAAAAGATGCGTCGACGTTCACAATTTGAGGTTTTGACAAGAGGGTAGGGTTAAGACTTTCTTTGATATAAAGTAAAACGCCACCTCCATTTCGATTTATTCGGCTTTTCTCAAACATTACATAACCGGGAAGTGAATACTCTGCTAAAAAGTATCTATCTTCTGTATTGAGGAGTAGCCTTAGAAAATACCTTATTCAATAACAATGCACCTACACTTATACTTGCAGACTTTAACGCTAGACACCAAGCTTTCCAACATAATACCATTAATCAACGTGGAATTCAACTATTAGCACTACACAACCACAAAAGATTAACTTTTCAAGGCCCAGATTTCAACACAGTTTTCACACCAAACGGTAATGGTAAACCTGACTTAATTTTTTCAAACCAAGCTTTTAATATATTCCATCATGATATTTCCCCAGGGCCACTTTCAGGATCAGATCACATCCCAGTTTTCATGTCAATTTCTTCAAACCCAATTCAAGTCCCATGTCAATCTCATTTTAACTACTCACAAGCAAACTGGGAAGAATTCAAAAATATTTTATCAGAAGACAACTACATACACGACTATGAGGGACAACACTACACACACATAGACCAACAAATTGAGAACCTACAGAACAAAATCATAAATGCAGCCAACACAACCATCCCAAAAACTACATACAAAATCAAACACACTTTCAGACCCTCCATCAGAACACAACGACTCCTAGTGTGCTATCGTCGTCGATTCGAACAGAACAAACACAACCACATACCAGGCCGAGTACGTTACGATCTCTCCAACCTCAGAACTCACATCCTTAACAGCCTGCAATCTGATCATGATGCTCACTGGACTCACCTAGTACACTCAGCAGAACAAAACAGGAAAACTAAGCCCTGGGAATTCTGGCAACATATAAAACGTTTAAAAGGTAATACCACTCCCAGAACATCCTCCCTCACTGTTAATGGCAACAAAATTACTGATCCTAGGGCTATCACAGATACATTTAAACAGACATGGCAACAAGTATACCACCGACACCCCATTGAAAGGCCTGCCGAACAACACATCCGCAATATAGAACAACATCTCACTACCATCCCTGACAACATCTCCCATGACACACACATTAACCTAAACACACTTGACCCTCAAAACATACTCACTGCTCCTATTGTGCCAGACGAAGTAAAATTCATCCTGTCTAAAGCACGGAGAAAGGCGCCTGGTGCCACGGGTATTAATCACCACCTTGTAAAGCACCTACCTAACACTTTCATAACAGCACTCACTCGCCTCTACAACGCCATCCTGGCATCAGGCTACTTTCCCGTCTGCTTCAAGACAGCGACCATTATCCTCATTCCCAAGAAAAACCAAGACAAGACTAATCCACTAAACTACAGACCCATTAGTCTACTTGAGACTCTTGGGAAGACTCTAGAACGTATCATAAACCACCGACTCAGACTATTTCTCGAAGACGAAGGACTCCTCACGAACATGCAATTTGGTTTTAGACAACACAGATCGACACAAGAAGCACTAAACATTATCACAAACTACCTTCACATAAACAAACAGTCCAGACGAAAAAACAAGACAGCCTTAATTACAAAAGACATAAAACGAGCTTTTGACACAGTGTGGCACGAAGGCTTGAAGTACAAAATCTGCGAAAATTTCAACTTCCCATTAATTACTCAGAAACTTCTCTGCAACTTTTTGGATAATAGAACAGCCAAAATTAAGTTTTCTAATCTTTATTCAGATTCATTTCCACTAAACGCAGGCGTACCTCAAGGCTCAGTGCTCGCTCCTACCCTCTACATCCTATACACAAATGACTTTCCCAACCCCACTCACAATGACTCTCTCACAGTAATGTACGCAGACGATGTGACGCAAATAATAAGAGCAGACACAATAGACGCATTGACAAACAGAGCTCAAAGAGAACTTGACAAAGTAGCACAATGGGAGCAAAAATGGCGGATTCAGGCTCATCCTCAAAAATCACACGTCACATACTTTGCCAAGGGACATCTCCGCCCAAGACCCTTATTCCAGAACTCCCGAGCACCTGTCCCTAACCGCACACAAATAAATGTCTCTCCCACAAACAAAGTACTCGGCCTCACATTCGACAAAAACATCCGATTCCACAAACAAGCACAAACTTCCATTGCCATTGCATCAAAATCACTACAAACCATCTATCGTTTCAGAAATGCCTCAATAAAAACCAAGCTTCACTTATACAAAGCACTTATAAGACCTCTTTTGTGCTACGTCCCACTCAGCATTTCACTTTCGGCCCCTACCAACCAACTAAAATATCAAAGAATACAAAATAAAGCACTGAGGTGGATGTTCGGGACTCAGTGGTATGAGTTCCAGACGGCACAACATCTTCACAATCTAGCCCACATCCCCCCTCTAAATACTTATTGGCAGCAATTAGCAGAAAAACAAATTATAAAACTTGAGACCTTTCATGATAACTTCATCCAAATTTTCAACATAATTTTACACCGCCCCTTGTCAAACCTCCTTCACCCCAACAACAGAGAGGCACCCATTCCAATATTCACTTAAAATCAGGATTGGTAGAGGAGGTGGGTCATGCCGGCTCGTCCACAGTCCAGCCTCCCTACCACTCCTGACCTAGATTCCTAGCTTCACTTCCCATTAAAATGTATAATTTCACAGACAAAGTACAAGACAACAACCTTTTAACGTAACTCCTATAATAATAACAGTACAGCCTTCTTACAGGTTCTGCCACTGACAGACTTCCCCAGCAGTACCCCTTTTGACTCAATGCCACCCAAAATTACCTCCCCCTATACCATTTTCGAATACTACCACCCAAAAATACAACCCCAAAACATGCAAGCACTTTCGATCTTATACCATCCAAAATTAACTTGCTCCCCATCCCTTGCCCCCTTCTTGGCAAGCCATCCTGAATCACTAAAGTAACTTCTCCAACTAAATCAACTCAACCCCAGCTCAATTATTCAACTCACGCACGTTGGGTCAAGCCTCGACACCCTATTTCTCCCACTATTATCACTGTCTCTCCTACTTAACCAATAAAAACTTCCCTTCTTTCACCCTCACCCACCTTTTCTATATTCATTCATTCATTCATTCTCTCTCCCTCAGATCTGGTTTCTATTTCCCTTGCTACCTGTACCCCGCTCGCACCTGAGAATCTTTTCCTCTGCCTACCTCTCTCTTTTTTCATATCTTTCACCACCTTTTATTAATATTATATCCCCTCTGGTTAACTCTGCAAAATCAGCTTAATGCTGGCCAGTTGTATTGTGCGTTAAGGTCTGATATAACCCATGTATGTTAGTTGTTAAGATAAGTGGATCACGAAGCATTGGTTGGCTTTCATATTGCCGCTTCCTTTAATTATTAGTGTTCTGCTGGATTAGATAATGCTAGACTAGGAGTCTGATATTATAAGGTATTATTTCCTATGAGTGCTGGCTTTAGTTAAAAGCTGCACGACATACCTGAGAACTGGAGTTGATTGAGTAAATTCTAGTCTGTGTGCCATTGAGAGTAGAGCATGCACGAATGAGGGCTTTTTGCCTATACCATTCTGCACTGTTCTAGTCTCGATTGTTTGTCTTTGAGGTACGCCAGGAGAACGCTTAATACTTCGGTATTAAGGTTTCTCAAGAGAGCTACCCTTCCCTATAACGTAATATTTGACGCACAGACTTAAGATTTGCACTAGGCTATGCAGCATGCCATGCGCACCAGTATCTCGTATAATTGACTCTAGCTAGACTTTATCAGTCACAGTAGACATTAAGTATATTAAACCAATTACTCTTTTTATGTATACCCGTTTATGATTACACAAGCATTTCGCAGCCTAGTTTGATGTATTGAGACACAAACGACTTAGTCTCTTTTTGTTGATAGGAATACTGCATTGTCGTGGCGATTATTATTACTGTTATTGTGTTTAGGATATTCTTGGTTCCGACCGCATTATATATATTCTGCCTTTTTGTGTGCATAGCCTGCACGAGCATTGTTCCGCTGCCTGCCTTTTTGGGTTCCATTTCCGATACGAGCATCTTTATAGCATCTAACATTTAAAGAAGATTCCTTGTTAGTGTTGAAGGACTTTAGTGCACTTTCTTTCATGCAGGAGTGCCTGACATTTATTGATTAAAGTAACGTAAGCTGTAACTTCTCTTACCACCTTACTTTGCATACCATAACCAAGCACCTTCGGTTATAGGTAGTAATAGGCTGTTTTCACATAACATTAAGCCTAGAGTACACGCACATTTATTGAGAGTTTGATAGCCTATTATTGCATATAGAACTCTGTAGAGTATTTGTGTTCTTTGTTCACTGGGAATATACATCAGAGGTTGGAGCTAGCGCTTTCCGTTGTAGCATTTATGCCATTACTAGTCCAATGAATAAGAGCCCTGATATATTTGAACCTCAGTCGTAACAAATGGCGACCTTACCTAGGATTTGGTGAACCTACATTTATTAGCAGGGAACATTTGTTGTTTTGGGGAATATTTTGCGGGGATCAGCAAGATTTTTTTTTTTTGCAACATAGTATAGCCCTTGAGTGTTCCAAGAATTTTTGTGTGTATATCGAGGTATAAGAGTTTGGGGTGCTTCTTTTCTGAATATTGTGGTGAGAATTTGTTGTGAGCATCATGTCTTATACCGGATCAGAGGAGAATGGAGACACAGTACGTATTGTCGAGACTGAGGAACAGCAGTATGATGAAAGGGTTAATCGGGTGAACTGTGAGGAGGATGCTAGGATATTTTTGCAATGGCCTGTTACTTGCCGAGCGCTAGGATCGCCAGGGCAGTGGATGGGGCTACAGTTTATGTATTAGAGTGTGCTTTATTTCATATGAAAGCTTGTGTCATGGGCAGTCCAGAAAGGCTCTTTGTTTTCGCCCATGTCAAGGCTTTATATATTTAATTGTAAAGTATATATTTTATCATTAACTAGTAATGATGGGATCTGGGAGAGAGAGAGGGAGTAGAACAGAGTGAGAGGGGGCGCGCAGTGTTTTTTGTCCCGCTCGATGACGTCACGGCTGGCTGCCTCGCGGGGGTTGGTGGAGAGAGGCCCTTACCATGCTGTAAGCTTTGCTAGTGGTTAGATGACTTGTAACCGCTGTTTTCCCACGCGGCTCGAGCTAGTGCGAGTATATATACAGTTCCTCGCCACTCTCTCCCTCAGATCTGGGTTCTATTTCCCTTGCTACCTGTACCCCGCTCGCACCTGAGAATCTTTTCCTCTGCCTACGTCTCTTTTTTCTTATCTTTCACCACCTTTTATTAATATTATATCCCCTCTGGTTAACTCTGCAAAATCAGCTTAATGCTGGCCAGTTGTATTGTGCGTTAAGGTCTGATATAACCCATGTATGTTAGTTGTTAAGATAAGTGGATCACGAAGCATTGGTTGGCTTTCATATTGCCGCTTCCTTTAATTATTAGTGTTCTGCTGGATTAGATAATGCTAGACTAGGAGTCTGATATTATAAGGTATTATTTCCTATGAGTGCTGGCTTTAGTTAAAAGCTGCACGACATACCTGAGAACTGGAGTTGATTGAGTAAATTCTAGTCTGTGTGCCATTGAGAGTAGAGCATGCACGAATGAGGGCTTTTTGCCTATACCATTCTGCACTGTTCTAGTCTCGATTGTTTGTCTTTGAGGTACGCCAGGAGAACGCTTAATACTTCGGTATTAAGGTTTCTCAAGAGAGCTACCCTTCCCTATAACGTAATATTTGACGCACAGACTTAAGATTTGCACTAAGCTATGCAGCATGCCATGCGCACCAGTATCTCGTATCATTGACTCTAGCTAGACTTTATCAGTCACAGTAGACATTAAGTATATTAAACCAATTACTCTTTTTATGTATACCCGTTTATGATTACACAAGCATTTCGCAGCCTAGTTTGATGTATTGAGACACAAACGACTTAGTCTCTTTTTGTTGATAGGAATACTGCATTGTCGTGGCGATTATTATTACTGTTGTTGTGTTTAGGATATTCTTGGCTCCGACCGCATTATATATATTCTGCCTTTTTGTGTGCATAGCCTGCACGAGCATTGTTCCGCTGCCTGCCTTTTTGGGTTCCATTTCCGATACGAGCATCTTTATAGCATCTAACATTTAAAGAAGATTCCTTGTTAGTGTTGAAGGACTTTAGTGCACTTTCTTTCATGCAGGAGTGCCTGACATTTATTGATTAAAGTAACGTAAGCTGTAACTTCTCTTATTACCTTACTTTGCATACCATAACCAAGCACCTTCGGTTATAGGTAGTAATAGGCTGTTTTCACATAACATTAAGCCTAGAGTACACGCACATTTATTGAGAGTTTGATAGCCTATTATTGCATATAGAACTCTGTAGAGTATTTGTGTTCTTTGTTCACTGGGAATATACATCAGAGGTTGGAGCTAGCGCTTTCCGTTGTAGCATTTATGCCATTACTAGTCCAATGAATAAGAGCCCTGATATATTTGAACCTCAGTCGTAACAACACAAAGACAAAGACACACTAATATAAACCTGCACAAAAAGATGCACTAACATAAACCCACACACAAAGACAAAGACACACTAACATAAACCCACACACAAAGACGCACTAACATAAGTCAACACACAAAGATGCACTAACATAAGTCAACACACAAAGATGCACTAACATAAACCCACACACAAAGACACACTAACATAAACCCACACACAAAGATGCACTAACATAAGTCAACACACAAAGATGCACTAACATAAACCCACATACAAAGACACACTAACATAAACCCACACACAAAGACACACTAACATAAACCCACACACAAAGAAGCACTAACATAAACCCACACACAAAGATGCACTAACATTAACCCACACACAAAGACACACTCACATAAACCCACACACAAAGACACCCTAACATAAACTCACACACAAAGACACACTAACATAAACCCACACACAAAGACACACTAACATAAACCCACACACAAAGAAGCACTAACATAAACCCACACACAAAGATGCACTAACATTAACCCACACACAAAGACACACTCACATAAACCCACACACAAAGACACCCTAACATAAACCCACACACAAAGACACACTAACATAACCCACACACAAAGACACACTAACATAAACCCATACACAAAGACAAAGACACACTAACATAAACCCACACACAAAGATGCACTAACATAAGTACACACACAAAGACAAAGACACACTAACATAAACCCCCACACAAAGACACACTAACATAAACCCACACACAAATACACACTAACATAAACCCACACACAGAGATCACTAACATAAACCCACACACAAAGATACACTAACATAAACCCACACACAAAGACAAAGACACACTAACATAAACCCACACACAAAGACAAAGACACACTAACATAAACCCACACACAAAGACAAAGACACACTAACATAAACCCACACACAAAGACACAATAACATTAACCCACACACAAAGACACACTCACATAAACCCACACACAAAGACACCCTAACATAAACCCACACACAAAGACACACTAACATAAACCCACACACAAAGACACACTAACATAAACCCATACACAAAGACAAAGACACACTAACATAAACCCACACACAAAGATGCACTAACATAAGTACACACACAAAGACAAAGACACACTAACATAAACTCACACACAAAGCACACTAACATAAACCCACACACAAAGACACACTAACATAAACCCACACACAGAGATCACTAACATAAACCCACACACAAAGATACACTAACATAAACCCACACACAAAGACAAAGACACACTAACATAAACCCACACACAAAGAGAAAGACACACTAACATAAACCCACACACAAAGACACAATAACATTAACCCACACACAAAGACACACTAACATAAACCCACACACAAAGATGCACTAACATAAGTCAACACACAAAGATGCACTAACATAAACCCACACACAAAGACACTAACATAAACCCACACACAAACACACACTAACATAAACCCACACACAAAGACACACTAACATAAACCCACACACAAAGATGCACTAACATAAACCCACACACAAAGATGCACTAACATAAGTCCACACACAAAGACAAAGACACACTAACATAAACCCACACACAAAGACACACTAACATAAACCCACACACAAAGATGCACTAACATAAGTCCACACACAAAGACACACTAACATAAACCCATACACAAATACAATGATACACTAACATAAGCCCACACACAAAGAAAATGATACAATAACATAGGCCAACACTCAATGATACACTAACATAAGCCACACACAAGACAATGATGCACTAACATAAACCCATACACAAAGACAATGATACAATAAGCCAACACTCAATGATACACTACCGTAAGTCCACACACAAAGACAATGATGCACTAACATAAGCCCACACACAAACACAATGATGCACTAACATAAGCCAACACACAATGATACACTAACATAAGCCCATACACAAAGACAAATATGCACTAACATAAATCAACACACAAAGACAATGATACACTAACATAAGCTCACACACAAAGACAAAGATGCACTAACATAAACCCATACACAAAGACAATGATACAATAACATAAGCTAACACACAATAATACACTAACATAAGCCCACACACAAAGACAATGATACACTAACATAAGCCCACCCACAAAGACAATTATGCACTAACATAAACCCATACACAAAGACAATGACACAATAACATAAGCCAACACACAATAATACACTAACATAAGCCCACACACAAAGACAATGATACACTAACATAACCAACACACAAAGACAATGATATACTAACAATAGCCCACACACAAGACAATGATGCTCTAACATAAACCCATACACAAAGACAATGATACAATAAGCCAACACCTAATGATACACTAACATAAGTCCACACACAAAGACAATGATGCACTAACATAAGCCAACACACAAAGACAATGATACACTAACATAAGCCCACACACAAAGACAATGATGCACTAACATAAGCCCACACACAAAGACAATGATGCACTAACATAAGCCCACACATAAAGACAATGATACACTAACATAAGCCCACACACAAAGACAATGATGCACTAACATAACCAACACACAAAGACAATGATACACTAACATAATCCCACACACAATGACAATGATGCACTAACATAAACCCATACACAATGACAATGATACAATAAGCCAACACTCAATGATACACTAACATAAGTCCACACACAAAGACAATGAAGAGACATTGGGGAAGAGACATTTGGGCAAGTCTCCTAACGGTGTAGCCTCTGTTCACCTAGCAGTATAAATAGGAACCTGGTATAAGTGGACGAAGTTGTGACGTCCCATCTGGGGTTGGTGATTGGTTACAAGGCGAGATGGGTGTGAGACTGGTACCGTAGTGAGAATGGTACCGTTCAGGTTAACCCTAAGCCTTCGTATCCAGATGTCGCCAATTGGCTAAAATACAGACTACACACACATCCACAGCCATTCTAACGATATATGAAACGCTTAACTTGCATTTCAAGCATTACATTCCCAGTTAAGGAGGCACGATAATAATGAGCTTAGCTCGCATTGCGTGGATTCCCCTTGACGAACAAGTAACTGAGTAACTAACATAAGCCCACACACAAAGACAATGATACACTAACATAAGCCCACACACAAAGACAATGATGCACTAACATAAGCCCACACACAAAGACAATGATACACTAACATAAGCTCACACACAAAGACAAAGATGCACTAACATAAGCCCACACACAATGACAATGATACACTAACATAAGCTCACACACAAAGACAATGATACACTAACATAAGCTCACACACGAAGACAAAGATGCACTAACATAAACCCATACACGAAGACAATGATGCACTAACATAAGCCCACACACAAAGACAATGATGGAAGAACAGTATGCTGGAAACTTTGTTGTGAAGCGTAACAACCAAAGGTTCAATCAGGTTGATCCTGACCAAAGTCAAGAATGGCTGAATGGTATCGGGAAGAAGAGAGGCGGAATCATAGGCATAACCAAAACATGATCTGCACTGAGTAGATGGGCGCTCTCTTACAACCTACGGTCGCATATCTCCAACGAAACAAGAGCTGTTTACGGCCTGGATTATGATGATGACTACTTGCACAACGAATCCTTCAAAGGAAGGCAAACGCAAGACAGCCGTGATGAGGACAGTCTTCTGGCAGCACTGAAGTCATTCAATCTATTCTCAGATGAGGCATGTGACGATCTGCAGAACATTGCAACAAAGAACATTGCCACAAAGGAAATTGAAAACGACCTACTAGGTGTGCACTCAAAAGGACAGGAGAAGTTGAACAACTTCATCCAAGAGAGGTTCATTGCTCCAGAACTGAGACAGGTCAAGTTCCGAAATCCTCTACCCAAAAACAAGGCGCTCACATTTGCTTCACTCTATGAAGTGAAACACAAAGATTCCAGACAGAAAGGTATTGAGAAGTCCATCAAAGCAGATAAGCATCGACGCGCCTGATCACTGCCTACGAAAGTGGCCGACGTGTAAACCTGTCAGAAGTACTGATGCATGAACTTTTAACAGTCCCCCAGGCTCTAGCTGAGATCAAACAGTAGACTTCGATCTGGATTAAAAGCAGACTTGGCTTTTCTCAGTACCGGTACCTTGTTTGCCTGCCTAGTGTTGTAACCTCTCTTTAATGTAGGGGCAGAAGGGTCTTGTTTTCGTTTAGGTAGTCCTATGGCCTTCTCGACTTCCCTATCCCATCACACACACACGCACACACACACACACAAACATACACACATGCACTCAGATGCAATAACACATGCGCTCAAGCGCAATAATATACACATGCACTGGAACTTGCAATTACACAAGCACTCACTCATAAACGTACATACAGTACATACATAATACAAATGTTTGTTCACACATTCTTGCAGTTCTAAACACACACTTGCATGACATCATCAGTACAGACCATAACTTAAAGCTCTTGTATTATCTCTCTCTGTAGATTACTACATTATTAGTTCACTACTCTATCATTTGTGTTTACAAAACATACACGCACGCGCACACACAAACAAACACTCTTACTCTCTCTCCACAAATCTGCAAAAAGTATATGGTCGCTTCGCTCAACAACCAACCACCTTGCATTCCCTTTTCCTATGTCCCGATAAAAGCGAACTGGGGAGGGTCCTGTTCTGCGATTCTCCTTGTTAAATTGAGCCGCTGCCAAACGGAGGCTCTCACAGCGGGAAAAAGAAAGAACAAAAAAACTCTAGGTGATTGTTGGAGGGAGAGGAGAGTGGGAGGGTTGAATCAGGCGGTGGGATAGCGAGGGTTAGGGAATAGCGGGAAGGATTGGGTAGCAGAGAACAAATGTGAAGGGAAAGGGAAGGATTAAAGGAAGTAGACAGTGAATGGAGTCAACAGGGGATGGATAGACAGGAAATGAGAGGATGAGTTGAGGGCGGACGAATTTAGAAGGGAATGGAGAGTGCGAGAGATATACAAGGATAACAAGATGGAAAGAAAGAGGAATTTACTGTAGTAAGGAAAGGAGATGGGTACTATAAACATTAATCATTGATTGAACAGAAAGAGAGATAACTAATGTGTGTAAGGGAGATTCGGTTAAGTGGGTAGTGAGGTAGGATACACCGGATTGTAAAGTGACAAAACTCTAGAATGAGAGAAACTTGAGGAAGACGTTATTGGGAATGGACGAGGTTAAAAGGGTAATAAAAGACTGCGTGTGTATGTGTGTTTTTACATTTACCACCCCTGTTTCCTCTTCCATTATGTTCATTGTACATTTGTTCACTTCTATTTCAACTAAAAAAATAAATAAATACCATGTATTTTTGTTTCTCTGCATACCTTATAAGAAATTAGTTTCGTTTCGCTACTCTCCCTTGATTTTAGTGTTCAGTGTTCTATTTCTTTGTTTAAGTCTAATTGTATTTTCACATTATTTTAATTTCCTCTCGGTAAATATCTTCTCTACTTTTCCCCTTAAGCTTTTCTTCTCTCATGCTGTTATTATATTATTCTCCCTGCTGTTATTCCCTTGTCTTCATCTCACTATTTCTCTTCTCTTCACTCCTCTCTTCAATCACTGGCTCTCCCTTCCTCTCTCCTCGTCTCCTTTCGAAAACACCTCCATGTTCTGCGCCTTTCCCCCAACTGCTTCTCCCCCTCCTCCTACGTCGGAAAAAATGTCACAGCAATACCATTTAGCACCATTGGGTTAAGGGGGTGGGGCTGGGGGTAAAGGGTGTCTAAAGAGGAGGAGCGGGAGTATTTAGCAGGAGGAAAAGTATTTTGGAAAAGAGAGGAATAATTTGGAGAAAACAAAAAGGAATATTATGCTAACACCATTATTATCATCAAGTCTTATTACAACACACACACAAACACATACAAAATTAAAAACGCATAATCGACATTGTCACGGGGCAGGCCGTGACTGTGATTATATACTATAGGGTTAGGTATATTTCTCGAGCGCGGGAAAAATTGGGGAGGCGGGAACAGCTGTAGAAAAAGGGAGAGGTGAGGGGTGGAGGCCTGTGTACCGCTAGGCGCCTCGCGTACATGTGTGCGTGTGTGCGTTCTTGCTTGTGAGCGTGGGTAGGCCGCCGTTACGCGTACATGTGTGTGTGCGTTCATGTTGTAGGCGTGGTCATAGGGAGTGTCCAGTCTTTTCATTGGCACCAAATTCAAATGTGATGGGGGAGGGGAAAACCGAGGTTATAAAGGGGGCAGGAATGCCCAGGACAGGCCTTATTCTCCTCTTGCCCGACCCAACGAGATAGTCCATTTTTGTTGTGCCCGCGATGAATGGGTCGGCAGGGCTGCGAGGGCACCTCGTGCCCTAATTCAACCATAATCAGGTGAGTCCAATTCAGTTAGACAAGTGTCAACGTTGATTGAGATATCCAGAGTGATGTGTGGTGGTGAGAGTGATGTGTGGTGGTGTGCTTGTGTGCGTTGGCCAGTCCCCAAGTCTGAGCCAGACCGTGCACAAGGCCAAGGTTGTGACGCCGACCGAATTAGCTTAATGCTATGGCCGAGAATGGCAGGTGTAAGCATGACCCCACAGAGGGTTTGCTAAAGGCTAGGGATGCCCAGGGCGACATAGTTCTCCTGCGGCGATATCCCACTGATTTAGCTATGCACGTGGCCAGGGGTGTGTGTGGATGTGTGCGGGTGTGGTGAGTGACGCCGTAACGCTTAACCCCACAGAGGGTGATATTACCGCTAGAGGAGTGTCGGCTTGAAGGGCTTGTCGTACTGTCTTTTTGAGACCCTTTGATTAGGCAACTCTCATTAGTCTAGCGAGTCACGTGTGTGTGGATGTGTGCGGGTGTGTGAGTGACGCCGTAGCATCTTAACCCCACAGAGGGTGATGGCTACCGCTAGAGGATTGTCGGCTTGAAGGGCTTGTCGTACTGCCCTTTTTGAGACCCTTTGATTAGGCAACTCTCATTAGTCTAGCGAGTCATCTAACTGAGGTGAGGAGGTGAGAGAGAGAGAGTGTGATGAGTGTGATTGACGGGTACTGTGAGTGTGGGAAAATCTCGTGCCTTATTCGATCATGCGGTCATTTGCTGGGCTGGGCAACATTATCAGTGTCACAGTAGACTAAAGGGTTGGTTGATGTGAGATTTCGTATGACTAAGCAGTAATCAGTATAATGATTTGGGGTAATCTTAGGGGTAGTTATAATACTGGGTAATTGTATTTAGGTAAGTGGGTTAGATTGAGTGGCTGAGTGTGTGAATTAAATTGTCTCTTTGATTAATGCAATTTCAGTGTCGCTATTCAATAAAACCATTTTAGTAGGAATGTTTGTTTCTTTAATTCTTACTAACTTTAAGAATATAATTATTATCAATATATACCTATCATTACAATAAATCCGTGTACTCTATTATCCCGCAAGCTGGGAACTGCAATTTTCTTTTCAAATATATTACTGCATCGAGTCAGTATAGATATAAATGTATAGCATGTTATGGGACTTTTGTTGCCATAATTTCACAAGGGATATTTGTCTATTTTTGATCTAAAGTAACGACACTATCAATTATAGGTTTATTTCCTAGATAATGGGCAAGTGTTACAGTAACCTATTAGTCTTATGATCTATTACAATTGGCGATCTGGACAGGATTACTAGTACAATTGGCACCGTGACATGATCGATTACAAGTGGCGACCGTGATACAGGACCAGTTTCTGATTTAGATGTACCGGATAATGAAGGATTTGTTGTATAATTGTTTTCATAGAAAAGTAGCCCCACGCGGGAGATTTTTTGTGTGTTTTTTTTTTTTCCCCTCGTGGTCAAGTCACATCCTGGGAGCGTCGGTGAACCTCCTTGTGTAAACAAGTGAATTCCTTTTCCCATCGCTCGCGCGCCCCACATTGTTTCATAATATTTAGTTCTACGATTCGCTTTGAGAAGTAATTGTGTCCGATAATTTTTGTTTGTTTGTCTATTTTTGATCTAAAGTAACGACACTATCAATTATAGGTTTATTTCCTAGATAATGGACAAGTGTTACAGTAACCTATTAGTCTGATGATCTATTACAATTGGCGATCTGGACAGGATTACTATTACAATTGGCACCGGGCATGATCTATTACAGACATATCTTCTATAATATATTGGCTTGAACTCTAGTGGGTGATGATACGTTTTTAATTTTTAGACACGTTGAACATGTGTACAAGAGTTTTTAGACTATATGAATAAACAACACGTCAATAAAATGTTCACCTCAGAAGTAGAAAATCAAGGTAGTCTCCCTTTGTTTGGATGTCAATGTTAAGAAAACAAGCAAAGGTCTGACTACAGAAGTCTATATGAAGCCCACTACCACTGACCAAGGCCTAAACTGGTTTAGCTTTTGCCCTACATTCTATGAAATAAATGTTATAAAACTCTACTAAATAGAGTGTATAGTATATGTTCTAGCTATTCCCTTCTGCATCAAGAATTTAAAGTACTAGATAAATATTTTGTAAGTAACAAGTACAGCCTTTGCTTATTTAAAAAAAGTTCTGAAGTCATTCCTTTGCTCAAAATAGTCCTGCAAAAGTGAATTTCAAAATGTCCCGAAGATAATCAAATATGTAAAGTTGCCTTTTTATGGTCATGCGAGCTACGATCTCAGAAAACATTATTTCCAAAATTCTTCGTTCGAAATTTCCAGCAGTCAACATTAGAATTGTCTTCACTAACGGATGTAAAATTAAATATTGGTTTAATAATTAAGGACCTAATTCCGGATCACATGACTCCTAATATGGTCTACCAATTCACATGTCCTCGCTGTCCTGTGAGGTTGTACGTCGGCTGCTCTACATGAGTTTTCCGATCTAGAATCATGGAACATATTGGGAAGACTGTTCGAACGGGTTGATACCTTCACAAAATGCAATTATCTGTAGTCATGAATCATTCGTTAGAATGTGACCATAATGTCGGTGAAAAGAATTTTAAAATCATTAGTAGATTTTCCAATAAATTTGATACTTTCATTGGAGAGAAGTTTTTTATAAATAAAATCAAACCTGAACTAAATATTTGTTCGTAGTCAGGGTCTAGTGAACCCATTTCAGTCAGTACCAGTTGATTTTTGTTTTCTTTTTTTCTTTTTCTTTTTGTAGTGTCTTTTTGTATAGCCTTATATATTTTAGGAAATCAGTTTACATACAATTGAACATTCCCTCTCGTTTTTCACAATTAATCGATTCACGAATTCCCTTTTTTCTATGCTCATTGGCATATTTAGTTTCAAAATAAAATATTTGCATATAAATATTCACTAATAGGCAAGTTTTCAGTATATGTAAAGTCCCTCGTAACATTATCATCCAGTTGGAACGAAGACTCCTCACAAGCTAAACAGTCACTACGTAATGTAACACAATATATTTCTCAACGTTTTATCTGTATGTACAGTACTAGATAGGTTAAGTTTAGACAACTTTAATTTTTTTAATCCTTAATTCATGTTTTAATTCCGTAGTATGCTTTTAATATGGTCAAGTTATTTATAATGTTAATATTCATAACGAAGTGTTTCGCCTTTCATAGGACCGGCCATGTTTTAGAAGCCTGATGATGGACAAGGTTAGTCTGAGATATTGCAAGAAATAAAGAACATAAGAAAATGGGAGTCTGCAGAAAGCTGATTGGGAATGAGTTGTGTTACCGGGCGTACGTCGTGTAAACACGTAAGTTGATGTCAAACGGCGTGGGTGAGGGGGCGGCAGCCACCACCCATAATACTAGGATAGGTTAGGTAAGGTTGTTAGGTTAGGCTAATGTCCTTTCAAAGGGGTATAGTAAACACTAGGATATACCCGGTCAGAATTAGGTGATACGCCCGATAACACAACTTTTGCCGCCGATTGGCCCACACAAGGCAGATCCCTCTCTCATCTAACCCTAATTATAAGGCCTAATTATAAGCCCAGCTCACTAACACCATTAGGACTGACCTCATCAAAACAGTCATAGGTCAGAAAACGGGGGTCTGCAGAGCGCCAATTGGCCTGCACCTGACAGATCCCCCTCACACCCAACCCATCTCGTCCATATGCCTATCTAATTTTATTTTAAAGCTACCTATCGTTCTTGATCCCACTATAGCACTTGGTAGCCTATTCCACCTATCTATAACTCTGTTACTAAACCAATATTTGCCTATATCTTCTCTGAAAAGAAATGTATCTAATTTGAAACCATTTGATCGAGTTATTTCGCTATCACTGAGCTTTAGTACATTGTTCATTTCCCTTTTTTTAATCCCACTAACACACTTGAACACCTCTATCATACCCCTCTAACTCTGCGTCTCTCTAACGAATGTACGCCTAATTTCTTCAACCTTTCTTAATACGGAAAATTTCTAATATTATGAATATGTTTTGTCATTCTACGTTGTACTCTCTACAATGAATCTATGTCCATTCTGTAATAAGGACACCAAAATTGAACAGCATAATCCATATGGGGTCTCACTAATGACAAGTAAAGTTTTAAGATAACATCAGCAGTTCTGTTACACTCCTAGAGATGAACCCGAGAATCCTGTTTGCCTTTTTACGAACGATTATACACTGTTTTCTAGGCTTCAAATTATTGCTAACAAACACACCTAGATCTTTCTCAAAGTCTGAGTTTTATAGTTTCATATTAGCTAGTTTATATTTAACATTTGTATGCATCTTCCCTATCTTTAATACCTTGCATTTGTCAATGTTAAACTTCATCTGCCAATTTACTGACCATTCGTGTAAGGTATCTAGATCCCTTTGGAGGCACTATATATCGCTATCTGAATCCATTTTTCTCCCCCATTTCGGTATTGTCTAGTTATACTAGTTATACTAGTTATATCTAAATCAAGGTCATTTATGTACAGTATATAACAAACAACAGAGGACCTAATACAGATCCCTAGGGGACACCACTTTTGACTGCTCCCCATTCTGACTTGGTACCATTTATACTGACTCTCTGCTTCCTACCAATTAGCCATGACCTAATCCATCCCAACAACGACCCACCTATTCTATGCGCCTCAACTTTTCTCATCAATCTCTCATGAGGGACTCTGTCGAAAGCTTTACTGAAATCTAAATATATAATAATATATGACTTGTCATTATCTACTGCTTCATATACCTCTGAGAAAAAAGCTAAGCAAATTAGTAAGGCAAGAACGTCCCTGAGTGAATCCATGCTGAGAAGAATTGATTAAGTTAAATGTTTCTAAGTGGTTTCTAATTTTCCTAGCAATAATTGACTCTAGTAGCTTTCCTATGATTGATGTGAGACTAATGGGACGGTAATTGGATGCTATTGATTTTTCACCTTTTTTGAAGATCGGAACTACACTTGCAAGCTTCCAAGCTTCTGGAACTACACCTGTTTCTAATGACTTGTTAAATAGAAAAGTTAATGGGTAACTTAACTTATGTCTGCATTTGTTTTAATACTCTAGCATATACCTCATCAGGACCAGGCGATTTCTGATGCTTCAGTCTGTCAATTTCCTAAAACACATAATATCTACTTATACTAATCGTACTTAACCTATTTTCTATACTATCGCTATATACCTTAAGGACTTCTGGAAACTGTGCCAAATTTTCATTAGTGAAAACGGAAAGAGATTGACTATTTAATGTACTGCACATTTCTAAATCATTTTCTGTAATTTCTCCTATCGAAGTTTTAAGGGGACCAATTACATATCTAACCTTGGATTTACATAGATGGTAAAAAGCTTAGGGATTATTTTTTGAGTCGTTGGCAACCCTGATTTATTTTGTTTTTGTTTTCTTTCCTAATATCATTTTGTACCTGTCTTGATAGATTCGGATAGTAAGCAAGTAGGTGAATTTCGTCTTTCTTGATTTTTCTATATATTCCTCTCTTTTTTTTTTTCCCTAGAAGATCTAATAGTCTATTATTCATCCATTTGGGTTGGTTCTGTGTTGATCTAAATTTTCTTTTGGGAATATATTTATTTTGAGCATTGAATACTGACGTAATAAAATTATCGTATGTATCTACCAAGTTTGAAGTCTCTTCCTGACTTAATAAGCTGACAGGTACCCGAGAAGGGGTACACTCATTTGAACACCTGGATCGACTTAATTGTATGACCATAGGGTCCGCTAATAGGGGTCTTCTTAGCCCACCATAATCGGCTTTTCTAAAGTCAGGTATTAACACCTAACGAGCGGCCTAGGCGGTATTTTATATGTACCGCCCAGCGGGGTGTTTTTACCCTAAATAGGGTTGTTTACGTGATCATTTTCATGCCTAAATAAGACCCAGAGCGTAAAACAAGTATCTATCCCTGAAAGGGCATAAACAGAGCTTTCCAATGACACCCCAACCATCCTTGTACGACCGCTAGTTTTCTTGCAACGATCGTGCAACACGAGTGCAAAAACCATGTAATTAGGTACTTTCCCTACATAATTCCCTGTGTAGCGATGTGAGGGGGGAAGGAAGGGTGGTTTTCACTTCAGTTGTTGGCCCACCGCGGTGGTGTGCGACGTTCATAGCCTTACTACGCTCCTCACACCGCTCAGCTCTCTCTCTCTGCAACATTACGTGCTGAAAATGACACACGACATAAGTTGTGAACCGCCATTTTGTCCAAATTTCTTTCACACGACATAAGTTGCGCGCCGCCAATAAAGGGTTAATGTCGTATTCTCTCTGGTATTAACTTTCCATTGTATATTTAAATTAACAGAATGTGGTTGCTATATCCTAGGTGGTCTTTAATCTCTACATTATTTATTGTATGTTCATTGTTACTGAAAACTAAATCGAGAATATTATTACCTCTAGTTGGCGTATCTATGAACTGAAATAAAAAACTATCTTGTATTACCTCAATAAACTCTTCAAAATCAGAGTCGCCTATTTGATGCTGCCAGTATATATTTGTAAAATTAAAATCCCCCATAATGCACACATTGCTAAACCTTTATGCCATTTTAATGTCCTCCCATAATGATGTACCGTCATTTCTACTCATATTTGGCGGTCTAACATAACTCCAATAACTATGGTCTCACTACCTTCGTTAACCTCTACCCAAACACTTTCATTATCATTATTAACTTAAATTTAGTCTAATACTTGTTTTAGTACAGCTTTTTAATGTACTCCTGACAAACACTGCTATACCGCCGCCCCTCCTACTTGTTCGGTCATATTTAAACAAACTATATCCCGGTATATCAAATTCTGCTAAGAAATGCCTGGATTCTGTATTAATCCACGTTTCTGTTAGCGCTATAATGTCTATATTTGCTTTGCTAACAAGTGCTCTAAGTTCGTTCATTTTGTTGCATAGACTCCTACAGCTTGTGTAATATACTCTCAATTTACTTTTATTATTTATACCCAATTTACCTTTATTTCTAACTAAATTTCCATCTTCCGTTGCACCATCACTACCATCACTAGCAATATAGTCATAATATTTAGCATGAGACTGAATATTCTTATCGCTTTCGCCTGACGCTAAACATTTGCCATTTAACCTCACTTTTACTCTCTCAATATTGCTGTTCAAAACCCTGCAACCACCCTATCTAAAGAACTAGCTAATGTGGAAACCCCTAATCGTGAAAGATGAACCCCATCTCTTGCATACATTCTATCTTTCCCATAGAAAAGATCCCAGTTATCAATGAATGGTATTACTTTTCCCTTGCAATATTTCTCCAACCGGCAATTGATACCAATCGCCCTGGATGTCCATTCCTTGGGAACTCCTCTTCTAGGTAGGATACAATGTACTACAGGGATCCCTCCCTTCCTCCTAACGGTCCTAACCTTTACTAACACATCTCAATACTGCTGCAGCAGTTCCTCACTTCTACCCTTACCAACATCGTTACTCCCGGCACTGAGACAGATAATGGGGTTATCTCCACCATCTTCCAAGATGTGGTCCATCTTCTCTAAAACCCTCCCAACTCCATGGCCAGGCAGACACACAACCTTCCTAAGTTTTGTGCGGGTAGCCCTAACTAAATGTCTTACCATGGAGTCGCCCACAATCGACACAGACTTACCTTCTCCTCGAGACACAGACTTACCTTTACCTCGGGAGGATCCAGCAGCTGCAGGTGGAGAACGCCTGGTGGTGGCAGAAGCTCCCTTGGTGGTGGTGGTAGTAGGTACAGCGTCAGCGGTAGGAACTGAGTCGGTGGCAGGCACTTCGGCTAATCCTCCCTTATCCTGACTATCAAAACTCACATTCGTCTTGCAAAGGAGAGAATGTAATTGTCACACTCAAACCTACTCTATTATCCTGCTTCTTGAGTGTGACTTTAACACCCGTATTTTTAACAACCTGCCATGAATCAATTTTTTCATCAATTTCCTCCCTTTTCCTCTTACTCGACTTAATTTCCCCTTGGCTAAGCTTGAAATCTAGATTTTCGTCCTTAATTAAACAAATCCAGTTCCCACTGAAGTTTTACATTAACCTCCCTTAGAGCCAAGACCTCTTCCTTCACCCCAACCATCTCTTCCCTTACCTGGAGAATAAGATGATGCAGATCAATAAAGGACTCACACTCCATACCTGCCATGATCCCAAAAAGCTTAGCGACGTGCAAACAACTAAGTACAGAAAATACAAGCAAGTATACTAACAGCTAAACACTGAGCTAAAACACTATTTTTATAACACGGGTGCACTGGCGCAAACACAGGTAAGAGTGTATGGCCACTAAGGTCACGGGTAAGGTGTCCAAGCAGGAATTCAGATTAACACGACCTTCCCCTGTCACTGACTGAACTGAACTAAAGACGTCAAGATAAATACCGTCGTTGCTCTGATCCTTCTTTTTATACTATATATATATATATATATATATATATATATATATATATATATATATATATACAGTATATATATATATATATATATTGTCACTTCCAGCATATATGTCAGCTGTAAGTGTTTATTTTAACTTGTATAATTCACGAGGTCTATTGTGAAGGGCCTTGGGAGAGGCTAGTTGCTGGCTATCCCTCTTCCTATCTTCCTTCGTGGCTAGCAGGACGGCGCCTGTAGTCTGTGTGGCCGGTTGGCTAGTACTATAATTAATTAGTTTATTTAGCCCTTGTGCAATTATTTCGTTTATCATAAGTTTACACAATTTTGTCTTATGTTTTACATGATTACTTTGTATTGCTAGTGAGAGCCCAGGCTGCCTAGTTAATTGTATGTTCTGGCGCTCCCCGTTTCCCTCCCTCGCTTTGCTGTGGGCCGCGAGAGCTTACTTCAGTTCTGACCCTCGCTATAACAAGATCACTGTCTGGTGTTGTTAAGCTTGCTTCCTTTTGTTTCCCTTAAATACCGCATTTATCTATTTTGTTTCTTAGTAGATCGAAACAGAGCAGGTCTGGAGTCATATTAAGTATATTGTTTTTGTTTTAATCTTAGTAGTTTAATTACTAGAGTTTATTTCGTTTACACTGCATTCCTTCCTCTGGCAAATATAGATTATAAGCTTCACACTGTTCTTCCATGTTCTGGTCCATTATTCTGCTGCATTGTTTTACCATTATTAGATTTGCATATTATTCATGGTTGATATCACCGGGGGGATTGGGTGGCTGGACTGTTTATCTCTGTTTTTGTCAGGCCTTTGAGTACTGAGGTTGCTGGGTGTGTGGTAGGCTAAGCCTTTTTCCAACACACAGCATCCTTTGACTCGGGTCTTATCCAACCCTTTATTGGGTGGCAGCCAGCCTCCAACTTCCCCAGGATATCAACCCTTGTGCCTTGTTTATTTTTTAGCAGCAATACTTTCGGTGCAGTCAGGGACTAGGGGTAGAGCCTGTTACTAGGTGAGGTTGTCCCCATTGCACTCGTTTGCATTGAGCTAACCCCAGATGATGTTGTAAGGGTTAAGTCATTAAAGTTGTTTACCCCTTACAACACCACCGCCGTGCTGTGCTGAAGAGAGCCACTCGGTGTATTATTAGGACATAGGCTAGGGATAATAGGCTTGGCACAGAGGTTTATTGCACTGGACTTTCCATGGGTTTTTGCTCTGTATTGTTCTCAATTCCTAAGCGATTGGACATGATATAGATTGTTCTGAGAGTCTAGTAGTGGTATGGTTAGGTAATATTTGGGCAGTTTAGAATAACCTTAGAAGTTTTCTTGCATTCTACACGCATTGTGTACTAGACTTGGGGACAATAGATATTTGTGTGTCTCCTTGTTACTGCTTTAATAAGCAAAGAGGAAGATAACCATTTTTCCTAGAGAACCTGCGTGTCTTGGTGTTTGAGTCAGATATTAAGAGCGTGTCTGTTGCAGGGTAGTACGGTGCTGTGGGCTAGGCTATTAGAGCATCTGGTTGCCCCGGCTCCCCTCGTAACAATATATATATATATATATATATATATATATATATATATATATATACTGTAGATAGATAGATATATATATATATATATATATATATATATATATATATATATATATATATATATATACGGAGCCCTGTATGTGTTTATTTAAGAGTTAGAATTAAGAGGTGAAGGAGTGCCGAATTACCCAGGCGGCGAAGCAGACCAGCGAGTGGAAACCAGCTCGCCTGCATACCAGCAAACAAGCCTTCACACCTGCGTGCGTCATATGGGACCCTGCAAACTACTTCGATGACCCGAAGCTATGACGGTAAACGACGCCATTGGACCACGCACCTGCTACGCAACTAGAGGAGCTGTGATTGGGGCGCGCACCATCCCCCGCCTCCTGATTCGTTCCTACACCATCATTGCATAGTATATAAGACCCGAGTAGTGGGCATTCAAATCAGTCTCATTTGGAGTTGGGAAGGTGAACTTGCAGCTGGAGGAAGATGGGGTGAAGTATTATAATGGGATTGTGACTGTCAGTCAGATTATATAAGTGTGTGTTAAGTGTGTTCGGTGTAAACACTTACGTTATGTTGGTTAGTGAGATATGTGATTGGGAATTAATGTTAACGCTACTATTATGTACTTAACTATTTTAGTTGACTGACTTGTGGACTAAAGCAACTCTTTAAGTAATTGGGTTATGATAAAAGTAATACTATTGTTTTATATTAATACTTGCGAGTTCTTTAATTTTCTTTTAATTAAGCTTACATTGCTGGTAAGAACAAGAACGGTGATACCTATTGTCTCATATTAGTAATATCGCCTTAGACTAACATGGCTGTTTTAATGTTACTTCTAGTGATTTCCTAAGCTGAAGAAAATTCTTTTAGCTTCAAAATATTATATTTGCTTTTCATATTATTTGAGTGAGACCTGAATCGAATCTATGAAGCGATCCTGTAACTTAATTTACTCATAATCAAACCTCAATGTTACGTGGTTAAGAAATACATTTATCTAATTATTAAATATATATCTAACTTTTTATGTGACTGATATTAATCCTGATAATAATAATAAAATACTATTAACGTAAAACAAGAACCAAGAATAATAACTACATTAAATATAAATAAAAGGACATATAAGAAAACTATCTATTCATTTCAAAAGGGTAAGAGACAGAAATATTCTTACCTTAATATATCTTTCAAGACTTGATATATAATTAATAGTCCTTCTTTAGATATAACTTCTTCGGTTCATAACCATAGCCTACTAAGCTTCGGTTAAATAATAATTCTTTATAAATACTACATGACTTTAATTAGTTTCAGTATTTTTCCATAATTAAAGAGTATCAGTCAATAAAGGATACCAAGTCCTAAGATCCAAAAGGAAAGGAAGCAACAACAGGAAATAATTTTATTATATTTTACTTTTGTTTTGCCTTCAGCTGACTGTACCTTAATATATATCTCTGTGTTATCTAGATTCATCAAGTTAACCACTTGAGGATCAAGATACGTAACAATATATATACAGTGATAAGGAGCTTAAAAACAGACCATAAATAAATGTAAGCGTATTTCAATGGAAGAGGATTACGAGAGCTTGAGGAAGCGATTGGATTATTGAAATATGTTGATCTTTTACGAGAGGTTGCGTCCACAATATAATCTACAGTAAGTCAAAATAACACAGTCAATGAGGAAAGCCTAAATATATCTTAAAACAGTTTGTTGAAGGAGAATCGAAAAGGAACAGGAACTATTTTGAGACAAGTTTATATCATTGACGGCAAAACACCCTATTGAATAAACGGTGACAGAATATGAATGATGAACATATGTTTTCCGTTCCCAGAAATCTAATTATGTTTGCAACTCATTTGCGCGTCGTTATTTCATGTTTTAGGTTCAGCTCAAAGCCAGGCTGTGGACATGTGGCATAGGGCGGTGGACTGTGAATGTGCGGGGGTGGCAGCATGTTAAAAGTGGGAATGATATGTGGAGATTGAATTAATGTAAATGTGAACACATAATTATGTTGCCTGCACCTTCACGTGATGGGAGAGGGAATGTGTTTTTTAATGTGGAAGGATCTTTATTATTTATGTATTGGTTTTATTCTATTATGAATTATATATGTCCATTTACGATATACTGTAATAATTATTAAATCCTAATGAAATTGGAAGTGCATTGTTGGGTTGAAAACTGTTGATGATTGGCGAAATTTGACTTTTGATGCACGATATTCGTGTTCACTATTGGGTGTATGTTTACAAATATAGTATAATAATAACGCAACAATATATAATTACGCCGACACAGAGCCATTATCGTCACCCTAGCCCAAATCCCAATTCCTTAGCCCTCCAAGCTCAAACTTCACTCTATCCTATCACTACCCCTCCCATTATCCCCCAGAACTGCTAACAAGTCAACATACCACCTCATTCTTTCCCATAATTCTCCTTAACTCTTTCAATACCGGTACCGTCCTTTTCATTAAATTCTGGCAACTATTAGATGGTGTTATTCATCTTAGAAAGGACCTCTTACAATTAAAAGGCCATAGACTTTCTTAATCATTCCTTTTAGCTTCACAGTGCCTTCCTAAGTTGACTAAAATAATTTAATTGTTGCCAGCATATGATGAAAGGACGTCACCCCTTCATTTACCTCCATCGGGTACAGATCACTCCACATCCTCTGCCCCCCACCTTCAATACCAAAAATATATCCTGTTCCAAAGAGGTACTCCAGAAATCGAGAACCCTAACCTCTGTAACTCAAAAAGGGCTAGAGCAAATAGGCTATACATGTCCACACTTCTTTCCTGGCTGACCCCCTCCAAATGGTAGAAGTATTAGCTCGATTATTGTAGTCGTTTGTAAGTTGTAGAGGTTAATGTTCAAGTCATAACCTACTAATTTGGAATAGGGCATAGTATACCCTTTTCCTCTTCCACTCCCTTCGTTTTTGTTTTCGTTTTGTTTTTATATTAATCTCCCACTTTCATTCCTAAAATAAATGAAATTTACATGTATCCCTGTTTACCCATACACTAAATAGAGTCCTCACAATTATTCCCACTGTATCCCTTCTAGTCCCTCATTACATCCCCTTCCATTTAAGTCCTCCAAAAATTATCCTCCCAACCTCAATATATATTCCCTTTTTTTCCTACTTCAACTCTCCCAGCCATTTCTCTCCATTAATGTATCTACCCCATCAATGATTCACACATAATACTATTATATCATACCCCTCTCAAGTTCAACATCTTTCCCCCACCAATCCTACCATTCATTACCCCCTTTTCCAAGTTCATACATAAACACCTCCCCTACCCCAACTCCCCCCACCCCTCCCTCACCAACCCCCACGGCCATTCCTCCCAAAATCACATGAGTTCATTAGTTTATTTAATTGATCAAAGGTTGTGATTAGCATGCTAGATGGAATTTACATGGACCTAATTTTTGATATGTTGCAGTTTACGTTGATTACATCAGGTAATCAACAAACTGGAGGGCGGGGTTCAGGTGCTTTGATAAATGTTGAATTATATATTTGCTTTCGGGTCAGAGGGTGAGGGGGAGTGTGTGTCTATAATAGTTAGATGTTTGTGTTTATGTTCCTAATTATATATATATAAAGTATATCTCACTTATACACGTAAGCTAATACATGTTTATATACTCCCATTCGGAATCATTCTCCAAGTAGTATTTCCCTTCTCCTTAATATGAATTGGAGAAGGTTAAGATTTCTTTATCACGCCGTGGTGTAGTGGATTAAACGCTTGGACACTCGTTCTAAATGTCGGAGGTTCGATCCCGGCTGGGAGTATATATATATATATATATATATATATATATATATATATATATATATATATATATATATATATATATATAGATATTTATATATATACATACCGGTATATATATATATATATATATATATATATATATATATATATATATATATATATATATATACAGTATATATATATATATATACCAGTATATATATAAAAAAACACAAAACTAAAATTATATATATCTCAACCCCGATTTCATCACACAGAACTATATATAACAGTACGACTGGCATTAATAATTAACCGTTATAACTCAGGGTAGTATTACAATATACACGGTAATTACCATGGACCATTATGCAGCAGTGGTGGGCCTCATCCTGGTCAATACTGCCTCACTAACCAAGCCTCAACACACACACATACACACACTCACACAGGGTATTCTCGGACGGACCTAACATTAGTTTACCCTCGTATGACCGGCAAATACCGCAGTGCAGCATTTTATATTTTATCTATATTTAACCCGATCAGTATCGGTGACGCCCTTAACCCTTTGGCTGCGGCTATGTTTGGGCTATTTAGGGCATATTCAGGCACTCCTGAATGATAAATCAAGCATCTGCATTAAATGAAGTGTATTCTGCCGAAAACTAGGCGAAAATAGCGTCAAAATGACACCAGAACGGACCGTATACGTGGTCTGGTTCACCCGCAGTGATCCCAGTGAAACGCGGGAACCCCGCTATTATGTAACACTCGCTCGCTTGGCTACACTGATGAGAGAGACAGAGAGAGACTCACCCGAGACACAGCCTAGCTCAGTGAGCCGCTCGGTGCTTTGAGGGTCGGAGGTGGGCCCCTCACGCTCCCACCCACTGACACTCTATTTTTACGTTTTTTATAGGCTTTTAACCCCTAACTAGCGGCCCACAACATAAGTCGAGTATAATATATTTGGACTATCTGGCGGCGCGCGACATAGGTCGTGTGGCAATTTCAGCACGTAATGTTGCTGAGAGAGAGATACAAGTGGTGGCAGGAGAGTAGCGAGCGTATGACTGCTCCAGACCACCGCGGCGAACCTACTGACACGAATCCCACCTCCTCCCTCCCTCTCTCACTCGCTACATACTGAATTGTATGGGGAAAGTACCGAATTACATGCTTTTTGCACTCGTGTTGCGCGGTTGTTGCAAGAAAACTAGCGGTCATAAAAGGATCGTTGTGGTGTCATTGGAAAGCTCTGTTTATGCCCTTTCAGGGATAGATACTTGTTTTACGCTCTGGGTCTTATTTAGGCATGAAAATGATCACATAAACAGCCCTATTTTGGCTAAAAACACCCCGCTGGGCGGTACATATAAATAGACCGCCTAGCCCGCCAATAAGGTGTTAAAGCCTGGAAATTGCTGTAACTTGCCAAAACATTCCAGAACGTCACCCGCTGCGAAAGGGTTAATATCATATTCCGGCAAATATTATATGATATTACCGGCTTGGTAGTATAGTGGAAAATGTCTCGGTCTCCCACCACGGTGGGTGACCCGAGTTCAATCCCAAGCTCGGGCTTGAAGGTTTTTCGCATACACTGGTAGCCGGTACTGTTTCCCTTGAGCAAGAAAATGGGTAATAATGTCTCGCAATAAATTTCGGTCGAGCGCTATTGAATCTCAGAGCGAGGGCTAGAGGGAAATGACGCTGAATAAGTAACCTGAACATTATTATTGTTGTTATTAATTAACTTATGAAGGACCTCTAACAATGAAAAGGTTACATATCATCTCAATTAATCCTTTTAGCTACCACAGATCCTTCCAAAGCTCGTATAATAGTTGCCAGAATATGATGAAGAAGGCTTCACCGGTACTGAATGAGTTAATATTTCTGGCAAATGCCAAGATTTTATATGCACCTGGATTGTATACACTATGTATTATAGGTCTAAATGTCGTATTCCAATGCTTATTTATTAGTAGGTGTTCCAGAGATGTGGCAACCGGCAAATAGCTTCTATTTTACCTGACCTGGAACAGATTATATATATTTACTTTTGTCCCTACAATCAAATTAGTATTTTGATTTTTATCATAATCACGGCGTTGTCTTATTGAGAGAGAGAGAGAGAGAGAGAGAGAGAGAGAGAGAGAGAGAGAGAGAGAGAGAGAGAGTACAAAGGAGTACAAAGGAAATCAAGCAACAACAGATCTAGTGACCCTTCTAGGTTGCTTGTCCTCCAAAACACTGAGGATCAAGTGTCCAAACAGTGGTCTAGAGTGGGTAAGGGAACATTGGAAAGCGAATTACTGCCCTGGAACTAATGTCCGTGTTCAGGATTAGGAAGTTAGTAGGGGACAGATGGGTTAGTAACTGAGGGGGGGATAAAATAAAGTTATTCATTTACAAACGCAGTCAGTCGCGGGTTTGATGCGAGATATTTGTCTAGGCGGAGTTTAAATGAATCAACGGTGATGCAGTCTATAACGTTTCGGGGAAGCCCATTCCACAAGTTGACAACTCGATTGAAGAAGAAATTCTTAGATTCGTGTGAGTTAAAAGATTTACCAATAATTTTGCAACCGTTTCCCCGCGTGTAATTAGCTTGGTCGATAGTGAAGTACTTACTACAGTTCATATTGTCGATGCCTTTGATGATTTTGAACACTTGAATTAAGTCACCTCTTAATCTGCGCTGGGTTAAAGGAAATAGATTTAATTCTCTAAGACGCTCTTCGTATGGTTTGTTCTTTAGGCTAGGTATCATTTTGGTAACTCTACGTTGAACTCGTTCTAGCTTGTTTATATCTTTTTGGTAATAAGGGCACCAGGATTGAACGCAGTATTCCAGAAGAGGGCGGACTAAGGAATTGTAAAGGGTTAGGATAACTTCTTTGGATTTATGCTCAAATGACCTGCCTATAAAGCCAATTATTTTGTTTGCGTTCTTAACAACTTCTGAACATTGTTGACTCGGTTTTAGGTTACTCGATATTGTTACTCCCAGATCGGTTTCTCTGTTTACATTCTTAAGCTGAATGCCATTCATCGAATAGTTTGCTTTCTCATTTAGGTATCCGATATGTAGTACTTTACATTTATCCGCATTGAAACTCATTTGCCAAATTTGGGCCCAACATGACAATTTATCTAGATTGTGTCGCATATCGTCAACTTGTTCTTTTGAGAGTACGCTATTTGCAATTTTTGTATCGTCAGCAAATTTTGAGATTGTACAGGTGAGACCCTCATCTATGTCGTTGATGTAAATTAGAAAGAGAATTGGTCCTAGTACCGATCCCTGGGGTACCCCGCTACTTACATTGGTCCATTTAGATGCCTTACCGTTTATGACTACTCTTTGCTTTCTGTCGCTGAGCCAATTTTCTATCCATTTCAACACACCGTCTTGTATTCCATGCGCTTTTAGTTTTAGCAGTAAACGTTTGTGGGGAACTTTGTCAAAGGCCTTTTGAAAATCAAGGTATATAATATCTACAGCTTTACTCTCATCGTAGAGGTTGAGGATATCGTGGAAGAAGTCTAAGAGGTTTGTTAAACAGGAACGTTTTTTACGAAAGCCGTGTTGAGTATCTTTAAGTATGTTATTTTCCTCTAAGTGATTTACGAGTCTGTCTCGTATGACCGTTTCTAGCATTTTACAAACAACTGAGGTTAAGCTAATTGGACGATAGCTACTGGGTAGGGATTTGCTGCCTTTTTTGAATATCGGTGTTACGTTGGCTAGCTTCCACTGATCGGGCATAGTTCCAGACTGCAAGGATTTATTGAGTAGTAATGTCAGTGGTTTGGAGAGCTCATCCTTAGCTTCCTTTAGAACTCTAGGCGAGATTTTATCAGGTCCAGGCGTTTTATTTACCTTGAGTTTATCTAAACAATTCAATACTTCTCTCTCTGTAACGGTGATATTGCTTAGAACATCTGAATTATCAATCTGAATCGGCGATGGTGTAGGGATATCACTGAGGTCTTCTGTTGTAAAAACTGATGCAAAGAAGGTATTGAGGGCATTACTCATTTGTACTTTGTCTTTGGTGTATTCTCCATTTTCATCGACTAACGGTCCAACAGTTGAAGTAACTACTTTTTTCTTTCTGATATAACTATAGAATTCTTTCGGGTTTGTTTTACTTTGATTCGCAATATGTAACTCTAAGGTCTTTTTACTTTTCTTAATTAACTTTTTGGCTTTGCGTCGTACCTCTACAAATTTCAGCCGTTCTTCGTCATTTTGTGAGGATTTTAATCTATCATTAGCAAATTTTTTAGCAAGCAGGCAGTTTGAAATATCTTTATTCCACCATTTGGGCTTATTATTATGGCCTGGACGCCGTATTTTCGATGGTATGCAGTCTTGCACTGCTTTTAGGGAAGTGGCTTCGAATAACTTCCAAGATGTATTTATGTCGTTATTGTGAATTAAAAAGCTCCAGTCAGTTTCTTTAAACATAGCTCTTTAATTTATGGAAGTTTGATTTCTTGAAATTAGGACTTTTCGATGCTACTATTTGGTTCGTTACTAGTAAACTTTAAAGTGAAAGTTATCGTACGATGGTCGCTGTTACTGAATTCATCACCAACATTCAAATTCTATTAATTCTTTTTGTTGCAAGTACAATGTCAAGAACGTTATCACCACGGGTTGGCGTTCGAACAAATTGATAAAGCGAACTCTCTTGCAAGTTCGTATACAAGTCATGTCCGGAGTGTGAAGTAAGAGTATCGCCCCACTTGGTCACAGGTAAATTAAAGTCGCCAAAAATTACGGTATCTTGTGAGTTACTTACATCTGCAATTTGTTCGTAAATTTCTCGGTCAGTTTGCACTGATTGAGCTGGAGGTCTGTATATTAATGCAAGTATTATTTTTGTACCTTTATTATTCTTTATTAGCACAAAAGATGCGTCGACGTTCACAATTTGAGGTTTTGACAAGAGGGTAGGGTTAAGACTTTCTTTGATATAAAGTAAAACGCCACCTCCATTTCGATTTATTCGGCTTTTCTCAAACATTACATAACCCGGAAGTGAATACTCTGCTAAAAAGTATCTATCTTCTGTATTGAGCCAAGATTCTGTTATGCCAATCACATCATAATTTTCTGTAAACACTAGCTCCTCTAAATCTGAAAATTTATTGCGTATGCTACGAGCGTTTGCATAGAAAACCTTTAAATTTGTTATTTTAGAACTCACGGAACGCTCTTTAATAATATTTTGGTTCTTGTCGGATCTACATTTATGTTCATGGCTGTCCTCGGTCCTCGCTGTCTTCGGTCCTTATCGCTGGTGGTCCTCGGTTGCCTCTGTTTTTTTCTTGGCGTTGGATGATTTATGTCACTGCTGCTTCTTCTCGGATGGCATTTTTTGATCCATGGCTGCGGACTGCTTCGTGTAGGAGACGACCCATGCGTGCTGAACCCACAGGGTTTAGATGAGTGCCATCCTTGCGGAACAGAGTAGGCTGGTTGTAGAAGTTGTCCCAGAGGTTGATGAATTCAAATTCTTCCCTCAGACACAAATATTTTAGTCGGCTATTTGTGCTGAAGGCCTTGTCGTAGAATTTGTCAGGTGCGTCGATCTTGGGGAGAATGCCTGAGATGATGATATTCCTCAGAATCAGAGAGAGAGAGAGAGAGAGAGAGAGAGCGATAATATCTTGACTTTTCTGAGCAGCCAACTTTATAACCGATAACACAAATCTCAGAATCTTCCTTGGCCGGGCTGCGGTGATCACTGCATATATTGTAGCTTCCTTTATGTGTTCCACTTGACTTCAGAGCCCCACTTTCTCCAGGTTTTGCTTCTGCCATACATTTTTGGTATCTTATGGATTATTGACATAGTATTATTGTTATTATGTCAGACTAAATATAGAACATATTCTTGTAATCTTGTTGTGGCGTTCTTGTTTCTTCTTGAAGTAAACTACTGTATGTGTAACACGCACAATTTTCTCGTTGGCTAAGTGCTACCCTGTTCGCTTTAGTTGGTTTTACTAAACACAATATGTCCATAATATTACGTTGTTTAGATGCATAATCTTGAAGTATGGTATGTCTATTGACAACTTGAAATTGATTGGTGAGGCGTCAGAGAGAGAGAGAAGGGGTGGTGGGGAGGAGAGACGAACGGGGGAGGGGGATGTTTGTGACATACAGTGTTTGTGGCCGCGTTTGTATGTTTTAAGTTACTGTTTATGCAGCAGTATATATATTCAGTATATTTATCGTGTTAAGTTATGTATCTGTGACTGTCTAAATGTTGATTATGTACCATATCTATCCTTGTTTGTATTTCCTTCCTCTATTTCCGTTTACATACCTCTCTGGTTGGCTTATGTTCTTCCATCATTGTCTTTGTGTGTGGGCTTATGTTAGTGCATCATTGTCTTCGTGTATGGGTTTATGTTAGTGCATCTTTGTCTTCGTGTGTGAGCTTATGTTAGTGTATCATTGTCTTTGTGTGTGAGCTTATGTTAGTGTATCATTGTCATTGTGTGTGGGCTTATGTTAGTGCATCTTTGTCTTTGTGTGTGAGCTTATGTTAGTGTATCATTGTCTTTGTGTGTGGGCTTATGTTAGTGCATCATTGTCTTTGTGTGTGGGCTTATGTTAGTGTATCATTGTCTTTGTGTGTGGGCTTATGTTAGTTACTCAGTTACTTGTTCGTCAAGGGGAATCCACGCAATGCGAGCTAAGCTCATTATTATCGTGCCTCCTTAACTGGGAATATAATGCTTGAAATGCAAGTTAAGCGTTTCATATATCGTTAGAATGGCTGTGGATGTGTGTGTAGTCTGTATTTTAGCCAATTGGCGACATCTGGATACGAAGGCTTAGGGTTAACCTGAACGGTACCATTCTCACTACGGTACCAGTCTCACACCCATCTCGCCTTGTAACCAATCACCAACCCCAGATGGGACGTCACAACTTCGTCCACTTATACCAGGTTCCTATTTATACTGCTAGGTGAACAGAGGCTACACCGTTAGGAGACTTGCCCAAATGTCTCTTCCCCAATGTCTCTTCATTGTCTTTGTGTGTGGACTTATGTTAGTGTATCATTGAGTGTTGGCTTATTGTATCATTGTCATTGTGTATGGGTTTATGTTAGTGCATCATTGTCATTGTGTGTGGGATTATGTTAGTGTATCATTGTCTTTGTGTGTGTTGGTTATGTTAGTGCATCATTGTCTTTGTGTGTGGGCTTATGTTAGTGTATCATTGTCTTTATGTGTGGGCTTATGTTAGTGCATCATTGTCTTTGTGTGTGGGCTTATGTTAGTGCATCATTGTCTTTGTGTGTGGGCTTATGTTAGTGTATCATTGTCTTTGTGTGTTGGCTTATGTTAGTGCATCATTGTCTTTGTGTGTGGACTTATGTTAGTGTATCATTAGGTGTTGGCTTATTGTATCATTGTCTTTGTGTATGGGTTTATGTTAGAGCATCATTGTCTTGTGTGTGGGCTATTGTTAGTATATCATTGTCTTTGTGTGTTGGTTATGTTAGTGTATCATTGTCTTTGTGTGTGGGCTTATGTTAGTGTATTATTGTGTGTTGGCTTATGTTATTGTGTCATTGTCTTTGTGTATGGGTTTATGTTAGTGCATAATTGTCTTTGTGGGTGGGCTTATGTTAGTGTATCATTGTCTTTGTGTGTGGGCTTATGTTAGTGTATTATTGTGTGTTAGCTTATGTTATTGTATCATTGTCTTTGTGTATGGGTTTATGTTAGTGCATCTTTGTCTTTGTGTGTGAGCTTATGTTAGTGTATCATTGTCTTTGTGTGTTGATTTATGTTAGTGCATATTTGTCTTTGTGTATGGGCTTATGTTAGTGTATCATTGTGTGTTGGCTTATGTTAGTGCATCATTGTGTTTGTGTGTGGGCTTATGTTAGTGCATCATTGTCTTTGTGTGTGGACTTACGGTAGTGTATCATTGAGTGTTGGCTTATTGTATCATTGTCTTTGTGTATGGGTTTATGTTAGTGCATCATTGTCTTTGTGTGTGGGCTTATGTTAGTGTATCATTGAGTGTTGGCCTATGTTATTGTATCATTTTCTTTGTGTGTGGGCTTATGTTAGTGTATCATTGTATTTGTGTATGGGTTTATGTTAGTGTGTCTTTGTGTGTGGACTTATGTTAGTGCATCTTTGTGTGTGGGTTTATGTTAGTGTGTCTTTGTGTGTGGGTTTATGTTAGTGTGTCTTTGTCTTTGTGTGTGGACTTATGTTAGTGCATCTTTGTGTGTGGGTTTATGTTAGTGCATCTTTGTGTGTGGGTTTATGTTAGTGTGTCTTTGTGTGTGGGTTTATGTTAGTGTGTGTTTGTGTGTGGGTTTATGTTAGTGTGTCTTTGTGTGTGGGTTTATGTTAGTGCATCTTTGTGTGTTGACTTATGTTAGTGCATCTTTGTGTGTGGGTTTATGTTAGTGTGTCTTTGTGTGTGGGTTAATGTTATTGTGTCTTTGTGTGTGGGTTTATGTTAGTGTGTCTTTCTCTTTGTGTGTGGGTTTATGTTAGTGTGTCTTTGTCTTTGTGTGTGGGTTTATGTTAGTGTATCTTTGTGTGTGGGTTTATGTTAGTGATCTCTGTGTGTGGGTTTATGTTAGTGTGTCTTTGTGTGTGGGTTTATGTTAGTGTGTCTTTGTGTGTGGGTTTATGTTAGTGTGTCTTTGTCTTTGTGTGTGTACTTATGTTAGTGCATCTTTGTGTGTGGGTTTATGTTAGTGTGTCTTTGTCTTTGTGTATGGGTTTATGTTAGTGTGTCTTTGTGTGTGGGTTTATGTTAGTGTGTCTTTGTGTGTGGGTTTATGTTAGGGTGTCTTTGTGTGTGGGTTTATGTGAGTGTGTCTTTGTGTGTGGGTTAATGTTATTGTGTCTTTGTGTGTGGGTTTATGTTAGTGTGTCTTTGTCTTTGTGTGTGGGTTTATGTTAGTGTGTCTTTGTCTTTGTGTGTGGGTTTATGTTAGTGTGTCTTTGTCTTTGTGTGTGGGTTTATATTAGTGTATCTTTGTGTGTGGGTTTATGTTAGTGATCTCTGTGTGTGGGTTTATGTTAGTGTGTATTTGTGTGTGGGTTTATGTTAGTGTGTCTTTGTGTGGGGGTTTATGTTAGTGTGTCTTTGTCTTTGTGTGTGTACTTATGTTAGTGCATCTTTGTGTGTGGGTTTATGTTAGTGTGTCTTTGTCTTTGTGTATGGGTTTATGTTAGTGTGTCTTTGTGTGTGGGTTTATGTTAGTGTGTCTTTGTGTGTGGGTTTATGTTAGGGTGTCTTTGTGTGTGGGTTTATGTGAGTGTGTCTTTGTGTGTGGGTTAATGTTAGTGCATCTTTGTGTGTGGGTTTATGTTAGTGCTTCTTTGTGTGTGGGTTTATGTTAGTGTGTCTTTGTGTGTGGGTTTATGTTAGTGTGTCTTTGTGTGTGAGTTTATGTTAGGGTGTCTTTGTGTGTGGGTTTATGTGAGTGTGTCTTTGTGTGTGGGTTAATGTTAGTGCATCTTTGTGTGTGGGTTTATGTTAGTGCTTCTTTGTGTGTGGGTTTATGTTAGTGTGTCTTTGTGTGTGGGTTTATGTTAGTGTGTCTTTGTATGTGGGTTTATGTTAGTGCATCTTTATGTGTTGACTTATGTTAGTGCATCTTTGTGTGTGGGTTTATGTTAGTGTGTCTTTGTGTGTGGGTTTATGTTAGTGCATCTTTGTGTGTTGACTTATGTTAGTGCATCTTTGTGTGTTGACTTATGTTAGTGCGTCTTTGTGTGTGGGTTTATGTTAGTGTGTCTTTGTCTTTGTGTGTGGGTTTATGTTAGTGCATCTTTTTGTGCAGGTTTATATTAGTGTGTCTTTGTCTTTGTGTTGTTACGACTGAGGTTCAAATATATCAGGGCTCTTATTCATTGGACTAGTAATGGCATAAATGCTACAACGGAAAGCGCTAGCTCCAACCTCTGATGTATATTCCCAGTGAACAAAGAACACAAATACTCTACAGAGTTCTATATGCAATAATAGGCTATCAAACTCTCAATAAATGTGCGTGTACTCTAGGCTTAATGTTATGTGAAAACAGCCTATTACTACCTATAACCGAAGGTGCTTGGTTATGGTATGCAAAGTAAGGTAGTAAGAGAAGTTACAGCTTACGTTACTTTAATCAATAAATGTCAGGCACTCCTGCATGAAAGAAAGTGCACTAAAGTCCTTCAACACTAACAAGGAATCTTCTTTAAATGTTAGATGCTATAAAGATGCTCGTATCGGAAATGGAACCCAAAAAGGCAGGCAGCGGAACAATGCTCGTGCAGGCTATGCACACAAAAAGGCAGAATATATATAATGCGGTCGGAGCCAAGAATATCCTAAACACAACAACAGTAATAATAATCGCCACGACAATGCAGTATTCCTATCAACAAAAAGAGACTAAGTCGTTTGTGTCTCAATACATCAAACTAGGCTGCGAAATGCTTGTGTAATCATAAACGGGTATACATAAAAAGAGTAATTGGTTTAATATACTTAATGTCTACTGTGACTGATAAAGTCTAGCTAGAGTCAATGATACGAGATACTGGTGCGCATGGCATGCTGCATAGCTTAGTGCAAATCTTAAGTCTGTGCGTCAAATATTACGTTATAGGGAAGGGTAGCTCTCTTGAGAAACCTTAATACCGAAGTATTAAGCGTTCTCCTGGCGTACCTCAAAGACAAACAATCGAGACTAGAACAGTGCAGAATGGTATAGGCAAAAAGCCCTCATTCGTGCATGCTCTACTCTCAATGGCACACAGACTAGAATTTACTCAATCAACTCCAGTTCTCAGGTATGTCGTGCAGCTTTTAACTAAAGCCAGCACTCATAGGAAATAATACCTTATAATATCAGACTCCTAGTCTAGCATTATCTAATCCAGCAGAACACTAATAATTAAAGGAAGCGGCAATATGAAAGCCAACCAATGCTTCGTGATCCACTTATCTTAACAACTAACATAAATGGGTTATATCAGACCTTAACGCACAATACAACTGGCCAGCATTAAGCTGATTTTGCAGAGTTAACCAGAGGGGATATAATATTAATAAAAGGTGGTGAAAGATATGAAAAAAGAGAGAGGTAGGCAGAGGAAAAGATTCTCAGGTGCGAGCGGGGTACAGGTAGCAAGGGAAATAGAACCCAGATCTGAGGGAGAGAGTGGCGAGGAACTGTATATATACTCGCACTAGCTCGAGCCGCGTGGGAAAACAGCGGTTACAAGTCATCTAACCACTAGCAAAGCTTACAGCATGGTAAGGGCCTCTCTCCACCAACCCCCGCGAGGCAGCCAGCCGTGACGTCATCGAGCGGGACAAAAAACACTGCGCGCCCCCTCTCACTCTGTTCTACTCCCTCTCTCTCTCCCAGATCCCATCATTACTAGTTAATGATAAAATATATACTTTACAATTAAATATATAAAGCCTTGACATGGGCGAAAACAAAGAGCCTTTCTGGACTGCCCATGACACAAGCTTTCATATGAAATAAAGCACACTCTAATACATAAACTGTAGCCCCATCCACTGCCCTGGCGATCCTAGCGCTCGGCAAGTAACAGGCCATTGCAAAAATATCCTAGCATCCTCCTCACAGTTCACCCGATTAACCCTTTCATCATACTGCTGTTCCTCAGTCTCGACAATACGTACTGTGTCTCCATTCTCCTCTGATCCGGTATAAGACATGATGCTCACAACAAATTCTCACCACAATATTCAGAAAAGAAGCACCCCAAACTCTTATACCTCGATATACACACAAAAATTCTTGGAAACACTCAAGGGCTATACTATGTTGCAAAAAAAAAAAATCTTGCTGATCCCCGCAAAATATTCCCCAAAACAACAAATGTTCCCTGCTAATAAATGTAGGTTCACCAAATCCTAGGTAAGGTCGCCATTTGTTACGACTGAGGTTCAAATATATCAGGGCTCTTATTCATTGGACTAGTAATGGCATAAATGCTACAACGGAAAGCGCTAGCTCCAACCTCTGATGTATATTCCCAGTGAACAAAGAACACAAATACTCTACAGAGTTCTATATGCAATAATAGGCTATCAAACTCTCAATAAATGTGCGTGTACTCTAGGCTTAATGTTATGTGAAAACAGCCTATTACTACCTATAACCGAAGGTGCTTGGTTATGGTATGCAAAGTAAGGTGGTAAGAGAAGTTACAGCTTACGTTACTTTAATCAATAAATGTCAGGCACTCCTGCATGAAAGAAAGTGCACTAAAGTCCTTCAACACTAACAAGGAATCTTCTTTAAATGTTAGATGCTATAAAGATGCTCGTATCGGAAATGGAACCCAAAAAGGCAGGCAGCGGAACAATGCTCGTGCAGGCTATGCACACAAAAAGGCAGAATATATATAATGCGGTCGGAACCAAGAATATCCTAAACACAATAACAGTAATAATAATCGCCACGACAATGCAGTATTCCTATCAACAAAAAGAGACTAAGTCGTTTGTGTCTCAATACATCAAACTAGGCTGCGAAATGCTTGTGTAATCATAAACGGGTATACATAAAAAGAGTAATTGGTTTAATATACTTAATGTCTACTGTGACTGATAAAGTCTAGCTAGAGTCAATTATACGAGATACTGGTGCGCATGGCATGCTGCATAGCCTAGTGCAAATCTTAAGTCTGTGCGTCAAATATTACGTTATAGGGAAGGGTAGCTCTCTTGAGAAACCTTAATACCGAAGTATTAAGCGTTCTCCTGGCGTACCTCAAAGACAAACAATCGAGACTAGAACAGTGCAGAATGGTATAGGCAAAAAGCCCTCATTCGTGCATGCTCTACTCTCAATGGCACACAGACTAGAATTTACTCAATCAACTCCAGTTCTCAGGTATGTCGTGCAGCTTTTAACTAAAGCCAGCACTCATAGGAAATAATACCTTATAATATCAGACTCCTAGTCTAGCATTATCTAATCCAGCAGAGCACTAATAATTAAAGGAAGCGGCAATATGAAAGCCAACCAATGCTTCGTGATCCACTTATCTTAACAACTAACATACATGGGTTATATCAGACCTTAACGCACAATACAACTGGCCAGCATTAAGCTGATTTTGCAGAGTTAACCAGAGGGGATATAATATTAATAAAAGGTGGTGAAAGATATGAAAAAAGAGAGAGGTAGGCAGAGGAAAAGATTCTCAGGTGCGAGCGGGGTACAGGAAGCAAGGGAAATAGAAACCAGATCTGAGGGAGAGAGAATGAATGAATGAATGAATATAGAAAAGGTGGGTGAGGGTGAAAGAAGGGAAGTTTTTATTGGTTAAGTAGGAGAGACAGTGATAATAGTGGGAGAAATAGGGTGTCGGGGCTTGACCCAACGTGCGTGAGTTGAATAATTGAGCTGGGGTTGAGTTGATTTAGTTGGAGAAGTTACTTTAGTGATTCAGGATGGCTTGCCAAGAAGGGGGCAAGGGATGGGGAGCAAGTTAATTTTGGATGGTATAAGATCGAAAGTGCTTGCATGTTTTGGGGTTGTATTTTTGGGTGGTAGTATTCGAAAATGGTATAGGGGGAGGTAATTTTGGGTGGCATTGAGTCAAAAGGGGTACTGCTGGGGAAGTCTGTCAGTGGCAGAACCTGTAAGAAGGCTGTACTGTTATTATTATAGGAGTTACGTTAAAAGGTTGTTGTCTTGTACTTTGTCTGTGAAATTATACATTTTAATGGGAAGTGAAGCTAGGAATCTAGGTCAGGAGTGGTAGGGAGGCTGGACTGTGGACGAGCCGGCATGACCCACCTCCTCTACCAATCCTGATTTTAAGTGAATATTGGAATGGGTGCCTCTCTGTTGTTGGGGTGAAGGAGGTTTGACAAGGGGCGGTGTAAAATTATGTTGAAAATTTGGATGAAGTTATCATGAAAGGTCTCAAGTTTTATAATTTGTTTTTCTGCTAATTGCTGCCAATAAGTATTTAGAGGGGGGATGTGGGCTAGATTGTGAAGATGTTGTGCCGTCTGGAACTCATACCACTGAGTCCCGAACATCCACCTCAGTGCTTTATTTTGTATTCTTTGATATTTTAGTTGGTTGGTAGGGGCCGAAAGTGAAATGCTGAGTGGGACGTAGCACAAAAGAGGTCTTATAAGTGCTTTGTATAAGTGAAGCTTGGTTTTTATTGAGGCATTTCTGAAACGATAGATGGTTTGTAGTGATTTTGATGCAATGGCAATGGAAGTTTGTGCTTGTTTGTGGAATCGGATGTTTTTGTCGAATGTGAGGCCGAGTACTTTGTTTGTGGGAGAGACATTTATTTGTGTGCGGTTAGGGACAGGTGCTCGGGAGTTCTGGAATAAGGGTCTTGGGCGGAGATGTCCCTTGGCAAAGTATGTGACGTGTGATTTTTGAGGATGAGCCTGAATCCGCCATTTTTGCTCCCATTGTGCTACTTTGTCAAGTTCTCTTTGAGCTCTGTTTGTCAATGCGTCTATTGTGTCTGCTCTTATTATTTGCGTCACATCGTCTGCGTACATTACTGTGAGAGAGTCATTGTGAGTGGGGTTGGGAAAGTCATTTGTGTATAGGATGTAGAGGGTAGGAGCGAGCACTGAGCCTTGAGGTACGCCTGCGTTTAGTGGAAATGAATCTGAATAAAGATTAGAAAACTTAATTTTGGCTGTTCTATTATCCAAAAAGTTGCAGAGAAGTTTCTGAGTAATTAATGGGAAGTTGAAATTTTCGCAGATTTTGTACTTCAAGCCTTCGTGCCACACTGTGTCAAAAGCTCGTTTTATGTCTTTTGTAATTAAGGCTGTCTTGTTTTTTCGTCTGGACTGTTTGTTTATGTGAAGGTAGTTTGTGATAATGTTTAGTGCTTCTTGTGTCGATCTGTGTTGTCTAAAACCAAATTGCATGTTCGTGAGGAGTCCTTCGTCTTCGAGAAATAGTCTGAGTCGGTGGTTTATGATACGTTCTAGAGTCTTCCCAAGAGTCTCAAGTAGACTAATGGGTCTGTAGTTTAGTGGATTAGTCTTGTCTTGGTTTTTCTTGGGAATGAGGATAATGGTCGCTGTCTTGAAGCAGACGGGAAAGTAGCCTGATGCCAGGATGGCGTTGTAGAGGCGAGTGAGTGCTGTTATGAAAGTGTTAGGTAGGTGCTTTACAAGGTGGTGATTAATACCCGTGGCACCAGGCGCCTTTCTCCGTGCTTTAGACAGGATGAATTTGACTTCGTCTGGCACAATAGGAGCAGTGAGTATGTTTTGAGGGTCAAGTGTGTTTAGGTTAATGTGTGTGTCATGGGAGATGTTGTCAGGGATGGTAGTGAGATGTTGTTCTATATTGCGGATGTGTTGTTCGGCAGGCCTTTCAATGGGGTGTGGGTGGTATACTTGTTGCCATGTCTGTTTAAATGTATCTGTGATAGCCCTAGGATCAGTAATTTTGTTGCCATTAACAGTGAGGGAGGATGTTCTGGGAGTGGTATTACCTTTTAAACGTTTTATATGTTGCCAGAATTCCCAGGGCTTAGTTTTCCTGTTTTGTTCTGCTGAGTGTACTAGGTGAGTCCAGTGAGCATCATGATCAGATTGCAGGCTGTTAAGGATGTGAGTTCTGAGGTTGGAGAGATCGTAACGTACTCGGCCTGGTATGTGGTTGTGTTTGTTCTGTTCGAATCGACGACGATAGCACACTAGGAGTCGTTGTGTTCTGATGGAGGGTCTGAAAGTGTGTTTGATTTTGTATGTAGTTTTTGGGATGGTTGTGTTGGCTGCATTTATGATTTTGTTCTGTAGGTTCTCAATTTGTTGGTCTATGTGTGTGTAGTGTTGTCCCTCATAGTCGTGTATGTAGTTGTCTTCTGATAAAATTTTTGAATTCTTCCCAGTTTGCTTGTGAGTAGTTAAAATGAGATTGACATGGGACTTGAATTGGGTTTGAAGAAATTGACATGAAAACTGGGATGTGATCTGATCCTGAAAGTGGCCCTGGGGAAATATCATGATGGAATATATTAAAAGCTTGGTTTGAAAAAATTAAGTCAGGTTTACCATTACCGTTTGGTGTGAAAACTGTGTTGAAATCTGGGCCTTGAAAAGTTAATCTTTTGTGGTTGTGTAGTGCTAATAGTTGAATTCCACGTTGATTAATGGTATTATGTTGGAAAGCTTGGTGTCTAGCGTTAAAGTCTGCAAGTATAAGTGTAGGTGCATTGTTATTGAATAAGGTATTTAAGTCTGTGTAAGGGATGTAGGTATTGGGTCTGACATATGTGGTGGCAACTATGAGGGGTCCGAGTGTGTTGTGTGTGTTTTAACTGCAAGGAAATGCTTGTATGTCCAGTCTGTGATGAATTCGTGTTGAATGGTGCTTTTTATCATGATTGCAACTCCATCGTTGGCATCGCCGTCGGTCTGTCGTGTTGTGTAACCAAAGAATCTAATTTTATGTGTGTTGTACGTACAGGTGCTGTTAATTAGTATTATGTCTGGGTCATTATCTAAAATTAATTGTGTGAGTAGGTGTCTGTTATTGTAGTAGTGTCTTATGTTGAATTGGATGACTCTTAACATGATGGGGTATCGTGAAGTGAGCTATGTGTGGGGAAGTGGGGGGATGGTGGGGCCCGGGTTGGAGAGGGAGAGGATGAGGAGCGGACTCCTCCAAAAGATGGAGATTTGGAGGTAGATTTGGTGTTTTTTCTTGGGGTTTCGACTTTACGTGACTTTGACCGAGAACGGTTTAATTCAGGGGAGGATATCTCAGCTGGACTGGTGGGTTTTCGTTTTAGAGGAGATTGGGGAGGAATGGTGGGCGTTTTTGGTGTAGGAGGGGGTGGGGGAGGCATGAAGGATGTTGGGGTAGTTAGGTTAGGAAGGTCAGGGTCAGATGCATTGAGAGTTGGGTCAGTGACATTTGTGAGGGGGGGGTTTGGGTAGGGAGATCTTGAGGTTCATTTACAGTGGTGAGAGGGATTGACATTTCAGGGATTTCGTTGGCGCTTGGGGGTTGAGGAATAGGGGTAGTGGAGGATGAGTTGGAGGTAGAGGTTGAGGGTAGTGGAATAGGAAGAGGAGTGGCTGAGAGAGATGGATTATGAGAGTTCTTGCTATGCTGGAACCAAGACTCAGGGATCATGATGGCAGGGAGATTGTGGGCAGTCAGGCCATCATTTAGTAGCTTGTTAAACTGTGGGGTGACTTTTTGGTTCGTGAGGTGGAGTGCAACATTAACAAGGACTGAAGTTTGGGCGAATATTTCGCGGTTGAACAATGGGCCGGGAGGATTGATGTTGGGTGGGGTAGGGGGGGAGGATTGAGGGATGTGTGAGGTGCTCGCTGAAGCATATGATTTGGCAGTGACTGGGTGGGATGAGAATAAAGGACGTGTTTGGTTGGGATTGGTTGGAGTGGCCTTTGCGTTTTTTCTAGTGTCTTTTAAGACATTGAGACGGAAGGGACATTCGGCACTGATTGCAATGTGAGGGCCATTGCAGTTTGAGCATTTCAGAGTGATTGAAGAGCAGGTGGTAAATGAGTGCCCTGACTCAGCACAACGAGAGCAAGTTACTGTTTTTTGACATTGGGCTGTGGGATGTCCGTAAGCATAACAGTTATAGCACTGCCTGAGATTGATCCAGGACTCAGGGGTCAGAAAATCAGGCGGCAAAATCACATGAAATGCCTTGAGACCTGTTTTTAGAAGCTTACTGGCCTCCTGAGGGGAGGCACATCGAATTTTGAGGGCTTGACGTTGGGTTTTATATACTTCACAGACAGTGATGGAGTTTTTCTTGGAAATTTCCCTGGCAATCTCATCTTCGTCTTTGTTGAAGATGTTCTTGTCAGGGTGCAGAATTTTGACTGTACAGGCAGCTTTTAGTTCTGGGGAGAGGACTAGTTCATAACCAGCAGATTGGAGTTTCTTTAGAGTGGCGGGGTTGAGATATGCATCAAGATCTTTTTGTGAAGCAAGTCTTATTTTGATTACATTGAGATTTTTGAAAACTCTGACTATTTGGGTTTGAGTGATACTAAATATGTGAGAGCCTGGGTCATCAGGGGGATTGTTAATGCATTTAAATTTAACATACAGTGCCATACTGAATCATTGGGAGAAACAAGTTTAATTTCTAACTATAAGAAAAGTGAAAATGAATGGGGAAAATAACAAGTTAGGGAGGTAGAGTTAATTGAACATTTTTATGGAGAATTTTAAAACTGTACCCAGGGGGCACCCCTATGGGATGTCCCCAGAAAAAACCTAACTCCTACCTATGTCCTTGGACTGTAGGCAAGCCTATGTCACCAGACCCTAACCTACTTGAAGTATAAACCCTACCCACTTGCCTCCTATAACCAGGGGCTAAACCCCCCCCTTCATGGCAATGCCTTCAGGGTTCGGCGTCGTACTACAAGTGGGCTTCTAATGGGCGGTAGTGGGTAATATTTAATAATTTAGAAAAGGAAAAGTAGTGGGAAAGGTTTTGGGGAAAAGATAAGAGTATAGGAAAGTAATGAGAATGGACAAGGATGATGATGAGATATGAGGTGAGATGCAGTGAACTGATTGGCCGGGCGAGCGCAGATCGAGGTGTTGATTGGAGGAGGAGAGAACTGATGGAGGAAGCGTTGGGGCTAGGTTTTTCTGGTCCTCAACTCGTCCATCTTCTTCTTCTACTGCTGCTTGAAGATCTCCTTTCTTCTTTCTTCTTTCTTCTTTCTTCTTTCTTCTTCCGCTTGTAAATGGGGGGGGGGGGCTACAGGACTGTGAGAGAGACCAGAGCGTCACCAAGTACCACCTCGAAGAGAGTGGCGAGGAACTGTATATATACTCGCACTAGCTCGTGCCGCGTGGGAAAACAGCGGTTACAAGTCATCTAACCACTAGCAAAGCTTACAGCATGGTAAGGGCCTCTCTCCACCAACCCCCGCGAGGCAGCCAGCCGTGACGTCATCGAGCGGGACAAAAAACACTGGGCGCCCCCTCTCACTCTGTTCTACTCCCTCTCTCTCTCCCAGATCCCATCATTACTAGTTAATGATAAAATATATACTTTACAATTAAATATATAAAGCCTTGACATGGGCGAAAACAAAGAACCTTTCTGGACTGCCCATGACACAAGCTTTCATATGAAATAAAGCACACTCTAATACATAAACTGTAGGCCATCCACTGCCCTGGCGATCCTAGCGGGTCACTGTAGGACAAGCCATGCGGTTCTAACGGAGTGGTTAACGTCACAGTGTGTGGACTTATGTTAGTGCATCTTTGTGTGTGGGTTTATGTTAGTGTGTCTTTGTCTTTGTGTGTGGGTTTATGTTAGTGTGTCTTTGTCTTTGTGTGTGGGTTTATGTTAGTGTGTCTTTGTGTGTGGACTTATGTTAGTGCATCTTTGTGTGTGGGTTTATGTTAGTGTGTCTTTGTCTTTGTGCGTGGGATTATATTAGTGTACCTTTGTCTTTGTGTGTGAGCTTATGGTAGTGTATCATTGTCTTTGTATGTGGGATTATAATAGTGTGGCTTTGGCTTTGTGTGTGGGATTATGGTAGTGTACTTTGTCTTTGTGTGTGGGCTTATGTTAGTACATCTGTGTCTTTGTATGTGGACTTATGTTAGTGCATCTTTGTCTTTGTTTGTGAGCTGATGTTAGTGCATCTTTGTCTTTGTGTGCGTATTTATGTCAGGGCATATCTCTTGATGTGCGGTGCGCGGCTGTTTATGTACAAATAACATAAATGGCGACATACTCATCTGAATCAGTATCGAACGCAAACAAGACAATGCAGTACTTGATTATAGCCCAGATGCTTCAGAACATGACTATAAAGTTTCAAAGATTCTATTTGGTGTAACTTTTTATATAGTGAACTGTACATAATACGGTGTTGGTCCAGCAGCTGCATAATGAGCCTCTCGCTGGTGTTTATATAATGGTGAAGATAATTTACCTGGCGTGACACACCTGGGTTCATCCCAGCTCCCACACACGTACACTTTTGCACACGCGAACTCAAGCTCTCTCTCTCTCACACACACATCCTTTGAGATTTCGTATACATTGCTATCACTTTGCCCTCTCCTTTCTTCTTTCACTATCTCATATCTGCTTCTGTCCCACCTACATCCCTACTCTGTCGCTTCTTACCTCTTATGATCACCACAGTATTTCCAGTTACTCTTTCAGTCTTTTTGGTTTTACTCCCGTTATCTGGCCACTCTGCGTCTTTTTACTTATCTCTCAACATCCATCACCCGTCATCTTATTCATTGTAAAGCTTTCCTATTTTCCTTTTTTTTCATATTCTTCTCAACTTCGATCCTTCTCTCGTATTTGTGTTAACATGTTTTTGTTAACATTTCTTTATAGGTATCTTACTGAAGTTCGCTCGATTCCCGTTTTATTTTGGTCACTCATCTCTAGTCTTTTCTTTTCACTGTTATCCTTTCCACGTAATATATTATCTCTTTTGTCATACCTTCTTCTCTTGTTCTCCTTTCCCTTCCTCCCTCCTTCCTACCCACCCTGGTGCCTTTCCGTTTCTCTCTTCCCCATTCTTCCTCGTAACTCTTCTTAATTGTTCTTCTTTTCGTTTCCTTGATCTTTTCTCTGCTACTATTCCTGTGTCTCTCGTATTGTATATCTTTCTCATCACCTCTCCCCTCCTATTATTTACTCTCATTTTTCCTTCTTTCTCCTCCCTTCCCTTCCTATCCTACCTCCACCTCTCCTCCCTTATTTGTATTATTTGCCTGATTTGTACCTTGAATTAAAGCGAATTTCTAGAGAGAGACCAATTAACAGAGAACTGAGAACAGTTACTTAGTCTGCCTCGATATTGGTATGAAATTGCTAAAGGCATAGGAAATGTTTGCAATATATATTTTACCTTAGTCAAAGACTACAAGTCTATGCATGATGCACTATTGTTAATGTTCTGGCAAATGTTGTTGTTCATGGATAGATGACAACCTAGAATTTTGTTCGTGTTTTATTATATATACTGAGCTGAGCTTGGCAAGAATAAATGTATAACCTACACGAAGGTCCCAAGTCACATTATGTGTAATAGGAAAACATCATGACTATATAGGCAACATTATTCAACCGTTGTTCAAACAACAATATGGTCGTAATTGACCTTCCTCTATATACTTTAAGATCTTGAGTTTGTGATTCGTTCTTTTGAACTGTTCACCTCCTACACACAGCACGTCGTTCCTCTTAGTGAATCACATTTTTGTCCCAGCCATTTAATATTACTCTGCGGCAGCGCCCTGTATTTATGAGAAGCGGCCGGACTGACATATAGGCGGCCGGCATTATGGGGAGTTCTGTATTCATTTATTTATTTATTTTATTAATTTGTTATTATTTCTCTCATGTTTTTATTTCTTATTTTTTAGTTTCCTCCTTAGAGCTCCATAAAGCTTAAAATATACCCCCAGACCCCCCTTCAAGATTAATTTGTACATTTTTCGGTAGAAAAATTTCCTTGCCGAAGGCCGGTTTCTACTAAATTGCACGAAAGGCCTTTAAATCGCCAAAGAAATTAGGCAAACTCTCACAGCTACTTGGGCTAAACTTAAGGGAGAATGGGGTCTAGAAAAATACACTTTCCCTTATTGGGGTATCACATGAGTGGGTATTTGGTCCACAACATACGAGCAACTGGTAGAAACGGATCATAGGACTCCATCGAGGCCAGCCAAAATCCCTACTTGTACGAATTGACGCCTTCCATGATTCAGTTATAGTAATGATGTTTTGGCTGGCCTCAATGGACCCTCTGTGCCCCGTTTGTACCTGTCGATAACGGACCAAATGTACGGCGTAACATTTTAGATTCTACCCACCCACTCTTGGTAGGTTCTTTATGTTATCATGGTTTTCCTATATTCCTTTTATGTTCATCCATTTACAAACTGCTTTCCATACTTTTCGTCACTTTTTGTGTTATTTGTTTACGGGTTTCTTGTTTTTGGTAAGGCTTCTTTTAATAATCGGTACTGATATTTGCGTATTGCTTTCTTCTTTTGTTTTGCTTGTTTGGTTTGCATTCTGTTTTAGGTTTCATCTACTGTTTTACCATTTCTCTCTCTCTCCTTAGCTTTCTTGATTTGGTTAAATTGTAATCATGTTCTAGGTCTCTTCTCCAGATATGTTTGGCCTTTCTCCCTGCCTTGCCTATGATCTTTATTGGTGTTATTGACTCTTATATTACTCCCCAGTAATCCTTTGTAATGTCCCTCCGACTTTCTCGTTGTCTCCTCTTTCTATTATATTTTCTACTTTGATGATTGTTTCTATTTGTTGTGTTCTTCTTCCAAATGTTTAGTTTCTTTCAATCATTCCCATTATACACTCATCTGATATACCGGTAGTCCATTTGTTTATAGTGTACATGCAAACAACAACATAGGCAAGAAGAAGAAAACAGAGAAGCAGAGTGGGAAGAAATGGAAGATGTGCTAAGGAGGGGTTTGTTGTAAAGTTAGCTGGGGGAGGTATGTGCTACATTCAATTGTTAACGACAGTAATGAAGTGTACCAGAGAGAGAGAGAGAGAGAGAGAGAGAGAGAGAGAGAGAGAGAGAGACAGAGAGAGAGAGAGAGACAGAAAGCGAGAGAGAGAGAGCGAGAGCAGGGTTTCTGAGGGTAATATTGCTGTGTTTGCCATACTCTCGTGAAGATTCCCGCTGTATTCGCTGTTTTATTATTACGTTAGATCTGCCCTTGTCTGTGTTGACTTGTGATTTTAATATGTTGCCACTTTTGTCCTTACTTTGGTTAATCCTTGAGCTTTGTGGTTTGACTTTTTACTGGCTTTTTTACCTCTTGTCTGTGTATGTTGTATTCTCAAGCTAGTGGTTCTGTGTGTTTACTGATATTCTCCTTGTCTGGTCAGTCGCCGTCGTTTTCATATATTTTTAACCCGGGAAAGGCGAGAACACTCTTAAGAGGTTTTGGTAGGCAAAGGCGAGAACACTCCTAAGAGATACGGCCTAAACAAAAAAAATTGTTAAAGGCCCCAGTAGCACTTAAAACAAGTTAAATGGTGTTTAAGTGAGATAATTCCCTTCCATACCTCCTATCACTCCTCCATATATGTCAAAGTCCCTTCCTTCCCCTCTTTCCCCCAACCCCCTCAATTATCATCTATTTTCTCTCTTATTCCCTTATTCATTGGTATATTTTCGTGTCAACATCTCCAAGCCGGTTCTATGGTGTGGCCATGTGACTAGCGAGTGTGTTGCGTAAGGGAGAGTGTGGGTGAGTGAGTCAGTCAGGCTTCAGGCCTTGCGAGGGGAGGGTTTGCCTCGCTCTGCTCCACATTTCATGAATGGACCGGTCGGCAATAATTCACAATTTTGACCATCCAAACACTATTCCGACTTGCTACATGTTACTATCTTCATATTAAACGTAAAATAGGCGCATATGAATAAGTAATAATGATATTTATCGTAAAATAACTATTTTAGGCGGGAATGATGCCTAATATCGTCGCCTGGCGGTAGGGTGTTTATTACACACAGCTCGCCTTTAACACCTAACTGGCGGTACCCGTCATATGACGGGCTAGAGATAAATGGACAATGAAGCAGTACACCGTCATATGACGGGCGGCATTCTGAGCACATTAGGGGCTCTGAGAGAGAGTATGTGATTTGGGATGATGATAGGCGAGCTCTGACCGTTCGGCATGGCCACGGTGCCTCTACTGAAACCGCTGCTGCAACATCCCACACACTCGGCCTCGCGAGACCAGGAAAAAACTGGGGATATTACCTTATTTTAGGGTTTTTCACCTTCAGTTGCTTGATCGCTACAGGATAACCTGTGGTCCTACAAGAATGATTCTGGTGTCTTTGGAAAGCTCTATTATCGCCCTTTCACGGATACATAATTGTATTACACTCTGGCTCTTCTTTATGCATGAAACAGAGCATGGAATGAAGCTCGTTTAGGGTAAATATGCCCGCTTGGCATGTAATAGATGTTACAAACGGCCCCGATTTTGGGGGTTAAGGGGTTAATTGTCTATGTTTCATAGTTTTGTTTTGCAAATATTTGTGTTTTGTAATCATTTTATAATTATCAATAATGCTACTATAGTTTACCATATTATTTGTTCAGTTCTTCGTTTGATGTGTATTAATTTACTTCTTGTTTGTGTATTGTATCTCTTCACTAAGCATGTGAATAGTTTGCCATGTTTCGTTTGATATGTGCATTTTAGCGTTTCTCATAATTCTGTTTCGGTTTCTCCTCCTTTATGTAGTTCTTGTTTATTGACTCCTGATATATATTGCTCATTGTGTGTCTTATGTAATAGTATACATATTATGTTATGCTAATATTGTCCTTTCCTTGTCTTTTCAACATTTTGTTTGTATTCATTAATTCTTATTACTAATACATTTATAGATGTTTTATTTCTTATTTTCTCTATTAATGTCTATTATACAGTATGTATATATTTATTATATATATATATATACACCCGGTATACATATATATATATAAGAACATAAGAACATAAGAAAATGGGAGTCTGCAGAAAGCCGATTGGCCTAAGCAAGGCAGATCCCTGTCCCACACAACCCCAATTACAAAGCCCAATTATAGGCTCGACACTCTAATACCCTGAGGATCATCTTACCAAAACGGTTAGAGATTAACGCAGGATTACGGGGTTCTGCAGAGCGCTGATTGGCCCAACCCTGCTGATCCCCCTTCACACCCAACCCTTCTCGTCCATATGCTTATCCAATTTTATCTTAAAGCTCCCTATCGTTTTTAATCCCAATATAGAACTTGGTAGTCCATTCCACCCATCTACAACTCTGTTACCAAACCAATATTTGCCTATATCTTTTCTGAAACGAAATTTATCTAATTTGAAACCATTGGTACGAGTTCTTTCGCTATCACTGAGCTTTAGTACATTTGTCATGTCCCCTTTGTTAATCCCACTAACTCACTTGAACACCTCTATCATATCCCCTCTAACTCTGCGTCTCTCTAACGAATGTAAGCCTAATTTCTTCAACCTTTCTTTATACGAAAGAATTATAATATTATGGATCATTTTTGTCATTCTACGTTGTACTCTCTCCAATGAATCTATGTCCATTCTGTAATAAGGACACCAAAATTGAACAGCATAATCCATATGGGGTCTCACTAATGACAAGTAAAGTTTTAAGATAACATCAGCAGTTCTGTTACTCACACTCCTAGAGATGAACCCGAGAATCCTGTTTGCCTTGTTTCGAACGCTTTTACACTGTTGTCTAGGCTTCAAATCATTGCTAACAAACACACCTAGATTTTTCTCACAATTCGAGTTTTCTAATTCCACATTAGCTAGTTTATATTTAACATTTGTATGCATCTTCCCTATCTTTAATACCTTGCATTTGCCAATGTTAAACTTCATCTGCCAATTTACGGACCATGCGTGTAAGGTATCTAGATCCCTTTGGAGGCACTCTATATCTCTATCTGAATCAATTGTTCTCCCCATTTTGGTATCGTCTGCACATTTACTTATCCTACTAGTTATACCTAAATCAAGGTCATTTATGTATATAACAAACAACAGAGGACCTAATACAGATCCCTGGGGGACACCACTTTTGACTGCTCCCCATTCTGACTTCGTACCATTTATGCTGACTCTCTGCTTCCTACCAATTAGCCATGACCTAACCCATCCCAACAACGCCCCACCTATTCCATGCGCCTCAACCTTTCTCATCAATCTCTCATGGGGGACTCTGTCGAAAGCTTTACTAAAATCTAAATATATTATATCATATGACTTGTCATTATCTACTGCTTCATATACCTCTGAGGAAAAACTAAGCACATTAGTAAGGCAAGAACGTCCCTTGAGTGAATCCATGCTGAGAAGAATTTATTAAATTAAATGTATCTAAGTGGTTTCTAATTTTACTAGCAATAATTGACTCTAGTAGCTTTCCTATGATTGATGTAAGACTAATGGGACGGTAATTGGATGCTATTGATTTGTCACCTTTTTTGAAGATCGGAACTACGTTTGCAAGCTTCCAAGCTTCTGGAACTATACCTGTCTCCAATGACTTGTTAAATAAAAATGTTAATGGGTAACTTAACTCATCCCTACATTCTTTTAATACTCTAGCATATACCTCATCAGGACCAGGCGATTTATGAGGTTTCAGTCTGTCAATTTCCTTAAGCACATAATTTCTACTTATAGTAACCGTACTTAACCTATTTTCTATACTATCGCTATATACCTTACGGACTTCTGGAAACTGTGCCAAATTTTCATTAGTGAAAACGGAAAGAAATTGACTATTTAATGTACTGCACATTTCTAAATAATTTTCTGTCATTTCTCCTATCGAAGTTTTAAGGGGACCAATTACATCTCTAACCTTGGATTTATATAGTTGGTAAAAAGCTTTAGGATTATTTTTTGAGTCATTGGCAACCTTAATTTCATAATTTCTTTTTTCTTTCCTAATATCCTTTTTTACCTGTCTTGATAGATTCTGATAGTAAGCAAGTAGGTGAATTTCGCCTTTTTTAATTTTTCTATATATTCCTCTCTTTTGTCCTAGAAGATCTAATAGTCTATTATTCATCCATTGGGGTTGGTTCTGTGTTGATCTAAATTTTCTTTTGGGAATGTATTTATTTTGTGAATTGAATACTGACTTGATACAATTATCGTATGTATCTACCAAGGTTGACGTCTCTTCCTGACTTAAGATGACAGGTGCCTGAGAAGGGGTACACTCATTTGGACACCTGGATCGACTTAATTTTTTGACCATAGGGTCAGCTAATAGGGCTCTTCTTAACCCACCATAATTGGCTTTTCTAAAGTCAGGTATTAATGATGTATTCTCTCTGGTATTACCTTTCCATTGTATATTAAAATACACAGAATTGTGGTCACTATTTCCTAGGTGGTCCCCTATCTCTACATTATTTACCATATGTTCATTGTTACTGAAAACTAAATCGAGAATATTATTACCTCTAGTCGGCGTATCTATGAATTGAAATAAAAAGCTATCTTGTACTACCTCTATAAACTCCTCAGAATCAGAGTCTCCTATTTGATGCTGCCAATCTATATTCGGAAAATTAAAATCCCCCATAATGCACACATTGCTAAACCTTGATGCCATTTTAATTTCCTCCCATAATGACGTTCCGTCATTTCTACTCATATTTGGCGGTCTATACATAACTCCAATAACTATGGTCTCACTACCTTCGTTAACCTCTACCCACACTTTCATTATCGTTATTTAGTCTAATACCTGATTTAATACAGCTTTTTAATGTACTCCTGACAAACACTGCTATACCGCCACCCCTCTTACTTGTTCGGTCATATTTAAACAAACTATATCCTGGTATATCAAATTCTGCTAAAAAATGCCTGGTTTCTGTATTAATCCACGTTTCAGTTAGCGCTATTATGTCTATATTTTCTTTGCTAACAAGGGCTCTAAGTTCGTTCATTTTGTTACATAGACTCCTACAGTTTGTGTAATATACTCTCAATTTACTTCTTTTCTTTATACCTAATGTTCCTTTATTTCTAACGACATTTCCATCTTCCGTTGCACCATCACTACTATCATTTGCAATATAGTCATCATTTTTAGCATGAGACTGAATATCCTTATCGCTTTCGCCTGACGCTAAAATTGTTCCATTTTACCTCTCATTTACACTCTCAATAGTTCTGTTCAAAACCCCACAACCACCCTATCTAAAGAACTAGCTAATGTAGAAACCCCTAACCGTGAAAGATGAACCCCATCCCTTGCGTACATCCCATCTCTCCCATAGAAACTATCCCAGTTATCAATGAATGGTATAGCTTTTTCTTTGCAATATTTCTCCAAACGGCAATTGACACCAATCGCCCTGGATGTCCATTCCTTGGGAACTCCTCTTCTGGGTAGGATACAATGTACTACAGGGATCCCTCCCTTCATCCTAACTTTATCTAACACATCCCGATACTGCTGCAGCAGTTCCTCACTTCTACCCTTACCAACATCGTTACTCCCGGCACTGAGACAGATAATGGGGTTATCTCCACTATCTTCCAAGATGTGGTCCATCTTCTCTAAAACCCTCTCAACTCCATGGCCAGGCAGACACACAACCTTCCTAAGTTTAGTGCGGGTAGCCCTAACTAAATGTCTTACCATGGAGTTGCCCACAATCGACACAGACTTACCTTCTCGGGACACAGACTTACCTTTCCCTCGGAGGATCCAGCAGCTGCAGTTGGAGAACCCCTGGTGGTGGCAGAAGCTCCCTTGGTGGTGGTGGTGGTGGGGGTAGTGGTGGTGGTAGGTAGCACAGCGTCAGAGGTTGGAGCTGAGTCGGCGGCAGGCACTTCGGCTATCCCTCCCTTATCCTGACTATCTTTTCCCTCACATTCGTCTCGCAAAGGAGAGAATGTATTTGTCACACTCATACCTATTCTACTATCCTGCTTCTTGAGTGTGACTTTCCCACCCGTATTTTTAACAACCTGCCATGAATACAATTTTTCATCAACTTCCTCCCTTTTCCCCTTACTTGACTTTATTTCCTCTTGGCTAAGTTTGAAAGCTAGATTTTCGTCTTTAATCAAATCCACTTCCCTCTGAAGTTTAACATTAACCTCCCTTAGAGCCAAGACCTCTTCCTTCACCACAACCATCTCCTCTCTTACCTGGAGAATAAGATGATGCAGATCAGTTAGAGACTCGCACTCCATACCTGCCATGATCCCAATAAGCTTAGCGAGGAGCAAGAAACTAAGTACAGAAAAACAAAAACAAGTAAACTAACAGCTAAAAACTGAGCTATAACACTTTTATATAACACAAGTGCACTGCCCCCAAACACAGGTAGGTGTAATGGTCACTAAAGGTCACTGGAAAGTGGTCCGGGCAGGAGCTCAGATTAACACAACCTTCTCCTGTCACTGATATATATATATATATATATATATATATATATATATATATATATATATATATATATATTTACAGTATATATACTGTACAGTATATATATATTATTATTTTATTTTTTATTTTTTTTAGTTAGACAGTTACGTAGATACAAGGGTGAATGTAGGACCATAGCCCAAGGGTCTTAGCCTAAACAACCTTGATGGCCTGTAGCAGTAAGGGTTTTTGTGTGTGTGTGTGGGGGGGGGGGTTTGAGCATCCCCTGCCTCCTTAACAACCTTGATGGCCTGTATCAGTAAGGGATTTGTGTGTGTGTGGGGGGGGGGGGGGGGGGGGGGTTCAGCGTCCCCTGCCTCCTTAACATCCTACCTTCCAACACTTCATGGCAGTCACAATTTATACACAACTAGGAGAAATCATAATATGCACCACATATGCTAGACCTAACACGTACATCCCATTCACCGACCTGAACAATATCTTCAACAACACCCACACACCAGTAATACTCATGGCAGACCTAAACGCTAAACACCAAGCATTTCAACACCAAACAAATAACAACCACGGCCAACAGCTTCACACACTCATGTATCACAAACATTTACATCACATAGGCCCACACTTTCCAACATTCCACAATAATCGAGGAAACGGAACACCAGACATTGTCATCACAAACACCTTAGCCCTCCAATTTCAACACCACATCACCCCAGGACCCCACTCGGGCTCCGACCATATCCCCATCACACTACACCTCTCAACAAATCCAATACTTATCCCTGTCCCCGAACCCCAATACCAATACAAACAAGCAGACTGGGAAACATTCACAAAAACCCTCGCCGAAAAAACTTACATACTAGACCTAGAAAATCACCCCACTACAATAATAGACAAATACTGGAACCAACTCTTTCAAGCCATCACCGACACGGCAAAAGCTAACATACCCAAACAGCGATACAAAAGAAAATACTCCTTCACACCCTCTATCAAAACACAAAGACTACTCCACTGCTACAGAAACAGATTTGAAACAAACAAACACAACCTCGCCCCCGTGCTCAGAGACATAACAATACTCAGAAGACACATTATAAACAGCCTAAATACAGATCACAACAAACACTGGGAAAAACTAATTCACGAAGCCGAGACCCACAGATCAAACAACCCCAGTGAATTCTGGCAAAAAATTTCCCGCCTCCGAGGCACAGAACAAACCAAATTTGAATCCCTACAAATAAACGGCAGAAAAATTACAGACCCCGCCCAAGTAACACAAATTATGAAACAACACTGGGAAACTATATTCCGCCCACAACCTCCTTCTCAACACCCACCCATCTTAAACCACATAAACAATATAACTAACGAAACACTAAGACTTCAACCACACACCTCTCCCCTCCCGACAATAAACACAAACAACCTCAACCACAACAACATCCTCACTACACCAATCACCACCGAAGAAGTAAAACAAACTATCAAAAACACCAAAAAACGAGCACCAGGAGACAGCGAATTCGGACACCTCATACTAAAACACCTCCCACCACAGACAATCGCAGCCATCACTTGCATCTTCAATGCACAACTAGCAACAGGATACTTCCCCAAAAAATTTAAAACAGCAACAGCCATACTCATTCCAAAACCAGGAAAAGACCACACTGACCCCCAAAACTACAGACCTATCAGCCTACTCGAGACACTAGGGAAAGTATTTGAAAGAATATACAACCACAGACTCAGATTACACCTAGACGAACATGAACTACTCTCACACAAACAGTTTGGCTTCCGAGCAAGACACTCAACCCAAGACGCACTCAATATAATCACAAACTACATACACACCAACAAGCTTGCCAGATACAAAACAGCTCTAATCACTAAAGATGTACAAAAAGCATTCGACACTGTATGGCACGATGGCTTAAAATACAAAATATGCAACAATTTCAACCTCCCATCACTATCGCAACGCCTACTATGCAGCTTCCTCACAGACAGAAAAATGCGGATTAAGTTCAACAACCACTTCTCAGACTATTTCCAACTTCAAGCAGGAGTACCTCAGGGCTCCGTCCTATCTCCAACCCTATACATCCTATACACTAACGATTTACCCAATCCATACCACAACGACTCTCTCACCATACAATATGCTGAGGACGTAACACACCTAGTGCGGGATTTTAACTCCCTCGACAGACTCACAGACAAAGCTAACACTGAAACACAACGAGTAACCACCTGGGAACAAAAATGGCGTATCACCACAAACCCCACCAAATCACAAGTAACCTACTTTGGGACCAAGAGAGAACAACCACGACACATCATCCTCAACCAATACAACCAAAACCGTACACCAATACCAATCAAACACTGTAACAAAGTCCTCGGAATTAACTTTGACAAAACTTTCACAATGTCACAACATATAACCTCAAAAAAAGCCCAAGCAGCCAATGCACTAAGATCCCTGTACAGATTCCGATCAGCCTCAACCAAGACAAAAACACACCTATACAAAGCTCTAATCAGACCATTACTAACATATGCACCAAACACACTCCAACTAGCAGCCCAAACTAACACGAAAAAACTACAAGTCATACAAAATAAAGCACTAAGATTCATACATAACACACACTGGACAGAATTCGCTAGAAACGAAACACTACACATCAGAAGCAACATACCCCCACTAAACATATACTGGAGGCAACTAGGCGATAAACAATTAAATAAACTAAATGAGACCAAACCCCACTGGCAACAATTCTTCAACAACACACTCCCTCACAGACTAAGAAACAACAACCCGGCCATCTTCAACAGGCCACAAACCCCTCCTGCATATTAAACAATACTCAACAAGCTACTCCTACTTCTCCCTATGACTCCTACTACCACTTTAACCACTACTTATCCCTATGTCTAAAAAATATCTTCCCCTATCTCTACTACTAAAAATATCTTCTATTCCGAACTCTCCCTACCACAACAAAACCTCCTACTATACCTCAAGACCAATTTACAGCTTCTCTAAGACTAAACAACATCACAACTTTCTCTCCAACTAAAACACATCTCACCACTACTTATCCCTAAGACTAAAATGTTTTCCCTTTCTCTACCACTAAAAATTACTCCCTATATCAAACTTTCTCTACTACAATCAACCTCTTACTATTCCTCCTAGATCACTTAACTTCTATATAAAAATACAAATTTCACAACTCTTTCCCTCTGACTAAAAAAGCCCTCACCACTACTTATCCCTACCACTAAATTTTGTTTTCTCTTTTTCTACCACTAAAAATACCTTCATTCTTCAAAACTTTCTCTACTACAATCATCCTCCTACTATAATTTCTAGGTTGTGTGTTCTTGACCCCATAGCCGTGCAGCGGCGCCCCTGGCGATTAGGGGGGAGGGCCCCTTCCAGTGGCGGCACCACGTGTGTCGCGTCTCATGGGTTCACCACGCAGCCTCACGGGTCTCACATGACGAAAACATATCAAATCCATGAGGCCCACAACCCCCCCCCCCCCCCCCCCCCCGAACAGACATGTCGGAATGGCATGGCATGTGATACCCAAGCAAGCAAGGAGTCACCCCCAACGCGCCCCTGTCGACCTTGCCCTGGCCAGTCTCTTTAGCAGCTAAATCAGGAAAACCCTCAGGCAGCTCCAGTTAAGCCTGGACACCATTTTCTCATGCTAAAATTCACTTCATCCAACTAATTCTTGTCCTATCCCCACTTCCCCCTAACCCCCTGTCACTACTCAATTTGACTTGACTTGACCTCCCAGAGCTCAACCTCACTTTATCTCATGCTAAATATGTTTCAATACTTTTTGACAAAGTTAATGGATTTCTTCTTCGATATCAGACAACAAAATGTGACTTCCCCAATTTAAACTAACTGATTTTGTCTACTCTACTTCTGACTACAAAATTGACTTCCCAAATTGATCAACCCCCTGATCTTGACTATTTCATTAGTACTATACTACTTTTTCTTTTAGGGCAAACACTCTACACCAGGTATTATAGAGATAGCCGGTTTGCCACAGTTATAACAGAAAACCGATTACGGCGGATCCCTGTGGCTTGATGAAGTCCATCCGCCTCTCTATTTTGCATTTGGGTGGGTGTTTGACTGGCTCTCTATATTTTTCATATATCTATATTAATTTCAACTCTTTTCACATGTGTGTGTGAGTGTGTGTGTGTGTGTGTGTGTGTGTGTGTTATAGAGTAAATTAAAAATACACCGGTGACTTCTTAAGGGAGCCCACCTCGCTTTTTTTTTTATCTTTCTCTCCCTCTCTCTTTAGCTTTTATCCATTCGGCCCCATTCAGCCTACTGTTTTAAGACGTTTACCCCATCCACGTGTCAATATTTTCCTGGTGAGCGGTAGCGAGCCAGTATATATATATTTTTGTTTTGACAGGAAGCTAAATTTGTAAATTTTTCGATAGAATAATGTCTCCGGCGAAGCCGGATTTCTCCACATTGCTGGCTCGCTATCGCTCGCCAGGAAGAAATCGACACCTTGATGGGGATAAACGTCTTAAGACAGTTGGCTGAATAGGGCCGAATTGATACAAGCCAGGGAAAGAGAGAAAAGGAATGATAAAAAAAAACCCGGTGATCCCCCTTAAATAAACAGGAAGAGACCAGGGATAAGAGGAAGAAGGGTCAATTACAAAGAGAGACAGGACAATATTTGAGAGAGAGAGAGAGAGAGAGAGAGAGAGAGAGAGAGAGAGAGAGAGAGAGAGAGAGAGAGAGAGAGAGAGAGAGAGAGAGAAAAGAGAGAGAGAGAGAGTCCACACCCCCTTGAGAGCGAGAGTGACGGGACAACTCGGCTTCACAATCATTGGATAATAATTATATAAATCCCGACAAGGCCACCATAGTGTTGGAATACCCTCAGATAAGCTGGGTTATTTTCTTAACTCTTCCAAGATCACACCACGCATTTCTTTTCGGTTTTCTGGCTATTTTTAGACGATTTTATTCGGATTAGCAAGGGTATATGAAAGTCAGAAGGTTAATTGAGATCGTCTTTACCCTTAAAATTCCCAGATATCACTCATAAACTGTATGAAATCTTCTAATGATAGTCAGAATATACTGTCAAAATGCGTCATAATCTTCAGAGGGTTAAGAATCAGTTTTACATGTCAATTTGTAACTATTGCCATATCTTCATCAACTTTGTATTTTATCTCGGTTTTGTGTTAAGGCTTAATATTAATTATCACTACTATGGACTGGTATTGTATAATGGTTAACTTGCATAATTATCTACTAACCTATTCCAAATAAGTAAGCCCAACTTCTTAAACATTAATCTAAAACAACTAGAATAATCGAGCTAATATCCAGGCAACAGGTGTGGAAATGTACAGCCAATTTGCTCTAGCCCTGTTAGAGTTACAGAGGTTATGGTTCACGATTTCTGGCCTACCTACTTGTAACATGGTATACAGTATTATTTGCATTATCGTCATTGCATTTAATCAGTTCCTGCGTATATATTATGAGCTGCAAAAGCAATGTGTTATATATTTGCATTATTATTGACTTTCTAGGTTATTAAATACTAAATGAAAAATATTAAGAAGGCCATAACATAACTACATATAAGAACTGTGGATCAGAAGACAAGTTTCATAATGTAAATATAAAACTTATATACTGTATATATACCGGTATATATATATAATGTAAATATAAAACTTATATATATATATACCGGTATATATATATAATGTAAATATAAAACTTATATATATATACCGGTATATATATATAATGTAAATATAAAACTTATATATATATACCGGTATATATATATAATGTAAAAAAAAAACTTATATATATACCGGTATATATATATAATGTAAATATAAAACTTATATATATATATACCGGTATATATATATAATGTAAATATAAAACTTATATATATATACCGGTATATATATATAATGTAAATATAAAACTTATATATATATATACCGGTATATATATATAATGTAAATATAAAACTTATATATATATACCGGTATATATATATAATGTAAATATAAAACTTATATATATATACCGGTATATATATATAATGTAAATATAAAACTTATATATATATACCGGTATATATATATAATGTAAATATAAAACTTATATATATATACCGGTATATATATATAATGTAAATATAAAACTTATATATATATACCGGTATATATATATAATGTAAATATAAAACTTATATATATATACCGGTATATATATATAATGTAAATATAAAACTTATATATATATACCGGTATATATATAAAGAAGCCGTAATCTAGCATGAAGGGGCATACGATAAAAGGAATAGCAATCACACCAAACACAAGCCAAGAAATTCCCCAAAGAAAGCTAGAAACAGCAGAGATAGGGAGAAGGGTAACACAAGAGGATTATAGAAAAATGAAGTAGTAAGGGAACGGTGAGGGAAGGGGAGGAAGGAAAAAATGAACAGGAGAAGACGACGGGAGAAGTAAGAAGAGGAGAGCGGAGGAGGGAGACGGGAGCAGGAAAAGGAAGTGGCAAGGGAACGGTGAGGGAAGGGGAGGAGGGACAGGATTAGAGGAAGAAAGTAGAAAATATAAGACTGATTAAGTAGGAAGATAGATAACAGGAATTGGGGGAGAACGAAGACAGAATTCACATGAAAGGGTGAAACAGTGAAAGAGAATCAGAGTTATTGGAATTCAGAAAACTGAAACTATATAATATTGAACAATAGTTATACAGTTGCAGAGAGAGAGTATGGGAATGCATATAACAATACATTAAGGGTTGTATATAGTTCTTAAAATACACGATAACAATTAACGTTGAGATATTTCATTATGTAATAGTTTTGCTTAAGCTTGTTTGAGACACTGAAGCTCTGAAGGAGAAACAAGAAAACATAAGTGGATAACAAATGTACAGTAGGTAAAACTAACGTGAACAACTCTCTATATGTGGAAGAGGTAGGGTATTTGGATCTTTCACCACTACATTTCTCTCTCTCTCTCTCTCTCTCTCTCTCTCTCTCTCTCTCTCTCTCTTAGAAAACGGAACAACTTGTGAAGTAAATATAAAAGGGAAAGAAGTGAAATTGAAACAACATAAATTTATGGAGAATGGGCTAAGCAGCGTAGGACAAATTCTTGCAAAAAACGGCAATAATGAAGAAATAAAAATAAAAGTGGTAGAGCGGTGGACAGAAATCCAAGCATGCTTATATAAGTTTACTAAATATATGGATGGGCTGACTCTTGGATCAATGGACATTGATCACCATAATGGATCATAAACATCTAAACATAATATCATGGAACGTGAATGGCTTAGGTGGTAGAATGCACGATGTTCATTATTATGTAACAAAGTTCGACACTGACGTAATTCTTCTCCAGGAAACTGGGGATAGGAATGGTAGTATAATAAAACTCAATGGGTATAAACTATATCAATTATTTTCAGATGATAATATAAGGGGAGTTTCCACATATGTAAACAATTCCATACCCTCAGAATTAATAGAGGCGCCCATGAAATCAGAGGGGATCGAAACAGTCTCAGTAAAACTATATTTAAAAGAAGGTACACTTAATATCGTTAACGTATATATCACAAAACTGTCTTCATGCCAGTGCTCTGCCTGATAGTTTGTATAATGGGGTTACTCTTGTCGCTGGGGACTTAAACGCTAGATATAATGAATTTGAATTCGACGGGAAAATAAATACGAATGGTAGAAGATTTTATCAATTTGTACAAGATTACCAAGACATTAAATTACTAGGATCGGAAGAAGCAACCCATATTAAGGGAGGGAGACTCGACTACGCTTTTATACTAAATGGACAAGGGCTGGATGGAAGCTGCGTAGTAGAGGCTGAACTACTCAGTGATCAGTTTGCTCTTGATATTAAAATTCCACTAGGGAAACTAGCTTTCGGGGCCAATAGAAAAAAACTAAGGCTTCCAAAAGACGATATACAAAACTTTATTGAATATATTAAAAAATGGTACAGTAATTATCATCCTACATCAATTGAATCTTTCTATGATGACATGATTAAAGTTATAGAAACCTCATTAAGCCGTAATGTTCAGACGACAAAGAAAAGAAAACGGCCGAACAATAATAAATATGCCCACGATAAAGTCCTCCAAGGTTGGAACAAAATGCTCAAGGTCGCGCATAGAAAATGGGTAAACGATGGAAGGGAGGACGAAGCAAAAAACACGTTGCTGGAGACAGCAAAAATTTGCGGGGAGGCTAGAAAAGAAGTTAGAAGGGAGTATTGGACGAATTTTACAAATAATATCGGAAATAGTAAAAATATAGGTGATATTTGGAAAGAGGTTAAAAAAGTTAAAGGAAAGAAAATCGATAATGTGGCACACCCGACTCCTGAAAAATTCGCTAACGAGCTAATGAAGAAATGGTCACTCGCGTCAAGCAAAGACAGTATACCTCAGGAAATCAAAGAGGCAGTAAATAAATGGGAAGGGGACAGGAGAGAAGTAATTATGAACGCTTTAAATACAGGGGATAACACTGATGTAATGTTTACTAGGGATGAACTACTTCGAGCTATTAAACATGGGAAATGTACAGCCCCTGGGGAGGACGGAGTAACCTATGATATACTAAACTGTTTGGCAAGCATTGATAATGGTCCACTACTTGATCTATTCAATATGAGTTATCAAGAGGGTCGATTACCCCGAGCATGGAAAACTGCTATCATTATTCCTATCCCTAAGCCTGGAGGAGGATTTAGGCCAGTCTCTTTAACATCTTGTTTTTGCAAAATGATGGAAAGAATGCTTTTAGAAAGATTGCAATATGTTATAGGAGGTAAATTAAGTAATAATTTATATGGGTTCATCAAAGGTAAAGGAACTACTGATGCCGTCATCAAGTGCCTATCACACGATGCTGACTACTGCAGGGCATTTGTCGATCTCAAGGGTGCATTCGATAAAGCCAACGGAGAAATTATACTGCATGAACTAGCAGGTATGGGGGTGTCAGGAAGGATGCTTCATTGGATAGGAGACTATTTACATGGCCGAAGGGCTAAAGTCTCTTATCAAGGAGCATTGTCTGAAGAAGGTAGTTTGGACTTAGGGACACCACAGGGTGGGGTACTAAGTCCAATGTTGTTCAATGTACTATTGAATAGACTTGCAAGTCTAAAATTAGCCGATGGGGTTAAAATTAGAATTTATGCAGACGATATTATGCTACAAAGCAAAACGGTTGATAAAATGCAACAGGCGCTGACTAAATTTGGGAAGTTAACACAGGAACTAGGATTAATAGTAAATGAAGATAAAACAAAATTTCAATGTCGAGCAAGAACTGACAAGCAACTAAAAATAAATAACATGAATATAGAAGAGTAAATAGTTATAAGTACTTGGGTATGTATGTGGGTTATACAGCAGAAGCTAAAGAAGCTGAGGTGAATTATATAACTACACAATGTAAGGCACGAATGCAACCCTTGAGAGCCTTAGCTTGGAGTGGTAACGGTGTCGGTGTTCCTGTACTAAAAATGATGTACATTAGTACTATTAGGTCAGTTATTGAATATGCCAGTCCTGTCCTTTTTTGCCTTGATGAAGGAAGGTTCGATAAACTTGAAAAAATACAAAACGAGGCTATGAGAATTATTTTAAACTGCCCAAAAAATGCAATGATTGATGCAATGAAGCTTGAAACAATGCTACCGAGCATTAAACATAGAGTAGAACAAACTAATATTGCAGCAGCAATTAGACATGTAAGATTAAAAGGTGGCAACGAACTACTGAAAGACATAAAGGACTGCATGAATAATACTCGCACCTTCTGGAGACAAGGCAAAAAAGGATATATGAAACATTTGGTGAACAAAATACAACATTATGATTTAATAAACAACTGTATTAATTACGAAAATGAACAACCTGTCCCACCATGGGAGGAGAAAGACGTAATTTTAGATATTATGCCATTACAAAAGAAAAAGAACATGTATAATACAATAGAATTAAGAAACATTTATGAAGAGAGAATAAACAAAATGTACACTGGTAAAGTAGCACATGTTTATTGTGATGGGTCGGTAATGGAAAATGGTAGGGCAGGTTGTGGGATTTTAATTAGAGATTACATGCAAGACTCCAACATGTGGCTAGAAACAGAATATAATTATAGGCTAAGCGATAATATATCATCAACTCAGGCTGAATTGTATGCGATATTATATGGACTTAAAGAAATAGAAGGAGGAGAAGGTGATGTAAGCTTCTTTGTTGACAGCAGAGGGGCTCTGGAATCCCTAAACTGTAAAACACCAGTATACGAAAATATTGTTATCCAATGCCGGAATATTGTACATCAACTCCAATTAAAAGGGAGAAAAATTGTGTTTTCATGGATACCATCACATACAGGGATTACCTATAATGAAAAAGTTGATATAATAGCCAAAAATGCTACTGAAAAAATGGAAATTGATGTACAATGTACCCTATCTTTGAAACAGGTAAAAAACAAAATAAAGAAATGTCAAGAAGTAAAAGAAGCTAGAGATATCGAGTGTAAGTATATAGCCAGGCCTAGTGCCACCATGCATCATTACAGAGAGGTGGTAGATAAAACTAAATTCAATTATGGGAATGTTACAAGTAAGTGGAAAGATTCTGTATGTACTAGGTTAAGACTAGGCTACAAATATTACTGGGAATTAGGCATTAATACTGCAGAGAAGGATAGGAGTTGTAGGCTGTGCAATAGGCCAAGATCTCACACCCTTCAACATTATATACTGCAATGTATAACTTTAATAAAATATAGAAATAATACAATTGAAAATGTAACTAAACAGATAATATGGATGTTCAACAGTGGAACTATGTACAACCTTTTAAAAGAATGTAAAATTATAAAACATATAATTTGATGTGTAGCTATGCTCTTCAACTAAACACATGTACATTCTAGTGGTGCCTTACAGGCCACCCTGGGTCAGCGAACCTACGCTCCCTAACCATACAGCTGTATTGTCCTCAATATTCTCGGCTAATGGCTTGATGTACAAGTACCTCCGGATATGCGACACATCCCTCCCGGAGGACTACTTGCACCTTCCCTCCGAATATTATTTTATGGAAATAAAATAATATGAATCTGAATCTGAATCTGTATGGCTGTATGTTTTGGGTGCTGGGGTCTGGTGACTGGGTCACGACGGTTAGGGTCCCTCTAGGATGTTTAAGGAGGGATTAACACGGTCGGGGCTCAGTTGGGGGTCTTGTGGGACAGCATGCGTGTTTAAAAAACAAAACACAATCTGATCAAGGTCTATAACGGGGACTCACATATTTTAGATATGTCTTTATTATAATACTGTATATACTAAACTTAGGTAGTGTTAAAATTAATCTTCAATATCAATGTATTACTCATCTAACTATATATGTAATGACATAGTTTAAGCCAGAAATAGGGTGAAGATTGCGTATGCACCTTCGCCCTTTTGAGATAATGTAACTATGATACTTGTGTAACATTTGTACTTTTCTCAATAAAACAATCAAATCAAATCAAATCAAAATCTCTCTCTCTCTCTCTCTCCCCCCCCGCACACACACTTTCGCGGGGAAACGGTTTCAAAATTATTAGTAAATCTTTTAACTCCCACGAATCTAAAAATGTCTTCTTCAATCGAGTTGTCAACTTGTATAATGATCTTCCCGAGACGGTATAGACTGCAGCACCGTTGATTCTTTTAAAATTCGCCTAGAAAAATATCTTGCATCAAACCCGCGGCTGACTACGTTTGTAAATGAATAGCTTTATTTTCTCCCCCCCCCTCAAATTCATCAAGGATTATTGCGTATATAAATTACTAAGACGTTACTCTATTTCCCAGATATACGAAAGATCACTTATAACTGTGTTATGTTTCTAACCCATCTGTCCTCTACTAACTTCATAATTTTGCCACGGACATTAGTTCCAGGGCAGTAGTTCCCTTTCCAATGTTCCTTTACCCACTCTAAACCACTGTTTGGATACTTGATTCTCAGTGTTTTGGAGGACAAGCAGCCTAGAGGGGTCACTAGATCTGTTGTTGTTTGATTTTCTGTGTACTCCTATTTACTACTCTCTCTCTCTCTCTCTCTCTCTCTCTCTCTCTCTTATAGTTTCCTCGACCTGATGTCCTCCATGTGACTAATAATTAATTCTGGTGCCTTGTGATATCCCTGGACTTCCTGAACACAAAACCATTTAGTAGAACAGTTCCTGCTCCTGTGTTTCTATACCCACCATGTTATACACTTTATCTGCGCCTTCCACATCCTCCATGTTCCAAACCTCCTTTCCAGGTATCTATTTCCCTTTCCTATGATATGATCCACAATATATCACAGCTAATATAGGCCCCACACAAGTATTTAACATAATTGTAATTGTCTCTAGTAATTAATTGCTCTAGTCTGTTATTTTCCAGCTAACGATAAATATGCATGCTCTCATCATGATTACTCGGATATCACAAAGGTTTTGTAGAGAAATATGTTGTTAATTGTGATAACTTGGCACTAACATCACGCAGAGACGGTTTACTTTATTTAAATTCCATCAAGTGTCGAGGAATCAGCTGCTAAGGGATTCAGTATATCGCCAACTGAAATAAACCTGACTATAGTGTTTGAGTGTTTATGCGTGAACAACATAAGGCTGCGTAACGAGTTGAGCTGGTGATAGTGGATGCTAATATTATTATCACTTTTATAGCTCTGCGTTAGTTTAATCGGTCTGGTGTTCGTCTGCTACGCTACAGGCCCGGGTTCGAGGCTTGGTCTGGCCACACAGCAAAATGTTGACAAGAACTTTGGATATCAAATAGATAAAATATGCTCGAAGAAAATGACAATGTCTTCTTGCAAAAACAATAGTTGTCTTAAATCCAGTACATCGGATCACCAGCAATTTCCTAATATTTTTCAGCCAAACCTTACCCAACGCATGCTAAGATTTTGTCGTAGTGGGGCATTACATTATAATATTATGGAGGTCTTAATATACACCATGGTTCACAGCGAGAGCTTAAGTTAACAACATAACAGCTACTGTTAACCACTTTTGTACCGGCGGCGTCATTATAATATTATTCTACTATATTTAGACGATTTTGTGCAGTTTAAGAAGGATCTGTGGTAGTTAAAAGGGTGAAGTGAGAGAGTTTGAAGCCTGTTATTTGCTGGAGGCCATTTTTGTACTAATTGATATCGTCTAACAGTAACCAGAACAAAGGTAAAAGGATGGCACCGGTACTGAAAGGTTGTTGTTGTTGTTGTTTTTCCCCCAGCTGCCTGGCCGAACAGCCCCAAGGCCCCAAGCAAGGCCAAGGCCACAACCGAGCGCCCCCCCCCCCCCCCCCCCCCCCGCCGACCACAACAAAGCCCGGGTGACCAAAGCCACTCCATGGCGGGGAGCTGAGGAGGGTGCGGAAACGCCCGGGAAACCAAAGCCCCACCCAGGGCCCCGTGCCCCTCAGCAATTATGAAGAGAAAGTTGAGGGGCAAAGGAAAGATGTGACGCTTTGGATCCAATCTTGGCAGATTAGGAGGTCAATCCACGCAAGAGATGAGTTGACGTATTATCTTACAAACGGTTATCTCTCCATGACATGATGGCTAAAGAAAAGCTAGAATTATAACTATAATTGATGGATTGGTGGATTAGGGAGTGGGAATGGAAGAGTTAGGGGTGGTAGACATGGGAGGTATTTGGGGTTTGGTCATTAGTACTGTAGAAGGTAAAGACTGAAATTGAAATACAGTAGAAAAATAAAATATGCCCGGGATCAACCAGGCTACTCCATTATTTTGGTATTAATCGTATACATTTTGTTTTCCTAACTCATACATTTTATCAATGTATATACGCCCAAACATAATGTATATACGCCCAAACATAATTATACAGGTATGCATAATTATTTGTTTTATGATTTACTCATTTATCCACTCATTCATTCATCCATTTTGTTTTATTATATTTAATTTATATACAGTATACAGTATACACACATACATACATATACTGTACATATATACAATATATTTATTGGATGACAAATATAGCTGACAGGGCTAAGATTCGAACCGTACAGGCAGGAGGTCCAGTTACCTACACCACCACGAGAGTTAAAAGAAGGAATTTGATACTTCTATCTATATTCCTTCCCAACTCGACTCTGATGGGGGGACAGACTGTCTTTTAATCGAAATCCGGCTGCCAGCTATATTTGTCATCCAATAAACAACTTGTCATGCTTAGGGCAGCCAGATTTCGATTAAAAGACAGTCTGTCACCCCATCAGATTCGAGTTAGGAAGGAATACAGATAGAAGTATCAAATTCCTTCTTTTAACTTTCGTGGTGGTGTAGGTAACTGGACCTCCTGCCTGTACGGTTCGAATCTTAGCCCTGTCAGCTATATATACAATATATATATATATATATATATATATTTTTTTTTTTTTTTTTTTTTTTTTTTATTCATATACGCACATATACATACATACATACTGCATACACACACATGCAGCATATACATACATACATTTTTTTGTTTTTATCTAATGTGGCGCACACATAGTGTAATAGATAAAGGTCCAATATTGATATATTCAGCGTCTATAAATTGGAATGGGGTCTCTATTGATGATGGAGTCTTTACTGCTTTTAAAGCTTTTACTTACTACTCTTTCTTGGTCTATGTTTCTTATTATTTTTTCGTTTTGACTTGACAAATCAAGTTGGTTGATTTTATTCCATGCTTCTTTCGCTTGATTGTTAATTAATATATTTATAGGTAACATATTTGCATTTAAGTGTAATTCTTCATTTGTGATTAGGTCTGGAAATCTTATGTCGAATACAAATCTTAGTGCCTTGTTCTGTATAATTTGTAGTTTATATTGTGATGGGATTGTGACTGTATTGATAGGTACTGGAGGATAGGTCAGTATAGGGAGAATTAATGCCATGTATAGTTTAATTTTAATTTCAATTGTAGCATCTCTGAATCGGTGAAGTTTGGTCAGTATTACTTTCGTTCGATGATATGTATTAGTTATATGTGTATTGAATCCATATTTGGTAATGTACAATCCAAGGATTTTACCTTCATTGCTATACTCTATTTTGTCGTCAATTATTAGATCGGGGTATATAATTTTATTTAGTGGGATTACTTTAATTTTCTTAGATTTGTTTTTATTTTCCACTTGCGTTCATAGTCGTTTATTGATGAAATGGCTCTTTGTAATGTTCTTATAGCTATATGTTTTGATTTGCCAGGTGGCATAATAATTTGAGTGATATCATCAGCAAACTGAATATATTCGGTATTTGGTATGGGTTGAGGGAGATCAGAGGTATAGATGGCGTAAAGTGTTGGTGATAGACATCCACCCTGTGGCACTCCACTTAATAATGGGATCTTTGGACCTAGGACTGTATGTATTGCTATTTGTGCATATCGTTCATCAAGGTAGTTACAGAGGATCCGTTCGTATTGTATTGGAATATTCAATTTCAGGATTTTATATTTTAATCCGGTATGCCAAACCTTATCAAACGTGTTGGCAACGTCCCGAAGGACTATTATTGGTTGTCGGCCATTACTTTTGGCTCTTGCAATTAGTTCACTTGTGACGCCGATTGCCGTATGAGTTCCTCTGTTGCGCCGAAATCCATGTTGTCTAGGGTTTATTGTATGGTCTATTAGGTACAGTAATCTATTATTAAGGATTCTTTCGTAAATTTTGCCGAACATTTCGAGTAATGATATTGGTCTGTAATTAATTATCTGTGTTTTATCTTTGTCTGGTTTAGGTATAAATATAATGTTTGCTCTTTTAAACAGTTTTGGGTAGTGGCCTGTGGTCAAAGAGGCATTTAGTATATGTGTATTTCCTTTGATTATGTTTTGAGGCAAGTTTAGGACCATATTACGTGTTATGCCTGACAAACCTGGAGATCTTTCTTTAAACCTTCTAATATGATGAAATATTTCGCCTTCTGTAATAGGTACGATTTCCATGTTGTTTAAATTAATTATATCTAATAGAGTTGTTCTGTTTTCCTCTGCTTGCATGATTCTTGTTATTTCTTCCTCGTGCTCTAGGTCAAAATCCAGATTTTCTTCATCACTAATTTTAAATATCTTCTTTCACTCTCGTCTGAAAGCCTCTTCAATTTCGTTGTCTTTTGTTAATTCTCTACCATTATGATCTTTGATATGCTTAATGTAATTATCAGAGTTACCCATTATTTTTTTAATATTATCCCAGCATTTCTTAGGTTCAGCGGTTCTACTGAGGTTTGTCAGAATGTCTTCCCATTTATCTCTATCGATTTGTATGCATTCTTATTGTAATTGTTGTTGTATTACTTTAATATTGTTCATAAGATTTATATTTGAGCCGTACATATTAATGTATTGTTGGATATCACAGTACATGGTTTGTAATAGTCTTATTTTGTCATTGATCTTATTATGTGGTAAGGTTTTATATTTACTTTTTGGTATATTGTTGTTAATTGCCGTTTTTATAATTATTTGCTATAAGCTTCTCTATTTCTGTATCTATTGCTTCCTCATTTTTATTGTTTAATTCCTGTATTACATATGTAGATAGATCGTTTCTGTAGTTGGTCCAATTTGCTTTACTCATTATATACCTGTCTTTGTTTTCTATTTGAATTGGAGACGTTGATAGAGTCATAATTATTGGCAAATGGTCACTTGCTGTTAGTGGTCCTAGCTCAATGTAGTAGTTAAGGTGTGCTTTGTTGTTTGTAAAAACTTTATCGGGTGATGACATGCTTCTGTGACCAACGAAGGTTTAAAAGTGTGGGCCAATATATCTCAATCTTCCAGTATTAATAAGATCGTGTAGTGCTATACCAACATTATTTCTATCTTGGTTGGCGAAAGTTGGGTGTCTACAATTGAAGTCTCTGAGGATATTAGTCGGAATGTTATAATTAATCAAGTTTAACATGTCATTGACAGGTAGAACAGGTCTTCTTGTAGGTAGGTAAAGCGTTGCAATTAATATATCACCTAAGGTAGTGTTAATTCTAATCGCTCAGCATTCAGATGTAAAGTTGTCTAATATTTTATATTTGAATTTTTTTTTAACAGCAATACAAACTCCGTCATTTCTCTCATTGTTTGTGTTTTTGCTAAAAAGGTCATAATTAAAGAGCTTCATTTGTTCACTATTGTCACTGCCATGGCTATTAAGTAATATAATATCCGGATCTAAGTCAAGGTAAGTGTTCGATAGATTGTGTTTATTGGTTCTCCAGTGCCTGATGTTGTGTTGGATTATTTTTAGTCTTGTCATTATGTGTCTTATGTGCTCTTTTGATATGGTTGTTTGGGTGGTGATCTATCACTCAGTCCGTTTCTGATCTTTTTAAAAGAGGCCTCATCTGGGTTTTTTAAAATTCTGTTTGCGAATTTTGATTTGTCCTTGTTGTAATAAAACTAACATCAATCTCTCTTCAAAGTATTTATTGGTATAAGTCCATTTGATAGTATTCTTGACTATGCCTTCATACACTTCAGCATTATCCGGTGATTTTGTAGGGAAATGACTATTGGTGGTTGTGTATAAGGTTAGGCCTAGGTCATCTGCCTTCCATGTTCCTTGTTCTGATACATTTTGTTGTTCCTTGGCTTTCTGAACGCTGGTGCTTGTTGTTTCAATCCTTGAGAAGGAATGTCTTCTTTGTTGTTGCCCTTCGCTACCAGTGTGATCCCTAGTTAGAGGCGTGGCTCCAACCAGAGCAGTAGCCCTTTCTATGTCTGGCTCATCTTCATCGTCCATTGGCTGTTCAATATGTGTAGCGCCCAGCACCGTCTCCGAATCCGGGTTGTTTGGGAACCACATTTCAGGTAGGTCATTCTCCTTCAACATTTTGTTCAGTTCGTCCTTATAAGTGCCAGGTTTCCTGAGGTTTAAGGCATGAGCATGCATGATTATAAGTATTTTAGTATGGGTGATATTGCGAAGTTCAAATTTTGTTTCGTTTACTTGCTTGGCCTCTTTTGTAGCAGCTTTAACTACTTCAGCTAGAGTTGTGGTTTCTTTTTTCATTTGTTCCTGTTGTATTTGTTCCTGCTTTACTTTTATTATTTCTTTTCTATGGGGCATGCCATAGCTAGGGTTCTATGATCATATGTTGGCTTGTCTGCTCGGATCTCTCCACCCCTGCTATTCCCATCTTCATCAACTCTTCCCGTTATTCCTTCCATCAACATTCCATCTCCCATATTCCATTAACTCTTAAAATTGTCGTATAATATTTTAGTTTTTTTTCCATCTAATTTTGTTCCCCCACCCACCAGGCCAGCTAATGCTACGTTGTGCTTATTGTTGTTGGTCCTGTTTCATTGTCTCTTTTCTCGTCTAATCTCTTCTCTTTTATTCCCTCCTTTCTCTCTTTCATGCCGAGCTCGCCCTCATCATTTTCCTCACAATATTGATGTTACGCCGCGCTGTGAATCAGGCCTGGGAACCCTATACTCTATGATCAGATAGAGTCATTATACGGGGGTGGAGGAGTACAAAGGAGTACAAAGGAAATCAAGCAACAACAGTTCTAGTGACCCTTATAGGCTGCTTGTCCTCCAAAATACTGAGGATCAAGTGTCCAAACAGTGGTTTAGAGTGGGTAAGGGAACATTGGAAAGGGAACTACTGCCCTAGAACTAATGTCCGTGGCAGGATTAGGAAGTTAGTAGGGGACAGATGGGTTAGTAAATGAGGGGGGGATAAAATAAAGTTATTCATTTACAAACGCAGTCAGTCACGGGTTTGATGCGAGATATTTGTCTAGGCGGAGTTTAAATGAATCAACAGTGCTGCAGTCTATAACGTCTCGGGGAAGCCCATTTCACAAGTTGACAACTCGATTGAAGAAGAAATTCTTAGATTCGTGTGAGTTAAAAGATTTACCAATAATTTTGCAACCGTTTCCCCGCGTGTAATTAGATTGGTCGATAGTGAAGTACTTACTACAGTTCATATTGTCGATGCCTTTGATGATTTTGAACACTTGAATTAAGTCACCTCTTAATCTGCGCTGGGTTAAAGGAAATAGATTTAATTCTCTAAGACGCTCTTCGTATGGTTTGTTCTTTAGGCTAGGTATCATTTTGGTAACTCTACGTTGAACTCGTTCTAGCTTGTTTATATCTTTTTGGTAATAAGGGCACCAGGATTGAACGCAGTATTCCAGAAGAGGGCGGACTAAGGAATTGTAAAGGGTTAGGATAACTTCTTTGGATTTATGCTCAAATAAGGGAGGTGTGGTGGAGTGGTCATGCCACTGGATTGGTAATCCAATGGACCCGGGTTCAAATCCCGATATGTCAATGGGAAGATATTATTGGGATTGAATTTGTGCTGTACCTAGTATCAGTGCATTACCACAAAGCCCACCGAAATGCCAAAAAAAATACCCTCATTGTTCCCTGATTAAATAACACTGTATGAATATTCCCACATTCAAAATATGTTACAGGGGGACAATGCCTAGTGAGTTCACTGCTCAATAGGTGGCGTTGTGAGAGTGAGGGTCTGAGTCTGGAGGGTGAGACGGTGAAGCACTTGAGCGAAGCAACCAGCCGCTTCAGAGATGGAGCTGCTTCGAGCCATGATGGATGCTTCACATGTCTCACTCCCCAGACTGGAACAAGACCTCACGGGCTTCACCGTGTTGAGCGGTGGAATGTACAGGCTCTCAGCCTATGCCCGCGAGGGAGTAGTTGGAATATAGAAAAAAAAAAAAAAAAAAAAAATTACCTGCCTATAAAGCCAATTATTTTGTTTGCCTTCTTAACAACTTCTGAACATTGTTGACTCGGTTTTAGGTTACTCGATATTGTTACTCCCAGATCGGTTTCTTTGTTTACATTCTTAAGCTGAGTGCTATTCATCGAATAGTTTGCTTTCTCATTTAGGTATCCGATATGTAGTACTTTACATTTATCCGTATTGAAACTCATTTGCCAAATTTGGGCCCAACATGACAATTTATCTAGATTGTGTTGCATATCATCAACTTGTTCTTTTGAGAGTACGCTATTTGCAATTTTTGTATCGTCAGCAAATTTTGAGATTGTACAGGTACATCTATGTCATTGATGTAAATTAGAAAGAGAATTGGTCCTAGTACCGATCCCTGGGGTACCCCGCTACTTACATTGGTCCATTTAGATACCTTACCGTTTATGACTACTCTTTGCTTTCTGTTGCTGAGCCAATTTTCTATCCATTTCAACACACCGTCTTGTATTCCATGCGCTTTTAGTTTTAGCAGTAAACGTTTGTGGGGAACTTTGTCAAAGGCCTTTTGAAAATCAAGGTATATAATATCTACAGCTTTACTCTCATCGTAGAGGTTGAGGATATCGTTGAAGAAGTCTAAGAGGTTTGTTAAACAGGAACGTTTTTTACGAAAGCCGTGTTGAGTATCTTTAAGTAAGTTATTTGCCTCTAAGTGATTTACGAGTCTGTCTCTTATGACCGTTTCTAGCATTTTACATACAATTGAGGTTAAGCTAATTGGACGATAGTGACTGGGTAGGGATTTGCTGCTTTTTTTGAATATCGGTGTTATGTTGGCTAGCTTCCACTGATCAGGCATAGTCCCAGACTGCAAGGATTCATTGAATAGCAATGTCAGTGGTTTGGAGAGCTCATCCTTAGCTTCCTTTAGAACTGTAGGTGAGATTGTATCAGGTCCAGGCGTTTTATTTACCTTGAGTTTATCTAAACAATTCAATACTTCTCTCACTGTAACGGTGATATTGCTTAGAACATCTGAATTATCAATCTGAATCGGCGATGGTGTAGGGATATCACTGAGGTCTTCGGTTGTAAAAACTGATGCAAAGAAGGTATTGAGGGCATTACTCATTTGTACTTCGTCTTTGGTGTATTCTCCATTTTCATCGACTAACGGTCCAACAGTTGAAGTAACTACTTTTTTCTTTCTGATATAACTATAGAATTCTTTCGGGTTTGTTTTACTTTGATTCGCAACATGTAACTCCAGGGTCTTTTTACTTTGCTTAATTAACATTTTGGCTGTGCGTCTTAGCTCTACAAATTTCACCCGTTCTTCGTCATTTTGTGATGCAGTCTTGCACTGCCTTAAGGTAAGTGGTTGTGAAACACTCCCAAGATGTATTTATGTCGTTATTGTTAGTCAGAAAGCTCCAGTCAGTTTCTTTAACCCTTCTTTAGCGGCCTATGCGGTTTATTTATATGTACTGCCCAGCGGGGTGTTTTTAGCCAAAATAGGGCTGTTTACGTGATAATTTTCATGCCTAAATAAGACCCAGAACGTAAAACAAGTATCTATCCCTGAAAGGGCATAATCAGAGCTTTCGAATGACACCATAACGATCCTTTTATGATGGCTAGTTTTCTTGCAATAACCGTGCAACGCGAGTGCAAAAAGCATGTAATTAGCCACTTTCCCGATACAATTCCGTATATAGCGAGTGAGAGAGGTAGGAGGGAGGTGAGATTCGTGTCAGTAGGTTCGCCGCGGTGGTCTGGAGCAGTCATACGCTCGCTACTCTCCTGCCACCACTTGTCTCTCTCTCTCAGCAACATTACGTGCTGAAATTGCCACTCGACCTATGTCGAGCGCCGCCACATAGTCCAGCTTTATTTAACTCGACTTATGTGGTGAGCCGCTTTTTAAGGGTTAAGCTTTGATTTAAGTTTATGAAAATTTGCTTTCTTGAAATTAGGGACTTTCTCAATGCTGCTATTTGATTTGTTACTAGTAAACTTTAAAGTGAAAGTTATCGTACGTTGGTCGCTGTTACTGAATTCATCACCAACATTCAAATTCACTATTAATTCTTCTTTTGTTGCGAGTACAAGGTCAACCACATTATTACCACGGGTCGACGGAGATTGTACAAATTGAAAAAGTGAACTCTCTTGCAAGTTAGCATAGAGGTCGTGTCCAGAGTGTGAAGTAAGAATATCGCCCCATTTAGTCACGGGTAAGTTGAAATCGCCAAGAATTACGGTATCTTGTATGTTAGTTATTTCTGCAATTTGTTCATAAATTTCGCTGTCAGTTTGCACTGATTGAGATGGGGGTCTGTATAATAAAGCTAGTGTTATTTTAGTTCCTCGTTTATTATTTAATAGTACGTAAGATATGTCTATGTTCGCAATTTGAGGTTTTGACATTAAGACAGGATTAAGACTTTCCTTTATAAAAAACAGAACTCCTCCTCCATTTCTATTGATCCAACTTTTCTCAAACATTGTATAACCAGGAAGCGTATATTCGGCTAAAAAGTCTCTGTCTTCCGTATTTAACCAAGATTCTGTAATGCCGATTATATCATAATGTTCTGTAAACACGATTTCCTCTAGATCTGAAAATTTATTGCGTATGCTACGAGCATTTACATAAAACACCTTAAGAGTATTAGAGTTGGATGTTACTGATTGTGCATTGTCTGAATTTTCAGTTCGTATTTGACTTACACTACCCTGTCTGGGGTCTGGTTGACCCCGTTTTTTGAACGGAAATCCTTGACTGCATCGTTCAGCAGACGACCAAGACGTGCAGCTCCTACTTCATACTTCCTACTCCTACTTCATCCTACACAATCTCCTAAAAACAAAGATTTATCATAGTAAAAATGATCCCACATGTCGACAAAGCCGATGTCCTCCTCCCTGCAGAGTTTGGCTAGTCGGCGATTTGTACTGGTAGCTATGTTGTAGAATCGGTTTTCTACATCAATCCGGGGAACAATTCCTGAAATTAAGATTCTATTAGAGAGAGAGAGAGAGAGAGAGAGAGAGAGAGAGAGAGAGAGAGAGAGAGAGAGAGAGAGAGAGAGAGAGAGAGAGAGAGAAATAACAAAGTTCTGCAGGAGGTTGGCCACCTAATTGAAATATGTTGCCAACATT